>JAKSZT010053787.1:225941-254690 GCA_026826555.1 Tolypeutes matacus | reverse complement strand
AGGGGGCTTAGATGGGACTAAGGCAGATAGATGGGACTATCTTGCTTGCAGTTGTAGACTCTCTCTGTTCCTTGCGATGGTCATTGTCCATCATTATTTCCTTGTTAGTGGTCTTGGGTGAGTCCAATGACCTGGAGAGTAGGTGTTGCAACTCTGTTGAGATTCGGGGCCTGACTGGCATGTGGAAAGCCCAAAGATTTAAGTCTCTTGGACATACATCTATCAACTCTCATCCTAATTATAAGTTCAAATAGAAGGGGCAGAAGAGCCATGTGTAGAGAAACCACAACTGAGTCCAACTCTGTCACACTGGGGAACATAAATTCCAAAGTAGGGCCCACTGGCAGGGAACCAAATTCCCGAACTGTCTGCTCTGCCTGTAGTGTCTGGATATCTCCAGAGCCCTCAGGAGCCCTGCTATTTGAGGCAATATTTACTGTGGCAGTCAATGAGATCCTGCTGAGACATGCATAAGCATAACCTCTGGAATGACATCCCAACTCATTTTGAAGTCTCTTAGCCATATAAACTCATCTGTCTTTACCCTTTCTCCCTTTTGGTCAAGGTCTTTTTCCAGGTGCATTGCTAGTTGGTGCTTGGTAGTAATCCCTTGGTGCCAGGGAGGCTCATCCCTGGGAGTCATGTCCCACACTGAGGGGAAGGTAATGCATTTATATGCTCAATTTGGCTTAGAGAGAGGCCACATTTGAGCAACAAGGAGGCTCTTAGGAGGTAACTCTTAGGCACCCTATAATACTAGGCTAAGTTTCAATTTCAAAAGAAAAGCTTCAAAAGTACAGTCACTAATATCAATGGCCTGTCAATGGTCCATCCTCCTTCACTAGTCATTGCCCCTGTATTCAGGGGTTTCTTGCTGTCCAATCAGAGAATGTGGCTGAACTCCCCAGAATGGGAATTGGATATTCTTTCGGTTATTGTGTGGATCTCCACCCACTGTGACAATGCCCAATGAATCCTTGAACACATATGCCTTATAGGTATGCCCCAGGTGAACCTCCTCCTATGCATTCCCCATCACTGATACCCCACACCAATGATCCTACCCTGCCACAGTTGTAACCCTTCTGTGATCCAAAACTTCTTTAAAAATGAGGCCAACAAAATAAATAAAATTAAGAAAATGAAATAATAATGATCACTTTAAAAATGACAAAATATAAAAAATTAAAAAGAATTTGAAATAATAAAAATAAATAAATAAAATTATAGTGTTCTGACTTTTTAATAGTGGCCAGTCTAATCAGTGTGAAATAATATCTCATTGTAGTTGTGATTTTCACTTGCCTAATTGCTAGTAATGTTGAACATTTTTTCATGTGTTTTTTTCACTATTTGTACTTCTTTGGACAATTGTCTTTTCAAGTCTTGTGCCCAATTTAAAATTTTTAATTATTTATTTTCTTTTTAGTGTTTTCTCTTTTCTTTTTTTGCCCATTTTTTAATCAGGTAGTTTGTCTTTTTATTGTTGAATTGTATGTTCTCTTTGTATATCATAGATTTTAAACCCTTATCAGATATGTGATTGCCAAATATTTTCTCCCATTGAGTTGGCTGCCTTTTCACCCTTTTGACAAAGTTCTTTGAGTTGCAAAAGCATTTAATTTTGAGGAGGTCCCATTTATCTATTTTTTTTTTTTGTTGCTCATGCTTTGGGTGTAAGGTTTAAGAAACTACTCCCTATCACAATATCTTGCAGATGTTTTTCTATATTTTCTTCTAGGAGTTTTATGATTATTGCTTTTATATTTAAGTCCTTGATCCATTTTGAGTTAAAATTTTTTATAAGGTGTGAGATACGGGTCTTCTTTCTTTCTTTTAGATATGCATATCCAGCTATCCTAGCACCAGTTGCTGAATAGACTGCTCTGGCCCAGCTGGGAGGACTTGACAGCCTCGTCAAATATCACTTGACTGTAGAAGTGAGGGTCTTTTTCTGAGTTCTCAATTTGGTTCTATTGGTCAATGTGCCTGTCTTTATGCTAGTACCATGTTATTTTTACCACTGTATCTAAGTAATATGCTTTAAAGCCTGGGAGTGAGAGTCCTCTAACTTCGTTCTCCTTTTAAAGCTATTTTGGGGTTGCTTACCCTTCCAAATAAATTTGATAATTGGTTTTTCCACTGCTGCAAAAAAGTCTGTTGGAATTTTTATTGGGATTGCATTGAATCTGGATATCAGTTTGGGTAGAATGGACATCTTAATGATAGTTTTCCAATCTATGATCACAGAATTTATTTAAGTCTTCTTCAGTTTCTTTGAGCAATGTTTTGTTGTTTTCTGAATACAGTTCCTTATGTACTTGGTTAAGTTTATTCCTAAATATTTGACTGTTCTAGCTGCTATTATAAATGGAAATTTTTTTCTGATTTCTTCCTCAGATTGCACATCAGTAGTGTATTGAGATGCTATTGATTTTCGAGTGTTAAGCTTGTCTCCCACCACTTTGTTGAACTTGTCTATTAGTTCTAGTAGTTTTGTTATGTATTTTTCAGGATTTTATAGATATAGGATCATATAATCAGCGATTAGTGAAAATTTTACTTCTTTCTTTCCTATTTGGATGCCTTTTATTTCTTTGTCTAGCCTAATCACTCTAGCTAGAACCTCTAGCACAATATTGCATAACAATGGTGACAGTGGCCATCCTTGTCTTGTTCCTGATCCCAGTGGGAAAACTTTCAGTCTTTCACCATTGAGTATAATGTTAGCTCTAGGTTTTTCATAAATGTATTTTACCATATTGAGAAAGCTTCCCTCTATTCCTGTCTTTTAGAGTGTTTTTATCAAGAAAGTGTGCTGTATTTTGTTAAATGCCTTTTCTGCATCAATTGAGAGGATCATGTGATTTTTCTTCCTCAATTTATCAATGTGGCTTATTACACTAATTGGTTTTCTGGTGTTGAAACACCCCTCTTGCATACCTGGGATAAAACTCACTTAATCGTGGTGTAAATTCTTTCAATGTGCTTTTGGATTCTGTTTGCAAGTATTTTGTTGAGGATTTTTGCATCTATATTCATTAGAGATATTGGTCTGTAGTTTTCTTTCTTTCTTTTTTTTTTTTTTTTTGTAGAATCTTTATCTGGTTTTGGTATTATGTTGATTGTGGCTTCATAGAATGAATTTGGTAGCATTCTTTCCTGTTCAATTTTTAAGAAGAGCTTGATCAAAATTGGTATTAGACCAACTTTGAATAATTGGTAAAATTCACCTGTGAAGCCATCTGGTCCTAGGCTTTTCATCTTTGGGAGGTTTTTGGTGACTGTTTCAATCTCTTTACTTGTGATAGGTTTGTGGAGTTCTTCTCTTTCTTCTAGGGTCAGTGAGGTGCTTTGTGTGTTTCTAGGAATTTGTCCATGTCCTCTACATTGTATAGTTTCTTGGCATATAATTGGCATGTAATTGGTCATAGTTTCCTCTTATGATCTCTCTCATTTCTGTGGGGTCAATGGTAATATCTCCCCTCTCATTTTTTATTTTATTTATTTGTGTCTTCTCTCTTTTTTTCTTTGTTAGTCCAGCTAAGGGTTTGTTGATTTTGTTGATCTTCTGAAAAACTAACTTTTGGTTTTGTTGATTCTCTCTGTTGTTTTTTTTGTTCTCAATTTCATTTATTTCTGCTCTGATCTTTACTATTTCTCTTCTTTGGCTTGGTTTGGGATTACTTTGCTGTTCTTTTTCTAGTTCCTCCAGGTGTGCAGTTAGATCTTCAAATTTAGCTCTTTCTTCTTTTTTAATGTGTATTGAGGGGTATAAATTTCCCTATCAGCACTGCCTTTGCTGTGTTCCATAGATTTTGATACGTTGTGTTCTCATTTTCATTCATCTCAAGATATTTGCTGAATTCTCTTGCAATTTCTTCTTTGACCCACTGATTAAGAGTGTCTTGTTTAATCTCTCTATATTTATAAATTTCCCCCTTTTGTGTTCATTATTGATTTCCTGTTTCATTCCATTATGATCAGAGAAGGAGTTTTGTATAATTTTAGTATTTTTAAATTTATTGAGACTTTCTCTTGTGCCCAACATGTGTTCTATCTTGGAGAAGGAACTATGAGCAATTGAAAGGAATTTATATCCTGCTGTTTTGGGGTTCAATGCTCTATAGATGTCTGTTCAGTTTAGGTCATTTATCATATCATTCAAGTGTCTGTTTCTTTATTTATCCTCTCTTCAGATGTTCTATCCATTACTTAGAGTGGTGTATTGTAGTCTCTAACTATTATTGTAGGGACATCTATTTCTCCCTTCAGTTTTGCCATGTGTGCCTCATGTATCTTGGCGCACTCAGGTTAGGTGCATAAATATTTAGTATAGTTATTTCTTCTCTTAAATTGCCCCTTTTATTAATATATAATGACCTTCTTCATCCCATATTACAGTTTTTCATTTGAAATCTATTTTGTCCGATATTAGTATTACTACCCCAGCTCTTTTTTGGTTATTATTTATATAGAATACCTTTTTCTAACCTTTCACTTTTAACCTGATTGTGTCCTTATGTCTGAGGTGGGTCTCTTGTAGACAACATATAGATAGCTCAAATTTTTTAATCCATTCTATAAGTCTATGTCTTTTGATTGGGGTATTCAACCTTTAATATTCAATGTTAATACTTTAAAAGCATTACTTTATCCATTTTGTCCTTCAGCTCTCTGTTGTCATATTATTCTATTGTATCTCTTCTTACCCTTTAGTTTATACTTCCTAATAATCTTCATTTCTAAACCCTTCTCCAAATCTCTTGCCCTTGTTTTTTTCCTTTCAGGCTGCAGCCCCACCTTTAGTATCTCTTCTAATTCTGGCCTTTTGGTAACATATTCTATCAGTTTTTATTTGTCTGTGAAGACTTTGAACTCATACTCATTTTTGAGGGACAGTTTTGCTGGATACAGAATTCTTGGCTAGCAGTCTTTCTCTTTCAGCACCTTAAATACATCATACCACTTTCTTCTCTCCTCCATGGTTTCTGATGAGAGGTTGGCACTTAATCTTATTGAGGTTCCCTTGTATGTGATGCTTTGCTTTCTCTTGCTGCTTTCAGAATCCCCTCTCTATCTCTGATTTTTGTCATTCTGATTAGTAGGTGTCTCGGGGTAGGTCTATTCAGATTCATTCTGTTTGGGGTGTGTTGTCCTTCTTGGATATTGATATTTATGTCTTCCATAAGGGTTGGGAAGTTTTCAGTCATTATTTCCTCAAATGTTCTTTCTGCCCCTTTTCCACTCTCTTTTCCTTCTGGGACACCAATAATGCAAATGTTTGTGTGTTTTGTATTGTCATTCAATTCCCCAAGACTATGTTCCATTTTTTCCATTCTTTTCTCTTTCTGTTCTCCTGTCTTTTCCAGTTCAGATGTTCTGTCTTTGAAATCACTAATTTGGTTTTTGAGCAATGCAATGTGCTCTTTTATACCTCTAAAGTGTTTTAAATCTTATCCATTGTATCTTTCATTCCCCTAAGATCTGTTACTTTTCTTTGCAGGCTTTCAAATAATTCCTTATGCTCACCCAGTGCCTTCTTAATATCCTTTTTTTTTTCCTTTAGTCAAATTTTCTTTAAAATCTTTGAAGTCATTTAGTAGAGTTGAACTGAGTTAGGAGAGTTGTGTGATTATCACTGATTAATTGTCTTAAATCCTGCATCTCACTAGTGGGGCAAAGACTTTCCCCCAGGGGTAAGGACACAGAGAGAACCTAGAAGTTTTTGTTCATGCAAGATCCAAACTGGCCAGCAGATGGCACTCTTCAGCACACCTAACCACAGAGGTGTTTCAGTCTGTGCTTTCCTGTGTTCCTGTGTTGAATCTCCAGAGGAGAGATTCAAAGCAGGTTCTACTGGCCAAATTTACTGAAGAAAATCTCCCCAATGTCCCCTCCTTTTTCCCTTGAAACAGCTGACAGGGTGGAAGATGTCTGTTCCCCTCTCAGTTGGCTAGAGTGAACCAGGGATTTTTCCCTAGCTTAATATCTTGGGGGTGGGGTGGGGAGCCCTTCCTGGCCACTATAGGGCCTTGGTAACTCATGTTTATTCTTCCCACTTCTTCGTCTCTCTGTCCCTCTCCTTCCTGGGAGTTGTGTAACACTGTCCTGGTCTGCTGACCCCCAAAGCAGGTCCCTTAAATAGCTTTTGACTCTTTCTCCATTGTTTTTTTTTTTTTTTTTTTTTTTTTTTTTTAGCACTGAGCTCTGCCTGTAGTCCATTGCCATCTTCCCACAATCTTCTGGTTGTCTTTTTAATTTCATGGTAAAGTCTTTTGAGGAACAAAAGTTTTTAATTTTGATGAGGTCCCATTTATCTATTTTTTTCCTCTGTGCATGTTCTTTTGGTATAAAATCTAAGAAACCATTGACTTACACAAAGGCATGAAGATGGTTGCCTATGTTTTCTTATAGGAATTTTATAGTTCTGGTTCTTATATTTAGGTGTTTGATCCATTTTGAGTTAATTTTTGTTATAGTATGAGGTAGGGGCCCACCTTCATTATTTTGAAAATGGATATCCAGTTTTCCCAGCACAATTTATTGAGGAGATGATTTATTCCCCAGTTAGTGGAATTGGAATGCTTGTTAAAAATCAATTGGCCACAAAATGAAATAAAAGAAAAAAGAAAAAAAAAAAAAGAAAAAAATCAATTGGCCATAGATGTGAAGTCTTATTTTTGGACACTCAATTCACTTCCATTGTGCTAGTACCATGCTGTTTTGATTACTGTATCTTTGTTATGAGTTTTAAGATAAAGAAGTTTGAATCCTCCAAATTTGTTTTGCTTTTTCAAGATGACTTTGGTTATTCAGGCCCCTTATTCTTCCATGTGAATTTTATTTATTTATTTTTAAATATTTTAAAAGATGCTTAGATTACATAAATGTTACACAAAAATGACAGAGATTCCCATGATCCCCACTACCACACCTCCCACAACCTCCCACATAAACATCTTTCATTAGTGTGGCACATCACCAGCAATGGATGCACACATCCTGGGGCTTTGCCACTAAGCATGGACCATAGTTCACATTGTAGACCACACTCTCTCCCACACAGTTCTGCATGTTATATGCTGATATAAAATGACTTATATCTGTCGATGTAATGTCACTCAGGATAAATCCCAAGTCATGAAAAAGCCCCTGTATTACAACTGCTTTTCCCTCTCCCTGTCCCGAAAGTGTCCAGTGGCCACTGGCTCCACCTCCCTGTTGTAATTTCTTCCATTGCTTGAATCACAATATGTCTACAACAGAATACCAGTAAGTCCACTCTAGCCCATATCTCTTCCCCCAATCCTGAGGAGTCTGGGATGGTGATGTCCACTCCACCTCCAAGTGAGAGGGGGCTTATATCCCATGGATAAGATGGATGGGATTATCCTGCCTGTAGCTGCAGACTCTCTCAATTCCCAGAATGGCCATTGTCCATCATCATCTCCTTGCCAGGTGTCTTCGGTGAGTCCATTGAGCTGTAGAATAGGAGTTGCAGCTCCACTGAGATTCCAGGCACGGCTGGCACATGGGCAGGCCAAAGGCTCCAGTCTCTGGAAGTACACCTACAAACTCCAGCACCACACACAGGTTTGAATAGAAGGGACTGATGAACCATGTGCAGTGAGGACTTGTTTGAGTCCAACTCTGTCACTCTCAGGAGCACAGATTCCAAAGAATAGCCCACTGATAAGGCATCAATCTCTGGAGCTATCCCCCCCTTATATAGGACCTGGGTGTCTCCAGAGCCCTCAGGAGCCTCTCTGTTTCAGATGATATCCACTTTGGTGTTCTACAAGATCCTACTGAGGGGTATAAGCGATACCTCTGGGATGACCTCCTAACTCTTTTTGAAGTTTCTTTGCCATATGAACTCATTTGTCTTTACCTTTCCCCCCTTTTATTCAAGGTCTTTTTCCAGTTGTATTGCCAGTTGGCACTTGGTAGTAATCCCTTGTTGCCAGGGAGGCTTATCCCCGGGAGTCATGTCCCACCCTGGGGGGAAGGTAATGCATTCACATGCTGAGTTTGGCTTAGAGAGAGGCCACCTTTGAGCAACAAGGAGGCTCTCAGGTGGCAACCCTTAGGCACCCCATAACAATAGGCTAAGTTTCAATTACATGAGCAAAGACTCATAAGGCTAATCATCAATAACAAGAACCCATCAGTGGGCCATCCTCCTTTGCCAGGCACTGCCCCTGAACTCAGGGGACTATTGCTCCTCCCTTGGGGAATGTGGCAGAGCTCTCCAGGCTGGGAATTCAGTATTCTCTCATTTATTGAGTGATGAGACCATGCCCCACCCCATGATCATTTGAACAATTTTATATATCTTTTATGTGTATTCAGGTGAACTTCCTCCCATGAAACCCCCATCCCTGACACCACCCCCACCAACGATCCTCTCCTGCCCCTGTTGTAACCCTTCTGTGATCCAAATCTTCCTTAAAGATGAAGCCTATATAATAGCCAAATACAATTAATAGGAAAATGAAATAATGATCAGTTTAAATGTAAGAGACAAAATACATGGAAACTTAAAAAAAAAACACTAAAAATAAAATAAAATTAAAGGATGGGATATTCAAAAAACGGGCAAAACCAAAAAAATTTAAAAAACAGTTTTTTAGAAAAACATTTTTCCTTTTATCACTGCATTATCGGGTGTCCAGTCTGTACCATGGCACCTTCCCCTCTCACTCCCTTGTCATACTGCCATAAGAGCATTTCCACTCCTGTACTTTCAACCTCATGTCCACAAATCCCATGTTCACCTCATCCCTCTCTCATTTCTCTCCCCAGTATCCTGGGTATTCTAACTTGCCCTTCTTAATCTACCCACCTGTTGACCTTGCACCACCAAACCCAGTAATATCACTACCCACCTGTCCTATCCTTCAATACACAATTATACTCTTATTACTTTACCATAGATTATGTCCGTATGGGTGATGGCTCACAACCTTCTCTTCTCTTTCTCTCTCTTGTTAAACTATCTTTCAGACAATGGTTCTCGGAGACTGCTCACTTTCCTCAATTCATATCAGTGAGGTCACGTACTGTTCATCCTTCAATGCCTGGCTGGCTTCACTCAACATAAGGTCTTCAAGATTCATCCATGTTATTCTGTGTGTTAGCACTTTATTCATTCTTACAGCTCCGTAATATTCCATTGTATGTATGTACCACATTTGTTTATCCATTCATCTGTTGATGGACACCAGGGTTGATTCCAACATTTGGCAATAGTGAACAATGCCACTATGAACATTGGTGTGCATATATCTGTTCATGTCTTTGCTTTCAATTCTTCTGGATATATTCCCAGTAGTGGAATCGTTGGATCATACAGAAGAGCTATTGTTAGTTTTCTGAGGAACCGCCAAACAGTCCTCCACAGTGGCTGTACCATTCCACAATCCCACCAGCAGGGGATGAGGGTTTCCATTCCTCCACATCCTCTCCAACACTTACAGTCTGCTGTTTTTTTAATAGCCACCATTCTAATGGGTGTAAGATGGTATCTCATTGTAGTTTTGATTTGCATTTCCCTAATTGCTAGCGAAGTCAAGCATTTTTTCATGTGCTTTTTAGCCATTTATATTTCTTCCTTGGAGAAGTGTCTTTTTAGGTCACTTGCCCATTTTTAAAATGGGTTGTTTGTCTTTTTATTTTCGAGGTGTAGGATTTCTTTTTATATGCAGGATATTAGACTCCGATCAGATATATGGTTGCCAAATATTTTCTCCCATTGGGTAGGCTGCCTTTTTATTTTCTTGATAACGTCCTTTGAGGTGCAGACGTTTTTAATTTTGAGGAGATCCCACTTATCTAATTTTTTCTTTTGCTGCTCGTGCTTTGGCTGTGAAGTTCATTAAACCATTTCCTATTACAAGGTCCTGTAGATACTTCCCTACATTATCTTCCAAGGTCTTTATGGTTTTGCCTATTATATTTAGATCTTTGATCCATCTTGAGTTGATTTTTGTATAAGGTGTGAGATGGTATTCCTCTCTCATTCTTTTGGATATGGATATCCAGTTCTCCAAGCACCATTTGTTAAAGAGGCCATTCTCTCCCAACTGAGTGGGCTTGGTGGCCTTGTGGAATATCAGATGACTGTATATGCGAGGATCTATATCAGAACTCTCAATTCAGTTCCATTGGTCAGTATGTCTATCCTTGTGTCAATTCCATGCAGTTTTGAGCACTGTAGCTTTGCTGTATGTTTTAAAGTCAGGTAATGTGATACCTACAATTTCACTTTTCTTTTTCAATATGTCTTTGGTGATTTGGGGCCTCTTACCTTTCCAAATATATTTTGTAGTTAGTTTTTCAAGTTCCTTAAAAAATACAGTGTGGATTTTTATTTGGATTGCATTAAATCTGTAAGGTTAGTTTGGGTAGGATAAACATCTTTATGATGTTTAGTCTTCCTATCCATGTACAGGGAATATTCTTCCATTTATTTAAGTCTTCTTTGATTTCCTTTAACAGTGTTGTGTAGTTTTCTGTATATAAGTCCTTCACATCTTTAGTTAAATTTATTCCTAGGTATTTGATTCTTTTGTTTACTATTGTAAATGGTATTTTTTTCTTGATTTCCTCCTCAGATTGCTTCTTATTTGTGTTCAGAAATGCTACTGATTTTTGAGCATTGATCTTATAGCCTGCAACATTACTGAACTCCTTTATAAGTTCTAGAAGCTTTGTTGTCGATTTCTCAGGGCCTTCTATGTATAGGATCATGTCGTCTGCAAATAATGATATTTTTACTTTTTCTTTTCCAATTGCGTGCCTTTTATATCTTTTTCTTGCCTCAATGCTTGAGAAGTACTTCTAAGAATGTTAAATAGAAGTGGTGATAGTGGGCATCCTTGTCTTGTTCCCGATATCAGAGGGAAGGCTTTTAGGATTTCACCATTGAAGATGATGTCAGCTTTGTGTTTTTCATATATACCCTTTATCATATTCAGAAAGTTTCCTTCTATTCCTATCTTTTGCAATGTTTTTATCAGGAAAGGATGCTGTATTTTGTTGTATGCTCTTTCTGCATCTATAGAGATGATCATGTGATTTTTTTTCTTCCAATGTGTTTATGTGGTGTATTACATTGATTGATTTTCTTATATTGAACCATCCTTGCATACCCGGGATTAAACCCACTTGGTCATGGTGTATAATTCTTTTGATATGTTGTTGAATGTGATTAGCAAGTATTTTGTTGAGGATTTTAGCATCTAGGTTCTTTAGAGAAATTGGTCTGTAATTTTCCTTTCTTGTGGTATCTTTCTTTGGCTTTGGTATTAGGGTAATATTGACATCGTAGAATGAGTTAGGCAATATTCCTTCTACTTCTATTTTTTGGAAGAGCTTAAGCAGGATTGGTGTTAGCTCTTTCTGGAATGTTTGGTAGAATTCAGCCTGAAGCCATCTTGTTCTGGGTTCTTCTTAGTAGGGAGGTTTTTGATGACTGAGTCTATCTCTTTACTTGTAATTGGACTGCTGAGTTCATCAATTTCTTCTTTCATCAATGTAGGCTGTTTGTGAGTTTAGGAATTTGTCCATTTCCTCTAAATTATCATTCTTGTTGGCATATAATTTTTCAAAGTATCCTTTTATGATACTCTTTATTTCTGTGGGGTCAGTAGTGATATCCCCTTGCTCATTCCTTATTTTGTGTATTTGCATCTGTTCTCTCTCTTTCTTTGTTAGTCTGGCTAAGGGTTTGTCAATTTTATTGATCTTCTCAAAGAACCAGGTTTTGTTTTTTGTTTATTTTTTTCTAGTGCTTTCTTATTCTCTATTTCATTTAGTTCTGCTCTAATCTTTGTTATTTCCTTTTTTCTACTTCCTTTAGGTTTAGTTTGTTGTTGTTTTTCCAATTCCTCCAAGTGTGCAGTTAGGTCTTCAATTTTAGCTCTTCTTCTTTTTTTATATATGAATTTATGGCTATGAACTTCCCTCTCAGGACAGCTTTGGCTCCATCCCATAGGTTTTGATATGTTGTGTTGTTGTTTTCATTAGTTTCAAGGTAGTTACTGATTTCTTTTGCGACTTCCTCCTTGACCCACTGTTTGTATAAGAGTGTGTTGTTCAACTTCCATATCTTTGTGCCTAATCTTTTTCTCTGGCCCTTAGTGATTTCCAATTTCATTCCATTGTGGTCAGAGAAATTACTTTGTATAATCTCAATCTTTCTGAATTCATTGAGGGTTGTTCTGTGGCCTAGCATGTGGTCTATCTTGGAGTATGATCCATGTGCACTCGAGAAGAATGTAAATCCTGCTGTATTTGGGTGTAGTGTTCTGTATATGTCTATTAGGTCCAGGTCCTCTAATGTATTGTTCAGAGTCTTTGTTTCTTTGTTGATTCTCTTTCTAGATGTTCTGTCTAATGGTGATAATGGTGTATTAAAGTTCCCTACTATAATTGTAGAGGCATTTATTTCTCAACTTAGTTTTTCCAGAGTTTGCTTCATGTATTTTGAGGCACCCTGATTAGGTGCATAAATATTTATGATTGTTCTCTTCTTGAGAAATTAGCCCTTTTACTAATATATAGTGTCCTTCTTTTTCTCTTACAATAGTTTTGCATTTAAAGTCTATTTTGTCTGATATTATGATAGCTACTCCTGCCCTTTTTTGTCTATTGTTTGCTTAAAAATTGTTTCCCAGCCATTCACTTTCAGCCTCCTTGAATCCCTGGGTCAAAGGTGGGTTTCTTGTAGACAGCATATAGATGAATCATATTTCCTTATCCATTCTGCCCTTCTGTGTCTCTTGACTGGTGAGTTTAATCCATTAACATTCAGTGTTATTACTCACAATGAATTTCTTACATTAGTCATATTTTCTTTGGGTTACTGTATGTCATATGTTGTTTTTATTTCTCTTTTTGTCTTTTTAGTTGTTCTTACACTCTCCTCCAACTCTCTCTCCCCTGTTTTTTTCCTTTCAACTTGTAGAACTTCCTTTAGTATTTCTTGAAGTGCAGATTTCTTATTGGCATACTCTCTTAATTTCTGTTTATCTGTGAATATTTTGAACTCTCCATCAATTTTGAATGCCAGTTTTGCTGGGTAGACAATTTGTGGCTGGAAGTTTTTTCTCTTCTAGTACTTTGACTATGTCATACCATTGTCTTCTTGCCTCCATGGTTTCACATGAGAAACCAGCATTTAATCTTATTGTGCTTCCCTTGTATGTTACGGTTCTCTTTTCTCTTGCTGCCGTGTGTATTTTCTCTTTGTCTTGTGCATTGGACATTTTGACAAGTATATGTCTTGGAGTTGGCCTGTTGAGATTTATAGTGTTTGGGATATACTGTGCTTCCTGATATGTACATCCATCTCTCTCCATAAAGTTGTGAAGTTTTCAGCCATTATTTCCTTCAACACTCCTTCTGTTTTCTTTCCCTTCTCTTCTCCTTCCGTGAGACCTATAATCCATATGTTTATGCATTTTGTGTTGTCAGTTAAATCCCTGAATCCCTGCTGGATTTTTCTCTTTTTATCTATCTGTTATACTATCTGTTTTATTTCAGTTGTATTGTCTTCCACATCAGTAATTCTTTCTTCTGCCTGTTCAAAATCTGCTGTTATGTGAATCCAGCATCTTTTTGATTTCTTGCATTGTGCTATTGATCACCATCATATCTGTTATCTTTTTATGTATATTTACAATTTCTTCAGTGTGTTTTCCCAGTGTCTTCTTAATATCCTTAATCTCTTCCTTCACTTCATTAAGTTGGTCCATGATATTTGTTTGGAAAGCTTTGCTTACTTGTTCAATGTTCTGCTTCTCTTCCTGGTTTTTAGTTTGTTCATTGGACTGGTCCATGTCTTCCTGTTTCTCAGTGTTGTTTGTAATTTTTTGTTGCCCTCTAGTCATTAGTTTATCTTGATGGGTTTGTTCAGTTGATTAGCTTCTCTCTCTGCTCTAGAGTTTTATTTAGCTGGTGGTTTTGTGTTTGTGTTAAGTTTTCTCTTTGACACTTTGCTCTTATTTTATTTCCTTGCTTCTTTTTATGTTCCCTTGAAGACAAAAGATAAGGGCGAGAGGAATTGAAAGATGTGAGAAAGGAAGAAGGATAATAGTAATATTGATAAAAGTTAGAAGAGGAGTCATTAAGACTTAGTAAAACAAATATTTAACTCATGTAGGCAGTGTAGAGTAATAGGAAAAAATGTGGAGTACCTACAATGGACTGTGAAACCAAATAGAGGAAAATATATATAATGATTTAGAAGGGTAGAATGATGAGGAGAGTGAGAAAGAGTAAAGAAAGGGCTCAAAGGAAAAAGTTAATGTTAATGAAAAAAAGAAGAAAACAGAATAGATAGAATAGAAATTGACACCCTTAAGTTTTGGGCTAATTAAAAAACTTGGTATGTGAGAACCACAACAGAAAGCAGAAGGCAGAAAGATGAAGGAAGGAAAAGAGATAGCACTGAGAGACAAAATCAATATAGACAGAGAATGGGAAATCATGGAAGAAGAAGCACAACAAAGAAGAGACAAGCTAGCAGCACCTAATTTAAAAAGAAAAAAGAAAAAAAGAAAAAAAATGAAAAAAAGGGGTGAGGGTAAGAGGAAAGAAAAGCAAGAGACAACAAATAAACAAGGAAAAACCAAACAACCACACAAGCAAGCAGTCAAACAAAGCTAAGGAAGAACAGTGTTCCTTCCTGGGTCCTTTTGGAACCTCTCAGCCTGCTTGTGTTCATCAATCAGTTGCCCTGTAAGGGTCTATCTGCAGGTTTTGAGGCAGATTATAGCGATTAAACTAAGTTAAAAAAATTTATTTTTTTCCTAGAGTGACTGTCTTTTTTTTTTTTTTTGGAGAAATTAGGGACCCAAAAGAAGGCCTTTCTAGACAATCCCCTTCACTGAGGGGATCCTAAATAGGCTCACGGAAATCAATCAAGCACTTCCCAGTTCCTGGCATCCCCAGGGGACCTGAAACTCTGATGCTTGTCAGTACAGAATGATAAAGTTGGCTGATTCCACCCCCTCCAGAGCTAAGCCTCAGTATCACTGAGGTAAATCAGGCTTCCTCAGCAGATTTGCCTCTCCCCTCAGCCTGGTGCAGCTTCATGCCGGCTTATTTGCTCTCCAAAGCTGTGAGGGTGACCAGGCAACCAAATCCACAGAAAGAAAACCCCTCTCCACCTTCTGTCAGGACCCCCCCCCCCCTCAGAGAATGCTCCCTCTCACTGGGTTGCCGGCAGGAGTCGGGGCTTATCCCTGGGCAGCTAGGTAGATCAACCTTCCTCAGCAGATTCGTCACTCCTCTCAGCCTGGTGCTGCTTCAAGTCAGCTATTTTGCTCCACAAAGCTGCAAGGGATTCTAGGTAGCCAAATCCACAGAAAGGAAACCCCTCTTGACCCTCCACCAGAACCCTCCCACTCTCAGAGAACGTTCCCTCTCACCGGGTTGCCGCGGCTCATCCCAGCCTTTTTCCCAGAGGGTTGGGCTCAGCCGTTTGTGTTAACTACCACAGCCAGGGGAAAAGCTCACGAATCTTTCCTGAGCAATCCACCTCGTCGTCCAACTCCTTGAAGTTTGATGTCCCCAAGGTTCTTGCTCCGTGTGTCCCCAGCACAGACCATTCAGGCAGGATCCTGTCCCCAATCAGCCATCCTCTGAGAATGAGTTAGCAAGTGCCCTCCTAAACTGACAGCATTCCATGTGAATTTGATGATTGGTTTTCCCATGTATGCAAAGAAGGCTGTTATAATTTTGATTGCAATCACATTGAATATGGAAATTGCTTTGGGTAGAATTGATATCTTAAAGATATTTAATCTTGCTTTCAATTGAATACAGAATGTCCTTCCATTTATTTAGGTAATCTTTGATCTCTTTCTGCAATATTTTATAGTTTTCCATGTCCAAGTCCTTTCCATTCTTGGCTAAATTTATTCCTAGATATTTGATTCTTTTAGTTTGTTTTGTAAATGAATTTTTTTCTTGATCTCCTCTTCAGATCATTCATTACTAGTATGTAGAAACACTATGATTTTTGCATGTTGAACCTGTACCCTGCTACTTTGCTGAATTTATTAGCTCTAATAGCTTTGTTATGGATATTTCAGGATTTTCTTCATATGGGATCATGTCATCTGCAAATAAGCGGAAGTTTTACTTCTTTTCCAGCTTGGATGCCTTTTATTTCTTTTTCTTGCCTAATTGCTCTGGCTAGAACTTCCAGTACAGTGTTGAAAAGCAATGGTGACAGTAGGCATCCTTGTGTTGTTACTTATCTTAGAGATTAAGCTAGCCGATTTTTTAAGTGTGGTTTTGGGATTTCACATTTTGTCCCCACAGGAAAGTTTTTTTTTACTTTTTCTTTTTTATGTGCTAGAATTCTTGTGCTCTCTGATTGTGGTGCTGGTTATATGAATTGTTGAGGGCTGAAATCCAGGGATAATATCTCCTCATAAAAGATAAAAGTTCTTCCATTGCTATAATCACAGTAAGTCTATAGTAGAATAACAGTAAGTCTACTCTAGTCCATCGTTCATTTCCCAATTCTGAGGATTTTGGGGTGGTGATGCCCACTCCGCCTCTAATTGAGAGGAGGCTTAAATCCCATGGGATAGATGGACAGGTCTATCTTGATTGCAGTTACAGACTCTCTCTGTTCCTTGATATGTTTGTTGTCCATCATCATCTCCTTGTTAGTTTTCCTGGGTGAGTCCAATGAACTGGAAGGTAAGTGTTGCAAATCTGTTGAGTTTCAAGGCCCAGCTGATACATGGACAGCCCAAAGATTTAAATCTCTTGGACATACACCTATCAACTCTAGTACTAACTATAGGTTCAGATAAAAGGGGCAGAAGGGCCATGTGTAGGGAAACCACAACTGAGTCCAACTCTGTCACATTGGGGAACATAAATTCCAAAATAGGGCCCACTGGCAGGGTGCCAAACTCCTGAGCTGTCTGCCCTGCCTATAGTGACTAGATGTCTCCAGAGCCCTCAGGAGCCCTCCTATTTGAGGCAATATTTACAGTGGCAGTCAATGAGATCCTTCTGAGACATGCATAAGTGTAACCTCTGGAATGACTTCCCAACTCACTTTGAAGTCTCTTAGCCATATAAACTCATTCGTCTTTACCCTTACTCCCTTTTGGTCAAGGACTTTTTCCAGTTGCATTGCTAGCTGGTGTTTGATAGTATTCCCTTGGTGACAGGGAGGCTCATCCCTGGGAGTCATGTCCCATGCCGGGGGAAAGGTACCTCCTGAGAGCCTCTTTTGTTGCTCAAATATCTTTCAATATTTTTTGAAAATCTGCCTGTACATAAGATAATCCCCATCCACTATGGGTACTAGTACATGTTTGTTGAATTAAAATGTTTCATCTTTCTCACTATTACTGGCTGACTCACTCTAGCTAAAATATTATTGGCAAGAAGTAATCTCTAAAGCTCTAACAGTTTACTTTTCTGCCCTAACTGACCCTTCTCCTCTCCCAACAAACTCTGCAACTCCACCATCCCTTCTTTTCCTAAGTGTAGCCATTTGGCAATTTGATGTAATTATGAATTCCAAAAATATAATTGGGTCATGCTTGTAAACTGACCTGTTAATCTGGACATGATTAAGTTATGATTAGGGCGTTGACTGGGCCACGTCAGTAGGGTGTTGAGCCCCACCCCTTGATGGGTGGGGGAATCGAATATAAAAGGCATCATAAAGAACAGAGTTGCAGCAGTTTTTGAGAAGCAGTTTTGATGTTGGAGAGAAGGCCCCAGGAGAAGAGCAGCGAGCCATTTGCCTGATTGTCTACAGCTGACCTTGTGGAGGAAACAGGAGCTAAGCCTGGAGAGAAACACAGGAACCCAAGAAACCTGAACCCTGGCAAAAGTTGGCAGCTGTCTTTCTCCAACATGTGGCAATGGACTTTGGTGAGAGAAGAAACTTAACGCTTTATGGCATGGTAACTGTGGACTTCTACCCCAAATAAATACCCTTTATAAAGACCAACCCATTTTTGGTATTTCACATTAGCACCCCTTTGGCTGACTAATACACTAACTGAATCCCAGATTCATCTCTAGGAATAACACTAGCAAGCTGACCAAGAATTCATTTTCCTTTTGCTGCCACAGCATAACTCTTTTTTTCTCGAGAGATTTTAGAAGTTCCAGTAACATAAACTTTCACTAGTTGTCTTCCTTGACACATATCAGTAACGCCTGCTAATAAACTTATGAGACTTTAACTTTCAAACTTGTTAAGGCATGATTTTCTTTCTGGAATTCTGAGTTCAGCCAAAGGGGGACTCCTCTATTGCCCTTGAATCTGATAGAGTGTTTCTGAATTCATCATCCTGAAGAAGGGCCTGGTTCATTTCCTACTAAAAGTTTCATATCTGAAGTCCTTCCATTATGATACAGAATAATCTCTGGAGCAACCCTGCCTGATAAGAGAGGACCACTGTAGTAACTGTAAAAGCTAAAGCTTCACAATATATTTCCAAAAATGTTTTCTTAAGAATGGAAGAAAAACTGATAGGAAAATGGAGTTAAAGTCAGAAATAGGTGTTAAAATTGAAGTGGGATACTTCATCCAGAGAGAAACTCAGCACCCAGACAATGTGTTTAGGAGAGGAAACTTTATTTCCGGCCAGCCGGAGCCTCCTCCAGCAGTATGGAGAGAAGTGAACCCCGGCTTCCCGTGGTGGGTTTTTATAGGGAATTTTAGCAGGGTCAGCATGATAAAGCAACTTTTCTTTGTGTTCAGATATCAGATTAGTTGATTAAAACAAAGCTTTACTTTTCTTGAGCCAGAAAGGGTGAGGGGCAGCTTCAATTGCCCATATCCAGCAGAGCAAGCAAGCAATATTACAGAAGCTAATTTTTGCGATTAGCATCAGCGTTAAGGGGGTCTGGGTTAATCTTTACTAGGGGTGGGTTTTGCCATCTCCATGGTGGCGTGATTGGTCAGGCACGGATGCATATCCGGGGTATTGTTTTAAGCAGGTTTTGTGGGCCTTAGGAACTTCCATCGGTGTTACTATGTTTAAAAATCTCCATTACATTCCCCACTCCTGTTTTGCCATGGAATCAAATCATTGATTCAGTGTCATTATTTAAAGGGGAATATGCCATGTGCAGTGATGCAGTACGCAGTGCCATTAATTTTACTGCCTGAAGTCTTTTTTTTTTGATATAGGACATAAGACAATTGACTAGGCAGGGCCCTATCAGAAGTCCCAGTATTACCAGCATCAGGGGTCCTATGGCTGCTGAGAGTATAGTTGTTAACCAGGGGGACCAGGAAAACAGTTTTTCATACCAATTTGTATCTCTAGATCATAGCTCCTCTCGTTCTTTTAGCCTGTTTCATAAAAGTGACAGACTTTCTTTAATTATTCCTGAATGATTAACATAAAAACAGCAGGTCTCTCCTAAGGCTACACAGAGGCCACCTTGTTTTAAAAACAGTAGATGAGGTGTGGGAGGTGGCCAACATGGGAATCCCAGTGGGTTCCGTGTAATATTTTGGGTAATCTAAGCACCTCTTAAAATATATGTATATATATATATATAGATAACATTTTTGTAAGCAAATACACATATATGCATATAAAAAAATGATCTTGTGACTACATTATTTATTAAGTAATTAATTGTGACTCAAACTATTATTTACTTGAAACTCAAATTTGCTCTGAAACTCAAAGTAATGTTTCATTGGTGTGACATAATAAAGTTCTTATGTAATTACTAAAAAAAAAAAAACAAAAAAACAAATAAAACAAACAAACAAACAAAAAAACAGTAGATCTAGTCCCTGCCTGTTTTGTAGCACTACCTCCGCTAGGGAGGATACAGATTGTTCCAGGTGGTTAACAGATTTTTCCAACTCTTTTAAGTCAGAGTCAACTTGTGAGGCGAGAACTTTAAAATTTTCTTCCCCTGTAATTAGAGCGGCAGTGCCTACAGCAGCTGACCCTCCTATTCCAAGGCCGACCAGAATGGGAACAAGGATGAGGACTACCCGTTTGTAGCGGTCTAGGGCACTGAGATGCTCACGTCTGCTTTCTCCTGAATACCAGTACACTTGTGGGATAATATGGACTAAAATGCAGAACACAGGTTTTTCCCCAGACCTGTTTGATGTTAAAGTCTGGGGGGAAAGACATGGAGTAATGCCTTGTGTACAGGCAAACCAAGTGCTATTAGGGGCTTTCCAATAGTATGAACTGTCACTTTGGCTGGCTAATATGACTGAGGAACAGTGAGGGCTAAGGAAGGATCCATTTAATTTTACTGAAAAGGAAGCAAAAGAAGTTCCATTACCTTGCAAGTCTCCTAACGTGAGGACAGGTTCATGTCCCCACTGGCACTATGTGCAGCTTTCGTGTTCTGAAAGTTTTTGAATATATAAGGGGTGATACTCCTGTTAGCCCCTAAGCCCACATAGTAGGGAGGCTGGGGGTTTAGGCATAGCCAACAATCAGCGGTGATGTTGGGTTGGCTATCATTTAAGAAAGTAAACACTGAAGTTAGCATTGACAACAAGGGGATTTTGAATGACTTTTGCTTATGGAACTCAGGAGTTTCAATTTCTGCTTTGAGAGAGAGTTTTTGATCAGTTTTTAGGAGAATGTCCCTGTTGGGCCCCACTGGGTTAGGGGGCAGAGGTTTAAGAATTCCCCTCTGGATAGTGAAAGCAGTTCCAGGGTCTTTACCAGTTACGTATAATCGGAGACCCCAAGTTTTACCTCCATCCCATTTACTATTAAACCCATCCAGGATGTGAACGAGCATGGGGTTCCCTGATCCTATAGCAGGGTTTCCTGGTCGGGTCCCTCTCTGTAGAGAGATGTCTGTGTCCCTAGATACCCAGGGGGCTATGGTTTCACAGCCCCAACGTCCACAGTGATATTCTCCTAGGACATCACATTCTGGGGAACCCCCAACTGGACAGGCGTAGAAGGGAGTTTCAGCTAATGCCTTTTCTACTACTTGGGTGCCGCACCCATAGTAAGGCTTTTTACCTCTACTGGTGGGTCGATGACGAATGAACTTTTTGTTTTTCCCAAGTAGGGCACATAGATCAAAGGATATGACAGGGTTTTTACTAATGGACTGGGTAGTATTTAGGACTTCCCCATCTCCAGCACGAATTACATTCCACACATACGTAGTTAACCGGAATGGGGTGGCCTGAGCCCACAAAATTAACAACAGCATTATTCCCAACTTTAAACTCACATCCATTTTTAGTCCGACTTAATCCGACTAATCTTGACCTTCAAAGGCTCTTTGGTTCTGATGACAGTCCACTTATCAACGTCCAGTTTTTTGGCATCCTTTTTGGCAAGTTTTAGATGAGATGCATGTATCCAGTGTCTCTTTCCCGCAACCTTCACAGCTGTAGGGGTTGTGAGGATCACCACATACGGACCTGTCCAACGAGGTTCAAGGGTCTCAGCTTGGAGTTTTCGTATCCAGACTAGATCTCCCGGTTGGGCCTGCAAAGGCGTGAAGTTAGTACTGGAAAGAGGAGAGTGTGCAGATAGTACAGTTTCATTCACTGTCTTTCTAATCCGGTTGAGAACTTTTAGGGAGGAAAAGAGATACTGGTTGTCAAATTCAGTCACGGTTTCTAATCCTATCTTAGGCAATAGGGGTGGAGGTCTGCCAAACATAATTTCGTAAGGCGTTATGCCTTGCACATACGGGGTGCACCTAGCTTTTAGAAGGGCAAAGGGAAGGAGACTCACCCAGTTTTCACCAGACTCCAAAGCCAACTTAGTTAATGCATCTTTCAAGGTGCCGTTCATCCTCTCTACCTGTCCTGAGCTTTGGGGTCGAAACGCACAATGTAATTTCCAATTTATTCCCAGAGCCTTAGCCAATTGCTGAGTCACCGCTGCTACAAAGGCTGGGCCGTTGTCTGACCCCACTCTTGGGGTAGCCCAAACCTTGGTATAACCTCAGATATTAATTTCTTAACCACTACAGCTGCCGTTTCACCTTTGGTTGGAAATGCTTCCATCCAACCTGAGAAAGTGTCCACCAGTACTAGGAGATATTTGTAACCATATTTGCCCAGTTTTAAGTTTGTAAAGTCTATTTCCCAGTGTTCTCTGAGTTTTAATCCTTGTAGTCTATTTCCCTCTGGAATTTTTATTCCTCCTTTTTGATTTCCCTTGCAATGCATGATAGGCACTAGTTTGGGAAGCCATATGGCCTCTAAGAGTGCTAGAATTTCAGTCCCATTTTTAATTTCCTTTCCCCCAGCCATTAGGAACCCACGTTCTTGGTAGAGAGCCCCGTGTGCATGGACTGTGGCAAATGCGTATCGACTGTCAGTATAGATATTGACAGCTTTACCTTTAGCCCACCTTAATGCTTGGGTGAGAGCCACAAGTTCGGCCCTCTGCGCAGAAGTGTTGTGACTTAATGATTGGGACCAAATAATGACAGGGGGCTCTACCACCGCTGCGCCCGCATACCGGCTCCATCCTTGATGAAGCTGCTGCCATCTACACAGAGCTCGTGGAGGGCCTCAGTGATTGGTATGTCAGCGAGGTCTGGGCGCAGTCCCGTTAAGGTATCAAGCAAGCTTGAACAGTCATGGGTTACAGGGGCAGAGCCTGGTTCTGGAAGCAAGGTTGCAGGGTTGAGTACTTCAGTTTTTGAGAAAGTTACAGAGGGTGGGTTTAACAATAAAGTTTGGTACTGAGTTATTCTAGCATTTGACATCCGTTGGTCTGGGGGGCTTCGGAGGAGAGATTCCAGAGTGGGGGCCGTTACCTCCAGGTTTTGACCAAAAGTTAATTTGGTCGCTTCTTTTACTAATACGGCGGTAGCCGCCACCGTTCTTAAAGAACTGGGCCGCCCAGCAGCTACATAGTCCAGTTTTTTTGAGAGGTATGTTACCGGCCGTTTCCAGGGCCCGGGAGATTGAGTCAGCACCCCCTTTGCCAATACCACGTGTTTTATCTACAAACAGGTGGAAAGGTTTGGCCAAATTAGGTAGCCCAAGGGCAGGAGCACTCACCAGTGCCATCTTCAACTGCTCAAAAGCGACTTGCTGTTCCTTCGACCATGACAGGCTGTCCTCCTTTCCTCCTACGGCTGCGTAAAGGGGTCTGGCAATTTCGGCGAATCCTAGAATCCATAACCGGCAGTATCTCACCACCCCCAGAAATTCACGTATTTGCCTTTTTGAGACAGGGGTGGGAATGTTTAGCACCGCCTGGATCCTATCACAAGACAGCCATCTTTTCCCCCTTTTCCAAAACATACCCCAGATAAATTATAGCCTGAGAGCAGAGTTGAGCCTTTTTAGCTGAGACCTGATATCCTAACTCAGCCAGGACTTGCAGGAGATGTAGCGTGGCTTCTCTACAAGAATCACAATCCGGGGCAGCTAAAAGGCGGTCGTCCACATACTGCAACAAGGTGATGCTTGGGTGCGACTCCTTGAATGGGGATAAATCCTTTCCTAATGCCTCCCCAAACAGTGTGGGGGAATTTTTAAATCCTTGTGGGAGTCTAGTCCAAGCTAGTTGGCCAGCTTCGCGGGGTCAGTGATCTTCGAAGGCAAAAATGGGCTGACTGACCGGGGCCAGCAGAGTGGAGAAGAAAGCATCTTTGAGGTCCAAGACCGAGTACACATTGTTTTCAGGGTGGAGGTTGCTCAAAAGTGTATACGGGTTGGGCACAGTCAGGTGGATGGTTTCCACCCTTTTATTTACTTCCTGGAGGTCTTGTACTGGTCGGTAGTCAGTACTGCCAGGCTTTTGGACGGGGAGCAAGGGGATATTCCAGGAGGACTGGCAATGTACGAGGATGCCAGCCTCCAGCAATCGATGAATGTGCCCTTCTATTCCCAGCCTGGCCTTATGGCTAATAGGGTATTGCCGGACCCGAGTTGGGGTGGCTGTGCTCAGTAGTTGCACGACTACCGGTGTTTGATGTCTGGCCAGCCCGGGGGAGTTTGTTTCTGCCCACACCCCTGGAACTAGACGTTGGAATTCTTGCAGCAACCAATTGTTGGCAGACTGCCCCTCAGTGTTCACTAGGAGATATTCTTCCGAGATGGGGCAAGTGATTAGAAGAGTCTGTGGCTGCATACCAAACATCAGCTTAGCGTCACCGTCCCGGAAGGAGATGGTGGCTTGTAGTTTATATAACAAGTCTCGGCCCAGCAAGGGGTATGGGCAGTCAGGCAAAACTAGAAAAGAGTGTGTAACAGTACCTTTTCCTATGTCCATGGCCCGGGAGGTGGTCCAGGTGCAGGATTCCATGTTTCCAATAGCTCCTTGGATTAGGGTGCGTCTAGCCGCATATGGTCCTGGGTCAGCTTTTAATGAGGAGAATGTGGCTCCTGTATCGACCGAGAATTCAACTGGACTCCCCCTAACTTTTAATTTTACCATGGGCTCTTGGGGGCTTGACGAGCCCCGGCCCCGTCAATCTGTTTAGGGTAGATTTGAGCCGATTCTGGCCTGTTTTTTGGCCTGGCGTTGAGGACATTCATTTTTCCAGTGCTCTTTTTCTTTACAATAGGCACACTGATTTTTATCTAATCCAGGTCTACTTTGTCCTGTTTTTCTTAGGCTCCCTGCTGCTCCCTGAGGCAGAAAGGCTCATTGGTTTTCACCTGACATGGTACTTAATAGAACTTTGGCTACTTTCCTAGTTTTCAAGGTGTCCACGTCTTCTCTGTTGTTGAACACCTTCTGAGCCACCTCCATTAATTCAGAAAGTAATTTCCCTTCAAACCCTTCCAACCTCTGCAACTTCTTCCGGATATCAGGAGCTGACTGAGTGACAAACGCTATATTAACTGCCCTACGGTTTTCAGGAGCTTCACGGTCTATTGGAGTATAATTCTGATAGGCTTCCATTAATCTTTCTAAAAAGGCTGAGGGTGACTCATTAGGCTCTTGGGTAGTTTCGCTTACCTTTGAAAGATTAGTAGGCTTCTGGGCGGTGGCTCGAAGGCCACGCAAAAGAGTCTGGCGGAACCACTCGAGAGCCTCCTTACCTTGGTCTGAGTTGTAGTTCCACTCGGGGCGGGTAGAGGGAAAACCCTTTCAATACGTGCAGGATCTGTGATAGGCCGGCGTCATGGCCTAAAACCGTCTTTATTGCCTCCCTTCGGATCCTGTCTCTTTCTTCAGAGGTGAATAGGACCTGCAACAGCTGATGACAATCTTCCCAAGTGCGGTTGTGGGTAAAGAATATTGTTTCTAGGAGACTGATTAGCCCTTGGGGTTTTTCAGAAAATGGAGGATTCTGATGCTTCCAATTGTACAGATCAGTGGAGGAGAAAGGGGCATATACCATAAATGGGAGCCCATGATCCCCTACCCCAGGGCCTGCCTGATGCAAGGGCAGAAGGGGCACTGTGTCTTCTCCTCTAGGTGCCTGATATGGCGTCCCCTTTCGAGTATGGGGAGGGCTAACCAAGGGAGTTTTCTCCGAGGTGGGGAGCGGGGGATAGAGGGGTTCAGGAGGGGCTGTCGAGGGTACAAGGGGGAATAGAGGACTCCGGGGTTGGGGACGATACGGGGGAGGTTCCTCGACTAGCTCTTCCAGTTCCCCTTGGAGTATGGTGGTTTCTGGGCCCTTAGTGTGGGGTTTCGCGGGGAGCTGAATCACGGGCTGGACCACCCAACCTGCAAGACAAGATTTTAACCCTTTCGGGGTATCAGTTAACAGTTCAATCCACACATCGATGTATGTTATTTGGTCCGGGTGGCCAGGCTTTCCATAGACTATTCTCTGGACCCTGTAGGCGGTTGGTAGATCAGTGGTCCCTTCAGAGGGCCACCCGACTTCGAAGGTTGGCCATTCCAACTCACAGAGCGTCTGAAGAGTCCCGGGGTTGACCTTGGCCCCATATCCAGCTGCTGCCTTTCTGACCTCCTGAAAATTCTTAAGAAAGCAGTTAAGGGGAGTCGTAGGACAAGAAGAAGCAGACTGACCCATAGTGACGAGTACGACGGAACACAAGACAGACTTAACAAGCAGGACACAAGACAGACTTAACACACCTATGTAATCTACCCCCTGTAGACTACCCAGTGGCCACAGGTGACGTCTCACCGTCTGGCCTGGCTGAGGCAACCCTGCAGCCCCCGCTGGATCCAGACTCACCAGGACAGACCAGGCGGCTCCTCAAACCAAATTGCCAAATTTCTCTCAGAGTGTCTTAGCCAGACTGAGGTGTTTCCGGGGCTGAGAAATGTTTCTCAGAGGCCTTCCCCTGAAATCCTCAGTGTGGCCAGCTCTGCTCAATCCTGCTGGGGCCTCCAAATGAAGTGGGACACTTCATCCAGAGAGAAACTCAGCACCCAGACAATGTGTTTAGGAGAGGAACCTTTATTTCTGGCCGGCCGGAGCCTCCTCCAGCAGTATGGAGAGAAGCGACCCCCGGCTTCCCGAGGTGGGTTTTTATAGGGAATTTTAGCAGGGTCAGCATGATAAAGCAATTTTTCTTTGTGTTCAGATATCAGATTAGTTGATTAAAACAAAGCATTACTTTTCTTGAGCCAGAAAGGGTGAGGGGCAGCTTCAATTGTCCATATCCAGCAGAGCAAGCAAGCAATATTACAGAAGCTAATTTTTGTGATTAGCATCAGCGTTAAGGGGGTCTGGGTTAATCTTTACTAGGGGTGGGTTTTGCCATCTCCATGGTGGTGTGATTGGTCAGGCATGGATGCATATCCGGGGTATTGTTTTAAGCAGGTTTTGTGGGCCTTAGGAACTTCCATCGGTGTTACTATGTTTAAAAATCTCCATTACAAAATGACCCTTTAAACAGTCTGAGAGATTAGGCTACCGTGGAGATCACTGGTAACTTACTCTGAAAGGTGTTTTTGTTCTTTTATTGCCATCCACATATCTGCCTGCTGAAAAACACCGACAGTATTAATTACTATCAAGCTAAACAATTAATTTTCTTTAAAGCATATTAGAAATTTCTACAGAATTCTGAAAATATTTCTTCCATTTAAAAAATGAATTTCAGGGACTTCTGTGAAGATGGCAGATTAGAAAGACACAGGACTCTCTCCTTTCCTGGAAAAATAGCTAGAGGACAGGCAGGAACAGCCTGGGAAAAGAGTTCTAGGGTGTAGGACACCAGGGGAAGGCTGGACACCACCCAAAAGAGAGGGGAACGGAGAAAGAACATCGCCATTAAGATGGTGAGTAGAAACTGTGTGCTGCAGCTGCTGGTGCCCCTCCCCCATCCCATGAGCAGGGAGCTTTGAATTCTCCAGCACTGGGCAACACCTGCAAACAAAGGGGGCCCCAGGAATTCACCTCCCCAGGAAAGGGGAGAGAGTGACACAGCCTAAGGCTGATTCAGCTTTTGACTCACAAATTTGGTCTTCTGTGTCCCATGAGCTCTTCCAGGCTGGGTGGGGCAGTGCCATTTTTTTCCTTGGGAGCTGGCAGGAGACTAAAGAGATCCAACTCTCACAAACACCCTCCTTACTAAATGGGACTGGTTGTTAAGGATGCAGAGAGGTGTGGAATTATTTCCTACCTGGGAAAAAAGAAAGGGCTGCCAGCAAAGTTTATTAAACTATCTATGAGAAAGTTTGATTTGCTGTCTGCTGGCCAACCAAGGAAGTATATATGAGGGAATTAAAAGTAAGTAAGAGGGGCTTTTAATGGTCTTTACAGCCTCCCTCCTCAAGGCCCTTGGGAGCAGGTCTGCAACCCATTACTGCATCCAGGGCCCAGACTTAAGCAACAAACAGGGACAATTCTAAATGCCTAGAACAGGTTGAACCAAGAATCAAAAAATGGCAGTAACGGTCTCCTGCTACTAAATACCTACAAAAGAAAGAAATTGAGCATCAAAGTAAACTCACCATCAGTATCAGATGTCTAGACATCAGCAGAAAATTACAAGCCATACTAAGATAATGGAAGAAATGGCCCAAGCAAAGGAATATGTCAAAGACCTAGATGAGACACAGGATTTAAGACAACTAATCAATGAGATTCATAAAAATTTCCAAAATCAAATTCATGAGTTGTATGACAACATGGCTAAAGAGATAAAGAACATCAAGAAGAAACTGAGTGAATACAAAGAAGAATTTGAAAACCTGAATAGAAAAGTAACAGAGCTCATGGGAATGAAAGATAAATTAGGTGAGATAAAAAACACAATTGAGCAGTAACTCGGAGTTGAATGATAACACAAAGCTCAATAACATATGTGTCATGGGAGTTCCAGAAGGAGAAGAGAAGGGAAAAGGGGCAGAAAGAATATTTGAGGAAATAATGGCTGAAAATTTCCCAACTCTCATGAAAGAAATGAACTTATGTGTCCAAGACATGCAGTGTACCCCAATCAGAATAAATATGAATAGACTTACTCCAAGATACATACTAGTCAGAATGTCAAACATGAAAGATAAAGAGAAAATTCTGAAAGCAGCAAGGAAGGAGCACCACATTACATATAAGGGAAGACCAGTAAAACTTAGTGCATATCAGTGGTATGATACAATTAGGATACTGAAAGAGAAAGATTACTAGCCAAGAATTCTTTTTTTTTTTTAATTTTTTTTATTATGGGTAAAAATCAAAATTCTCACAATACATACAAACATTTGCAAAATGATACATAAATATATATGCATATATGTGTATTTGCCTACAAAAATGCCATTTATATATATATATACATATATTTTAAGAGGTGCTTAGATTACCCAAAATATTACATGGAACCCACTG
>JAKSZT010053787.1:147067-210941 GCA_026826555.1 Tolypeutes matacus | reverse complement strand
ACTTGCTTTGGGATTAGTTTGTTGTTCTTTTTCTAATTCTTCCAAATTTGCAGTTAGGTCTTTGATTTTAGCTCTTTCTTTCTTTTTTAATATAGGCATTTGTGGCTATAAATTTCCCTCTCAGCACTACTTTGGCTGCATCTCATAGGTTTTGATACATTGTGTTGTCATTTTCATTTGTTTCAAGGTAGTTACTGATTTCTTTTGCAATTTCCTCCTTGACCCACTGATTGTATAACTTCCTTACATTTGTGCCTAATCTGGTTCTCTTCCCTTTACTGATTTCCAGCTTTATTCCATTGTGGTCAGAGAAATTACTTTGTATAATTTCAATCTTTCTGCATTTGTTGAGAGTTGTTCTGTGGTCCAGCATGTGGTCTATCCTAGAGAATGATCCACGTGCACTTGAGAAGAATGTATATCCCGCTGTATTTAGGTGTAGTGTTCTGTATATGTCTGTTTGGGTGTTATGTTCTGTATGTGTCTGTATGGTGCCAGGCAGCCAGATCCCCAGAAAATAAAACTTTTCGCCCCGCCCGCGGCTCCACATGGCTGTTTTATTTTTTTTTCCCTAACCACGGGGCTCAGCCGCCTGTGCCAACCTCCACTGGCAGCCTCAAAACTCACGAATCTCCACCATTCTTTCCACGCCGCCGATCCGTGCAGATAGATATCCCAAGCTTCTCACTCCACGCATGCACAGCACAGAGCCCCCCGGCAGGATCCCGTCCACAATCCGCCTTGCTCTGGGAGCTTGCAGTGTGCGCCCTCCTACACTAACGCCATCTTGCCTCCGGTATCCCAAGAATTCTTTATCTGGCAAAACTGTCCTTTAAATATGAAGGTGAATTTAAAATATTCACAAATACACAGAAATTAAGAGAGTTCATAAAAAAGATTCTGCCTTTGCAGAAAATATTAAAGGAAGCCTTAGAGCCCAAAAGAAAAAGACAGGAGAGAGAGGCTTGGAGGAGGGTGTAGAAGGCAAGAATAGCAGAAAGGATAACCAAAAGAGTAAAAGACAAAAATAAGGTATGACATATGAAAACTGAAGAATAAAAATGGTAGAATAATGTATTTACAGTAATATCACTGAATGTGAATGGATTAAACTCCCTAATCATCAGATATAGGCTGACAGAATGGATAAAAAAAATGAGCTATCGATATGTTGCCTATAAGGGACTCAGCTTAGACCTAGGGATACAAACTGGCTGAAAGTAAAAGGTGGGAAAAAGGTACTCCATGCAAACAATAACCAAAAAAGAGCAGGGGTAGCTATACTAATATTGAACAAAACACATGTTAAATGCAAAAAGTTTATGAGATACAGTAGGCCATTATATATTAATAAAAGGGACAATCCGCTGGGAAGAAATAACTGTCTTAACTGTCTATGAACCTAACCAGGGTGCCCCAAAATACATGAGGCAAACTCTGGCAAAACTGAAGGGAGAAATAGACATCTCTAAAATAATAGTTGGAGACTTCAACACCCCACTCACATCATTAGATAGAACAACTAGACAGAAGATCAACAAGGAAACAGAGAGCTTGAACAATATGATAAACATGCTAGACCTAACAGACATATACAGAGCATTGTATTCCAAATCAGATGGGTTAAACATTCTTGTCAAGTGCTCATGGATCTTTCTCCAGGATAGACCACATGCTAGGTCACAAGGCTGGTCTCAATAAATATAACAAGATTGAAATTATACAAAGCACCGTTTCAGATCATAATGGAATAAAACTGGAAATCAATAATAGACAAAAAAAGGGGAAAATTCACCAGCATGTGGAGGCTAAACAACACAATCCTAAACAATCTCAAAGGAGAAATTGTAAGCAAAATTAGTAAATATATTGAGATGAGTGAAAATGAGAAAATACCTTATCAAAATCTATGGGATACAGTGAAGGCAGTGTTGAGAGGGAAATTTATATCCCTAAGCTCCTATATTAAAAGAGAAGAAAGAGCTAAAATCAAAGATCTAATTGAATAACTGGAGGAACTAGAAAAAGAACAGCAAACCATTCCCAAAGCAAGCAGAAGGAAAGAAATAATAAAGATTAGAGCAGAAATAAATGAAATTGAGAACAAAAAATCAATAGAGAAAATCAACAAAACCAAAAGCTGGTTCTTTGAGAAGATCAATAGAATTGACAAACCCTTGGCTAGACTAGCAGAAGAAAAAAAGAGAAAAGATGCAAATAAATAAAATCATAAATGAAAGGGAGGAAGTTACTACTAACCCCACAGAAATAAAAAGGTTCATAAGAGGATATTATGAGGAACTGTATGCTGACAAACTAGACAACCTAGATGAAATGGACAAATTCCTATAAATGCACAATTTACATGGACTCTACAAGAAATACAAGAAATTAACAAGTCAATCACATTTAATGAGATTGAATCAGGCATCAAAAACCTCTCAACAAAGAGAAGTCCAGGAACAGATGGCTTCAGAGGTGAATTCTGCCAAACATTTTGAGAAGTATTAACACCAATCTTGTTTAAACTCTTACAAAAATTGAAGAGGAGGGAAAATTACCCAACACATTTTATGAAGCCAACATCACTCTAATACCAAAGCTAGATAAAGATACTTCAAGAAAATTACAGACCAATTTCTATAGTGAATGGAGATCTGAAGATTTTCAAATATTTGCAAATAGAATCCAATAGCATATCAAAAGAATTATACACCATGATCAAGTGGTATTTATTCCAAGTATGCAAGGAATACATAAGAAATATTTTTTTAACATAAGAAAATAAATTAACATAATATACCACATTAACAAATTGGAGGAAAACAACCACATGATCATCTTGATTAATGCAGAAAAGACATTTGACAAAATCCAGCAATATTACTTGATAAAAACACTTTGAAAGATAGGAATAGAAAGAAAATTCCTCAATATGATAAAGGGCATACATGAAAAATCTATAGCCAACATCATACTCAATGGGTAAAGACTGAAAGTTTTCCCTCTAAGATTGGGAAGAAGACAAGAAGACAGTGGCCTACTGTCACCACTGTTATTTGACGTTGTGCTATAAGTTATAGATAGAAAAAAAAAAAGGCACCCAAATAGGAAAAGAGGAAGTAAAACACTATTCGCAGATGACATGATCCTATATTTAGAAAATTCTGAAATGTCTATGATATAGCTACTTGAGCTAACAAAGGAGCTTAGCAAAATGACAGGCTACAAGATCAACATGCAAAAATCAATAATGTTTCTGTACACTAGTATTGAACAATCTGAGGAGGAAATCAGGGAAAAAATTCCATTTGCAATAGAAACCAATGGGCTCAAATACCTAGGAATCAATTTAACAAAAGAAGTACAAGACTATATACAGAAAACTACAAAAAAATGCTAAAAGAAATCAATGAAGACCTGAACAAATGGAAATACATTCCGTGTTCATGGATTAGATGACTAAATTTCATGAAGCTGTCAATCCTACCCAAACTGATCTATAGATTTAATGCAATACCAATCAAAATTCCAATAGCTTACTTCACAGAAATAGAAATGGCAATTACCAAATTTATTTGGAGGGGAAAGTGCACCTGAATAGCCAAAAGCATTCTAAAAAAAAAAAGAACAATGTGGGAGGAATTTCACTGCCTGACCTTGAAACATATTACAAAGCTACAATGGTCAAAACAGCATGGTACTGGCATAAAGATAGACACATCAATCAGTGGAATAGAATTGAGAGTCCAAAAATGAATCTCACCTCTATGGCCAACTGATTTTTGAAAAACCTACCAAGTCCACGTTGATGGGGCAAAACAGTCTCTTCTACTAATGGTGCTGAGAGAACTGGATATCCATAACCAAAAGAATGAAAGAGGAGCCGTATCTCATTCCCTATTCAAGAATCAATTCAAAATGGATCAAAGACCTAAATATAAAAACCAGGACCATAAAATTACTAGAAGAAAATGTAGGGAAACATCTTAAAGACCTTGTGGTAAGTGGTGGTTTTTTGGACATTATACCCAAAGCATGAGCAACAAAAGAAAAAATAGATAAATGGGATCTCCTCAAAATTAAACACTTTTGCACCTCAAATAACTTTGTCAAAAGGGTGAAAAGGCAGCCAACTCAATGGGAGAAAATATTTGGAAATCCCATATATGATAAGAGTTTAATATCCATGATATAAAGGGAGATGCTACAATTCAAAAATAAAAAGACAAATGACTCAAATAAAAAATGGGCAAAGAGTTGAATAGACATTTGTCCAAAGAAGAAATGCAAATGGGGAAAAATCACATGAAAAAATGTTCAACATCACTAGTGATTAGTGAAATGAAAATCAAAACTATAATGAGATATCATTTCACACCTATTAGAATACCACTATTAAAAAACCAGAGAACTACAGGTGTTGGAGAGGATGTAGAGTGGAACTCTTATTTACCATTGGTGGCAATGTATAATGGTGCAGCCACTGTGGAGGACTGTTTGGCAGTTCCTAAAGAAGTTGAATATCGATTTGCAGCATGACCCGGAAATACCACTACTCAGTATATACCCAGAAGAATTGAGAGCAGTGACACGAACAGACATGTGCACACAGATGTTCATAGCGGCAGTATTCACCATTACCAAAAGATGGAAACAACCCAGGTATCCATCAACTGATGAATGGGTAAACAAACTGGTGTATACACATGATGGAATATTATGCAGCAGTAAGAAGAAATGAAGTCGTGAAGTATATGACAACATGAATGAACCTGGAGGACATTGTGTTGAGTGAAGCAAGTCAGAATCAAAAGGACAAATACCATATGATTGTGCTATTATGAACTAAATTTATTGTGTAATCTCATGGAGTTTATAACTTGAATATGGGTCACCAGAAAATAGAATGAGGCTAGAGAATGGAAAGCTGAGGGTTAATGTGCAGAATTGGTAAAAAAGGATTTGTGTTAATCTTTGGAAATGAATAGAAAAGGTGAAAGCACAACATAATGTTTGTAACTAGCTGTGCTATTATATGGGTATGACGGTGGTTGAAAGGGAAAGTCTAAGGTCATGTATATTACTGAAAGGAAAGCTAAAAAATGTAACATGAGACTATATAGCAAACCTTATGTGAAATATGTATATGGATAATATTGCATATATAAGACTTTTTCTTGAAATTGAACAAATGTATATTAATGTTACAAGATGTTAATATCAGGCAAAAAAACAAAAACAAAACCCAAACATACTAAGTGAAAGAAACCAGATACAAAGAACTACATATTGTATGATTCCATTTATATAAAATGTAAATATAAAATGTAAATATAAAGATGGAATTAGATTAGTGGTTATGTAGGACTGGGGAAGGATAGAGGGATTAAGAGGTGACTGTTAAGGGATGTGGAGTTTTTCTTTTTGGAGTAATGAAGGTGATCTAAATTTTTTTGTGTGGTAATGAATGTACAACATTGTGATTATACTAAAAGCCATTGGAGGCGGCTGTGGCTCAATCAGTAGGGCTCCCGTTTACCATGTGGGAGGCCCCGGGTTTGGTTCCCGGGGCCTCCTGGTGGGGGCGGGCCCGCCCGCACGGCGTGGTTGGCTGACCCAGCGAGCACAAGCAGCAAGGGGGGGATGGATGAATAAATAAATAAAATCTAAAAAAAACAAAACAAAACAAAAAACTAAAAGCCATTGATTATATACTTTGGATAGATTGTATGGTATGTGAATATAGCTCAATAAAACTGCTTTAAAAAATGAATTTCAGGGAAACAGATGTGGCTCAAGTGATTGGGCTCCCGTCTACCATATAGGAGGTCCAGGGTTTGATTCCCGGGGCCTCCTGGTGAAAGGCAACCTGGCCTGTGTGGCAAGCTGGCCTGAGCGGAGAGCTGGCCCACGCAGGAGTGCTGGCCTGCACGCAGGAGAGCTGGTGCAGCAAGATGACACAACAAAAAGAAACACAGAGGATAGACAATAAGAGATGCAGCAGACCAGAGAGCTGAGGTGGTGCAAGAGATTGAACACCCCTCTCCCACTCTGGAAGGTCCCAGGATCGGTTCCTGGTGCTGCCTAAAGAGAAGACAAGCAGACACAAAAGAACACACAGAAAGCAGACAGCGAGTGCAGAACAATGGGGGGTGGGGGGATGGGGGGCTAGAAATAAATAAATAAAAATAAATCTTAAAATAAAAAAAGAACAAAAATAATCAAAAGGAAAAAAAAATCTTTAAAAAAAAAAATGAATTTCATCTCCTATGTCATAGCTTTGTTTCCAGTGAAAAAGGTAGGATAACAGAGTAGGAAAACAAAATCAGTTTTTGGGAAGGGAAATACCACTTTTATTTCATGGTATTTCTGAAAATCATTGGCCAAGTTTTCATAGGATTAAATTGGCAACACGTCTTGAATATACATGTTGTTTGTTTCTATTGTTTTAATTAATTATTGCCTTGGTGTTTCCCATTAAACAACATTTTTTTTTTTTGAGTGGCAAAGTTATGAGTACATATGTGTACTATCTGAACAAAAATAAAAAAAATTGTATTTGGAAGAGCTTGACCTACTAATTCATATTTGCTACATGACTATCACTTTTATCCTTTTTTAACTGATTTATTTGGTCTATATACTAGAGTATATTTAATTCTGTTCCAGTGGCTATTAACAAATTCTTTGATAGCTTTTTGTCACACACATCTTTCTTGGGTCATGGAATCTAATCTGTTGGAATATTCTCTTGTTGAAGAGTTTGCTTTTATATCTAGTGACATTTATCATTATCTAAGGCCAGCTGCCTGACTTCTCTTCATGCTCTGTTTATGGGGTTTGAACATCTATAAATGGAAACACTAGCTAACCAGAAATTATCGCCAGGGTTTTCTGATAGTGTCCTGGCTTCTCACAACTTGGAATGTCCTGTAAGATCTAACATGTAAGCATGCTAAATCATTTTCTAGACAGAACCTGAACTTCTGTTTCTCTGTTTTTTCCTCTCTCTCTTTCTCTTTCTCTTTGTGTCTTACCCTTTTTCAACATGGAATTTGAAAAGCATGAAAAAGGAAGCCTATTGAACAAGAATTTAGAGGAGAAATTGATGGTAAGAATTGTGAGATTTAGCATACACGGATTCATAATGTAATATATAGGGTCAAAAAGCAGTTGTCACAGACTGGAAAAGTGGTACTAGTCAGCCTATATTTTTCCATGTTTTTCTCGTCAACATCCTTGTAAGTAATGAGTTCCATGGGTTTTGCTGAAAACAATGTAACAAATATATTAATAAGATATCATTACTAGAATATGGGCAAATTTGATTCAGTTAAATGGTGTGGTTTACCTCTGTTTTTAAAATCAGAATCCATTTAATTTTCACCCTGTTGCTATTGCCATAGTACTGGAAGATTATTTTATTCATTGATATGAACTTAGCAGATGTTTGAAGTCCAATTTCTCTCAGAGATAACAGGAATATGTGTCAAGGAAAAGATATGTGTATTATAGTATATTTTACTGTTTTATAGAATAAGTTAATGAACTTTGGAGTAAGGATGTAGTTTACTCTTCAGAAAGTATTTTTCTTGTTATAAAAGTTAACTTTTTTTTTAGTAACTTTATCTTGAAGTTAAGAAATTAAATGTCAGTGATCAATGGCGGATACTTGTGTTTGCTCAAACAAAATATAGTATGACCTTGAGTAGAATGTGTTATCCATGATTTTACTTATGGCTATAAGTGGCTAATTGTGTTTGTAAGTTTATTGTGGCTATAGAATTAACATTAGAACAGGGCATTGCTAATTTTAATAGCAATGCGAGTAGAAATGTAAAACCATATTGACTATAATAAAACCATGGCTTCTAAAACTTTAGGTAATGTATTGTTCTGGGGGTCTAAAGTTGAGGGTTTATATAGTATTAATGATATTAAACTTGAAAGATGGAAAAAGAATCATATTAATTGAAAATTCCTAAAATGTATTAGAATTTCAAGTCCTAGAAGAAATATATTGGGCAAAATGTGACATTTCCTTAAGGACTTAGTTGACGTTTGCTCTAGGTGGTTGTACAAACGTAATAATCACAGACTGTTTTGCTTTTTGATGGTGTTGAATTACTTTGTGTCATTGTAGAACTCACCAGGGGTTTTAAACCACAAAGGTGTGGATGAATTCTTGCTCTACAACTTCTAAATGTAGGAGTATAAGTTTTTATTTAGCCTTTCTGAGTCTCAGTTAACTCACGTGTAAGGTGGGGAATAGTAGCAGCGAATCTGAAGGCTATTTTAAGGGTTAAAAACTAAAATGCATGTAAAATCCCTATCCTGTATCTGTTACTTTCCAACTTTTTTAAAACTGACTTGCTTAAAAAACACATACTCAGAAGTCATTAATATAGAAGAGAAAGTTGAAATGTATTTCAAAGTAAAAGGGAAAATCAATCAGATAGGGTATAAATAAATATATGAGTAAAGATTTACTATGAATTAGTATGAAATTTTACCCTGGGATTTTGGCTTATTTTACAGGAAGTTTTGCAAATAAACATAGCTGGGCATGGGCCAAGTGAACAAAAGTCAAAATAGTCTCTTATTTGAATTGATTTGATGTATTAACATCTTACTCTCTGTAAGGTCAGACATTCTGAATGCCCAACTCTACATCTGACACCACTATAAATCTAGAAGTGAGCAACAGCCTCTCATGAGGGGACGTATCTGTCACAAAATTCATGAACATTACTCTGTAAGGGAAGCCTAGGGATAACCTCTAATTTATTTCTAGGCGTTTGGAGGAAAATATGGCGACAGATCAGAAGGAATGAGTGCATCCAATCTGTGTTGAGAAGCTACCATTATGAGGAAGGAGGAAACATGAAAGCTAGTAGCTGGGCCACTGGGTGTAGGGGCAAATAGATCTCTGTAACTCAGACACCTGTCAGGTACAGGAATTTCTGTGACCCTGCATTATCAAGGAAAGATTACATTATATTCAGAATTATCTATCGAAAAGAGTCAGGCAATGTATAGTATATCTTTGAAAATTTCCAATATAATTATTTTTGTTAAACATTCTGGCTATATATGTGGATAAAGTTCTGAAAACTTAAATTTATGGAGCATGATGCACCAGGTTAATACCAAGGTTACTAACAAGAGTATAGCTAGATTGATGAAATAGCTTAAAATGCCTTTTTGTAAAGTTTACTATGTTCTGAAAAGTATTTTTAAATTATTTTAAATAGTAAATTTTATTTAGAATGCATTGTATTTATGAGGAGAGAATATTTTGATGTTAAAATATTTGAATATATATACCATAATTGTTGAAATTTAATATGAATTTGTTTAAAGTTAAAGCTATATTTTTCATAAGGATCTTTATCTTGAAAACTTTCATGTTATATTTCACCTAATTAAGAAATATACCTGATTAGCTTTATTTGAAAAACTTTCTCAGGTAAGATCAATAGCATATAAGAAAACCATCAGTCTGCAGATTCTCAAAATTCATCTGTTCATTCTTCTACCCAAAGAGTCAAAGATAAAGCAGGATTCTTTAGTACACATCTAATAACAATCTTATCCTGCCCTGGGTGACTGAATTTGCTATGTTTAAATATTGATTTTCCTCCCTGAATTTGTTGCTGTTTGGTGTATAAAAGTAAAGATTCCTGGGTGCTTGCCAATTGAGGTGTCTCTTTTATATTCAATAATTCAATAGACAATCAGAAAAAAGGAGTGATACTCAAATACATCAAAATGCCCTAAGTCTATTAATGCCAATTTGAATTTCTCATAAATTGGTTGATATTATCCTAACTTTTCAAATATGAACTCAGTATGGACACAGAATGACATTTCTACTCCTTGAAGAACCAGAATATTAAACTGTGTGGAGTACCTTCGTCATCCCTTATTTTGCAAGTCCAATAAACATTATCAGAAGACAAAAGGACACCCCAAATCAGATCACACTAATTTTTTGTGGAGAATGGGGAGTGGGGGTTAGAAGAAAGGAGGGGACTATTTTGAAACAGTATATGTTTTAGTCAGCCAAAGGGCTGCTGATGCAAGGTACCAGAAATCTGTTGGCTTTTATAAAAAGTATTTATTGAGGGGTAAAAGCTTACAGTTACAAGACCCTAAATAGTCCAACTCAAGGTACCATAAGAGGTACTTTCTCACCATAGATGGTTGCTGATCTCTGCGAGGGTTCAGCCTTCCTCTCTCTCAGCTACAGGCTGGCATAAGGCTCCTCTCTCAGGGATTCCTCTTCCTCTTGAGGCTCCATGGGCCCAGCTTATTCCCAATCTCAGCTATAGGCTATCTGGCAAATGGCTCATCTCTCTTCCTGGGGCCACAGGATCAACGTTTTCTCCTCTGCTGTGTCTATGGAACTCTCTCTCTCTCTTCCTGTGTATCTTCTTCCATATCTTCTTGAGTGAGTGCCCATTTATATCAACTCACCAAGGGGGTGGAGACTTAACCTGAGTTACACCCTACTGATGTAGTTGAATCAAAGCCTTAATCTTAACATAATTTAAACAGACATCTCAGCTGAATTTGATACCATCAAAGGGTATCATGCCCAGAGGAACAGACCAGTTTACAAACATAATCCTTATCTTTTTTGAGGTTCATAAATAATCTCAAACTGCCACAGTATAGTTCAGTTCGATTGGTTCTATAATAATTGGTATTGGGGCTGAAATGATCTTGCTTTTCTTTTTGGTCAAGCTTATTGGAGTAGATGCAGTGAGAGCTGGTGGTTACTAGAGAAGATCAAAACACCCTTGTTGTCTTTGCTCTGGAAATCAAGTATCTAGGAACATATTTCAGTGTTTGTTAATGGGATCAAGAACTTTCATGTCTCTTAGGTGTTTGTGACAATTCTATCTTATGTTTCCCAAACTATGTTCCTTAGATTTCTGATTTTCCAAACTGCTCCACAAAAAGGGTTTCTGGTCCATGCTCAAGAACATTCAGGAAACACAGTGAAGGAATGTACTATACAGTATATCCCTTCTTTGGAGACTCACATTGTATTTGAACACACTAAAAGGCTGTGAGACACTCTGGAAGCTAATCTAGTGTTTCTTAAATTCACCTGCGAATGGAATACATTTTTGCGTGTGTGTTCAATGGCAAGACAATGAATATTCTAGAATATTCTAGAATTAGAGTATTCTCTAGAACATACTTCAAGAAAATTTATACTCTGATTTCATTTATTAATTGCATTTTCAGAATAATGATATACAGCAATAAATTCTAGCTGGGTGTAGTTTGAATCTATAACGTTAAGCTACTTCTGGAATAGTTTTAAAAATAAGTACTAGTTTCTTTTTTTTGTGTTTTAATAAATAAGTAAAACTAAACAACAAATCCTGAATACTCCCCAAACTCTTTCTCTTTTAGAAAATTAAATGCATCAACAAAGAATTTCACTTACCTTTTCATCAACTGAAAATTCTTAATGAAAAGAAACAATTTATGCATTAATATAGTAAAAGTTGTCATGGACCTCAGGGCATTCTGACATAATAATGGTTTCTTTAAGAGATGACAAGAACAAATGCACCTCATGCATAAATCTAATAATTTCTATCACATTAGTATAATGTGTGTCTCAAGAGATGATTTCTATCTTCCTGGGTAATGAATGTTCATTAAATATCACAAAAATAATGATATCAAGGAGTTTGTGAGCCAACCATTTTGTATTGAAACTTGGTAGAAGCAAATAACATGGTAGTCAATTTCTGAATGGCATAAAAATTGCTTTTTTGATTAAAAGTAACTCTCTGAGATTGAGAAAAAAATACCTGGAAATTATTTTTTTGGCAGAATATATATAATATAAAGAGCTGAAAACTGTATTTTAAATGATTTAAATTTTACTTTTTATACTTAAAAAAATTTAAATTTGATAACGAATGACATATCCAATGATTTATAAATTTACTTATGATCTCACATATAAAACATCGTTCTTGATGTCAGAAAAAAGGGGATCAGGCAATTCTTTTGAATGCACTGAAAGGAAAAAGAACTTGAAGAAAAAGTTTTTGGAAAATGTAAATATAGGAAACTATGGATTTTAAAACTGTGATAATTCAGTGAAGGGTAGCTCTTTAAATAAGGCAAATTTAGTTATTCTTAGCTTCATTAATATCAATAAAATTACTTTCTAAGAAATAATCTGTTAGCAAACATACAAGATAGGACTTAGTGCTTTGGTTAAAATTCCTATGTTATTATTGGATGACACTTTTGAGTTTTGTTGGGGAGTTGCTTCAGAGAGGCAACTGGGGCCATTATTAGGTAGAAATATCCTCAGCAAAAAACAAAAGGAGACTTTCAATTTAATAAACATTTCGGAATGCCTATTTTAAACAAGACAGGCTGCAGTGGAAACACACATGATTGAGAAGGTCCTGGCCCTCAGGGAGATTATTATGCTTTGATTATTTTTAGTAGATTATCAAATATTTATGGTAATGATATGGTATTAATGGTAAACAATTTTTACTAATAATAGTACCAATATTAATAGCTCAGAACTATTCTAAGTGTTGAAAATATACAAATTCCAGTTTTCTAGCTCTCACATAGACTTGCAGAAGCAAGTCTATGATGTAATCAGCATGTTTTACCAAAGGGAATGATTATAAAGTGTTTATACATTAATGTATTTTTTTAAACAAATCAATTTTATTGATACATATTAATAAAGCATACAATTCATACAAAGTGTCCAGTCAATGGCATTTGGCATAATCCAATAGTTGTGCATTTATCACTTCAATTGTTATTAGAACATTTTCATTATTTCAATAATAATAATAATAAACAAAAGAACAGACAAAATTCTTCAGTTCTCAATCTCTCTATGCTATTTAGGTGCTATTTCTGGCTATTCTTGCACAATTACTTATTTATTAAGCAGTTTTACTGAGATATATTCACATACCATATGATCTACCCAAAGTATATAATCAATGGCTATTAGGAGAATCACAATGTTGTGCATTCATCACCAAAACATTAATGTATTTTATTCCATCATAATATCTATTTATTTCTTGTTCTTTCTGTGTCTAACTAGAGTCATTCTACTGCTGATGTTTCTCATGTGTTATCTGCAAATTATTTTCAATATAGCTGGAATATTGTTTCTGATTTATATGTCATTGTACAAGGCAGCAGAATCTAATGAAATAAGTGATAATGTTTGGGTGGTAAACTTCTAGAGGTAAGGTACTGGAGACTGTGTATCTTCACATCATAATTGATTGCACTGGCGTGTTAATAAACTCATTTTGGTGATGACCAACCTGAAGGAAAGAAGAATGAAAAACAAGCAGTGGCATCTCCAATTCTTTGGCATTTGATTATTTATTTTGGAAACTTCCTTCCATTTCTCTACTTCTTATTAGAGTCTACCAGTTGTTCTTGCTATATTCTGGATTTGTCCAATAATGTTGCTATGCATATTCATTCTGTCTGAGTGATAATTTTGTTGGGAGAGCATGTAATTTGCACTTAATTTCCTTAACTCCAGTGCTGCTCATGTTTGTTTTTATGGGTGACACCATCGTGGCGTGATAGGCATTCCAGCATCTTAAAAGAGACCTCTGTTCTCCTAGCATGTTTGTGTTGCCTACTGTGCATTCTACACCTCTTCCTTGGCACATCTCCAGGGTGGGCCATTCATTATCTGTGTGTTTTGAATTTAATAGTCCATTTTCTCAAGAGAGGGCCAGAGATCTAGTATAAGTTGACATCCAAAATATCCTGTGGAAAAAATTATTTTCAAAAAGCAGATGGGTGGCAGTGTATAAAGTTTTAGAGTAAGGTACCTCAACAAGTATCCCTTAACTGGAAGGAAAATAGACAAACTTTAGAAACAGGATTCTCTGAATTTCATAGTTCATAGTTCAGCATTCATGCATTGAATTATGTACTTTTTCTGTTTTCACTAAAAAACAACAAAGATTTGGGAATTGGATCATGGGGAAAATTGTGGACTAGATGAAGAAAGTAGAGTGTTAGTGCCTTGATACAAATAAAACAAAATGTGTTCTAAGTTCTCATAATATTACATGTAATAAAGTGGATGCTGTGGTTTTCATCAAGAATAAATATTTAGAAAATATATAAGATCTATGTTTTAAATGTGCTTTCTAAAATTGTTTCGTTAGCTCTTATTCAGTCATTTTGAACTTCTCAGCCCCTGCACTGTACCTGACTCTATCTTTGTCTATTTACATTTACAACCTTCGTTTTAGCTCCTCTGCATTGCTGAAGGCTGAAGAAAAAGTGGGCTGTACACAAATGGCAAAACCTTAGCCTCCATTTCCATTTTCCTTCTTCCTTTAAGAAAAATGAGGTCTGTGTCTATTAATACTCAGGGAGGGGGAGCTGAGAGTTGAGAAGTGAAGCTGATAAGGATCCAGATTTCTACATTATGGTTCATATCAAGTTCTTGAAGCTATCCAGTCCTTTGAAAACCACTGCTAATTAAGGCAGTGTCTGCTGATAATGTAAGTCTGAGAGACACTGTTTGAATGGATCTTTTGATGTAGCTCTGTGTGATGGAAAATAACAGAAGGGAGATGGATTGCAGGCTTTAACCAAGCTGTACTTTCATAGTGACATTTATAACACACTGTACGTGCGGTGAAATGTTTTCTAGGTTTTCAGTGTGGGAATTACAATTACTTATATATCTGTTTTTGTCCCAAGTATGGTCCCCAAGGGGAATGACAAAGAGACTGTTGTGTTAGTCTATAGTATTAGAAAGTCATGGGCTTTGCTTTGTTACATGGCCTTCATAAAAATAAGGAGATGATTAAAAAATGTTTTGAGGATGTTTGTGGTTTAATTGCTCATTTTTCTCTTTTGTTTATAATTTAAAAATTTCTTGAGGGCCCTTTTACCAATTTTTTTCTCAGTTAATGGGCATATTCTCTCATGTGCAATTCCTGGGGAAGGCAACACCCCAACTAATTCTCCCAAATAGGCCTACTGTCCTTGTGAATGTCCGAATGTAGCAATTCAGAGAGCACCTCTTGCTCTTGAATACTAACTGGATGACATTCATCTTAGCAGCAGATGAGAGAGCCTGTAGGATTGCTTACCTGAACCTGTTATAATTTCTCTGGGGATCTCATGTCATAGTGGGAGACTGAAGGAAGAAAATGCCAGCATGAATTAATAAGCTTATCACGGAGAGTGGGGATTTCTTTTAGATTGTGTGAAGGAAATAAAAGCTATTTTCATTCCTTTTTTGTTTTCCCAGTTAAGCACAGCTTTTAACCTGGGAATTCCTATATATATATTTTTTGCCTCTGCTCCATCATTCATTCATTTATTCATCTAGCCTGGGAGTTCTCTGCATGCAGCTTGTTGACCTCTTGGCTTCTGGTATCTTTACATGGGTGGTGAAAGGGAGGGAGGAGCTGTTCGAAGAGACTTTCAATGTCTCTTTTGAAAAGAAGTAGACTTTCTTTTCAGACCTACTTCTCAGGCATGTTCCTATGGAGTTTGCCTTCCTTCACTCTGGCCTCCTCTGGGCTTTGGATGAGACATTTCTAGGCCCCCTCCTGGCTGCAGCTTCCTCAGCTTTCCTCCATCTGTTCATATACCTCCATCGCCTTTTCATCTTCCAGAAAATTTACTGTTTGCTTTTCATGCTGATTCTCCCTGCCCGCCACCCCCACCCCCGTGCCAGATCTCTTATTGTCGTGGATTCACTCTTTTAAAATTCTTTACTGTTGCTATAATGGGGTAGGAGAGAAACATGTGCTCCATTGGCCATATTGAATCAAAAGCCTTGTGCTTTATTTTTAAAGCTCTCTATTAATACTTTATTTGCCTTGGAAAATCTTTTCAATCAGATATCTTAGAATGTTGTGAGATATCCTTATTCTTCACTGAGAGATAAACAATACTATGTGTAACTGTTATATAGCATATTGAAAAATATTCTGAGCATATAACTAAAATAAAATATAAAAATATGCCACTCCCAAAGGTTTGAAAATTGCAACCTCTAAAAAGGTTGTAGTCCTTACCTTTCCTTTTAAGAGACAGAGGGATTTTTTTTTTTGTTTATTAAATCATTTAATTTATTGAAAAAGCAAAAGTATACCAGAGAAAGTTTGTAAAATTTCTCATGAGCAGACTATTTGTATCTTCCTGTTAAATGATGAGTTACTACATTTAAAACAAACATCAAACAATAAGCCATTATGTAACAAACTTCCATTTATTTAACCACTTAGAATTAATAAATGTTCAAATTATTGATTATGGTTGAGTGAAATGAATTTTTGGGGTTTTGGATTATTACACATAAATTCTAAAGGAAAATATGCTATAAGTACTACATTATACATTATACAGATACATTATAAATATCTGAATTTAAATTCAGGCCTCGGGAGTCAGGTTTCAAAGCCAGCCTCTGTCATTTAATAGTCATGTGCTCAACCTATATGAATTGCAGTTTTCTCATCTGTAAAATGGGATATGACTTACCACACAGGGCTGTCATATAGATTGAAAATGAGGAAATATTTGAAAAGAGTAAGTACTCAACACATTGTAATCATTAGACAAAGGAATGTCACAGTGAATTACCAGTTACTACTTGTGTCTGGAGAAACCCTGGATTTATGATTGGAGTCTGTTCTCTTAAGACAAAAACCACATGCGATATCAAACCAGGTCTTCCACCAGGAAGAGGCAGTGCTTATTTTTTCCACTGGGAAGTGGTGTGCCATTATCAAAACTTTATTAAGTTTTAATTTTATATCTGTCTTGTGAAGAGTGATAAAGGTTTAAAAAATAAGGAAGTTTGAAACAAGGTGCCTACTATGAAAGATGCTATAGATTAGTATCACTGGAGAATAATTATACTATGTAAATGCAAGAAATTTATAGTGATCAGCTTAAATGGTGATATAATAACAGGCTAAATTGTGAAATGTAAATAATTAGGAACATACCTAATTTGTGGCTCATACAATTGGTAACATATGCACCAATAATCTCTAGACTTATCAAGGCAGGCTATTTATAGAAGGGGGAAGAATACAGGCAAATAGGAGACTTAAGAAAGGCATCCTAGTACGGATGTGTGTGTGTAGAATATTCAAAATATGGACATAAATTCACAGTCAGCAGCACCTTCTGATTCAAAAAGGTTTTAAACCCTGAAACTATTTATTCTGAACAGGATATCATCATTTACGTCTCTCACCTTCATCTAACATTTTTCTTCTCTGTACTGTGAACTGTTTTCTTAGGAAACCAATACTTCCCATAGTTATTTTAAAGTATTTTTTCATTTAAGAACTTTTTTACATAACAGATAGTTTCATATACTGCTGTAGGGCTATACATAGGTATACAACTTTTATAGAGTATAATATGTATTAAGACCTTAAATAGGTATATACCTCCTGGCCAAGTATTTTTATTCTAGGAATTTATCTGAAGCAAAAATGTGCACAGATATTTAGTTATAATGATGTTCACTGCAGCCTTATTTATAAAAATAAAAATAATGGACACCGAAGGGGAATTAGTTACCAATCTATAGGAACATAATACAAGGGAATTTATAGATGGTGGTATAGTAGACATTATATTCCAGTTTTTCTACAAAAGTACAGATGTTATGCTCAGTGGAACAGTTCTTTTATAGATTCTCCATGTTGGCTGAATATTAGTATGTAAATCAGTGAATATGTATTCATATAGCTCCTGTTTTTTAGCTAATCCTAGAATCGTAATACTTCAAATAAAGAGTATGAATTCTATTTTTCACTTTTAATGAAATTTCAAATAGCTCAGAGTGGGTTTTTTCCAGAATGACTTCATGTTTTTATGACCCCTGTTGACTTGACAATATCGTGTTAGAGAGGAATGCAAGGTAAGCTGACATTTGGTGCTTTATTCTTCATGTGAGAGCAGTTCTAAGGAGACAGACTTGAGTTCTTTCATACCGCTGCCTGTACAGGCCTGGCTATCTGCAGTTTCCAAGCTCTGTGAGGTCAGGAACTTTATGTTCCTGGAACCTAGGGCTGTGCCTGATACGTGGGAAGTGGGACTTGATAAACCTTGGTTGAACTGCATAGACACTGTCTTTATGTGTGTATGTTTATGTGTGTGCATGCATCTATGTGTATGTACTTTATCTGATTTGATAAGTGACAGGGCTGCCAAGCCAAGCCTAGTCTAAACTGAATTCATCTCTAGGTTCAGCCATGTCTGGAGAGCTGTGAGTTTGGCAATTTCAAAGGACTGTTTTCAGGAAACATTGAAGAGCTTCCCAGGAAGAGACTCATCTCAAGGGAAAGAGAAATGCATGCATACCTGTGTGTGTGTGTGTGTGTGTGTGTGTGTTGTGAGTGAGGTACTGGAGCGGGGATTGAACCCTGACCTCGTATGTGGAAAGCAGGTGCTCAACTGTTTGAGCCACATCCGCTCTCCTGCCTACTGTTTTTGTTCAAAGAAAATGAGGGATTCTGAGTATGGCAAGCTGCTGTACTTTTGACTGACTTCCAACTCAACCTCATCAGTTATGGTTTTGTGCTTATAGTGTATAAAAACAGAAAGTGCTGTTTTTCATGAAATCATAGTGAGATGAGAAGGGCACTCAAGGCCAGCATGCTTGGTACTGGCAGTTTTGTTCCAGGCATCAGCATGCTCTACACCTTGGTGTGGCCGTAAGGGTACTGGTGAGGAGAGCAGTCTCTGGACTCAGATTGTCCTGGGATCACACTCTTCCACTTACTTGCTGGGCAACACACTTAAGACTTAGTTTCTTCAACTGCAAAATGGAAATGATGATAATATCCTCCACCTCCTAAAGTTGTGGTGAAGTTTGCAAGTAAAGTGCCTTACATAGCTCCTGGAAAATGGAATGTGCTCTATTGTCAATATTATCACTATCTAGGCAAATTACTGAGCTTATCTTAAACTATTGATCAGTAGGAATTTGGTTCTCAATCGTGATCTCACATTTAAAATTCAATTAAAAATGTTTTGTAAGGATAATGTCCTAAAATATTTAGATTGCTGGTTTAAAACATCAATACTTATCCATATGTTAATGGCAAAACCTCAACAAAAACAGAACAAGATGAATGTCAGCATGTTTGATGCTCCGTAATGACAACAAGCTCTTTCCTTTTTACAGTCACTGATAGAATTGATCTAAAATTGTTTCCAGGATTTTAAACATATTGGATCAAAAAAATGATCCCTTCTATTTCTCAAGTATTATAAAAACAAACCCAAAATTCCAGATATCCTGAAAGATTCCATTCCACCTCATCCATATGCTACAGTTGTTATTGCAGAGTATGGGGAAAGAAGAATCTACCTTGTAGTATTGGAATGTGGTAGGATAAGAATATGAATCTAAGCAAAATACAAACTCTTCCAAAATAAACATGGAAATCCTCAATAAATAACCCACATGTTATTGATTTCATTAGTATCTCATTAATCATAATTGGCAGTGGTAGAGAGTTTCCAGGTATCTGAAAAATCTAATACTAAAAGCCATTTTTGTAGCACTTTATTTTCACAAGAGGATACTAATTATAACCTTTTCCTGGGACAAACATGGAATCAAATTAATCATCAAAATAGTGTTAAAAATAGTATGTCTGTGTCTGTACTTTTATCCACTCTGAGAAAGTTACAGAATCTCTCTAATTCTTTTGTTGCTCTGTAAACTATTATTTAGCTAACAGGTGGAACCTGCCATTTTCCTCCTGTCATACTCTGCTGATGCTACTGCCAAGGCCCAAACCTGCAATTCTGCTACTAAAGCCATGGCTACCTGTGTTTACCACTCTTAGAAGCTCAGCTCACCCCTTGGTAGTGATTTCCTGTTTCCCTTGGAACAAATGTGCACTTCTGTGTTTACTCTGATGTATAATAACCAAATAATCAAAACTCACATTTACTTTAAGGAGCCATTATTAATCTTTGTTCTTGAAAGAGTAAACAAATATTTAGCCATCATGGAATGGGATAAAATGCTATTACTACACATTCTAAGTAAGTAATAGTGCTTTAGCTTTCTTCCTCTAAGTTCAATTAACATCAGTTCAAACAATTTTCCTTTAGATAGAGAACTACATTTTGATAACATGGTGAATTTTCACTAGAAATATAGTTAGAAGGGTAATAATTTTCACATCACATATAAAGACCTGTCTTGTCAAAATCTTGACTACTTTTTTGGGACCATATTTATTGGCCAGCTGTTATTGTTTGGTCTTAGATGTAAGTCAATAACAAAGGAAAGAAAATATCTAATGTAATTTCTCTTTAGCTAATGAAAATCATTCTTTCAGATTCCTATTAGTTTCTTAAAAAATATGAAACATTTTATTTATTTATATATTTTTAGGAGGTACCGGGAAATGAATCCAGGGCCTTGTAGTTAGGAAGCAGGCACTCAACCACTGAACTACATCCACTCCTAATGAGAGTTGGTTTTCTCATTTGTTCGTTTGTTTGTTTTTAGGAGGTACTGGGATCGAACCCGGACCCTCGTACATGGGAAGCAGTTGCTCAACCACTTGAGCTACATCAATTCCCCCAAACATTTTTATTTTGCTTGCCTATCCATTATTTCTTACTTGAAAGAAGTAGCTTAAATAAAAATCATTAATAAATTATAGTTATACAAGTCTCAGCATTATGAAACTGTGTCAAGTCTTTTGAATTCTTTTGGAATTCATATTTAGTGTATTGTCAGTATTATTTTCATGAAAACCATGTGAGAGAAGAAGAAAATACTGGTAGTTTAACCCTTATTTTATGGATAATGAGGTTGGTCTACAGCCATATTACTCTGCAATATCATTCAAACCAGTTCTTGAATCATAAGAACTTTTGATCTCCAAGTTTGAAATTAATTTCTTAGGGTTACATTATATTATAGCATGCAATAAATAGGAGGACTTGGGGAGTGAATTTTTATTAACAGCATAGTGAAATCAATTTACTAGTTTAAAATTATAGCAATAATAGCTAATTTATTGAACTCTTATCTTCTTTTAACAACTCTTCCCATTTTACAATGGGGGAATCTGAGCACAGGAGAGTTTATGTAATTTACCTAACTTCGACTTACCAGTAAGTGGCAAAGCCAGAATCCAAATGCAGGGACTCTGCTTCCAGCATAGTCCTCTGAATCACAATACTTTGTACACATGGTGAAAATTTAAAATGGTACAGAAGAAAATAGGTTGATAAACAAATGTCTTCCTCCCCTATCTTTGACCCCTAGAGTTTCCTCCCTAATATTATCACCTGTTAATATATATATTTAAGGATTTATTTATTTACCATCCCCCCATATCCCATTGTTTAGCACTTGCTGTGTGCTCTCTGTGTGTTCTGTGTCTGTTTGTCTTTTTAGGCGGCACGAGGAACCAATCCTGGGACCTTCCAGAGTAGGAGAGAGGTGCTCAATCTCTTGTGCCACCTCAACTCCCTAGTCTGCTGTGTCTCTTATTGTCTCTCCTCTGTGTCTCTTGTTGTTGCGTCATCTTGCTGCGCCAGATTTCTGTGCAGGCCAGCACTCCCTGTGGGCCAGCTCTCCCCGTGGGCCAACTCACCTTTCACCAGGAGGCCTCAGGAATTGAGCCCTGGACCTCCTATGTGGTAGACAGGAGCCCAATCGCTTGAGCCACATATGTTTCCCTGTTAATATTTTTTGTGTACATCCATCTAGAAATTATGTGCAGGTACATGGATTTGTATACATATCATGTACAGTTTTGAAAGATGAATGATTGAACGCCTTAATCATTTAAGCTTGAACACTTAAACATTCCCAGGTGCATCATATGCATTCTTTTTTTAAAAAAAGTTTTTATTTTGAAAACATTATAGATTCACAGGAAGTTGCAAAGAAATGGACAGGGAGGTCCCATGCACTCTTTACCCAGCTTCCTCAGTGTTAACAGCTTCTATAACTATAGTACAATACCAGAATACCAGAAAATTGACTTTGGTACAATCCGCAGAGCTTATTTATATTTCAACAATTTTATGTGCACTTATTTGTGTGTGTGTGTGTATAGCTCTATGCAGTTTTATCACATGTGTAGCTTCGTGTGATCACCACTGTAGTAAGTATACTTAAATGTACCATCACAAGGCTCCCTCGTGTTATGCCTTTATAGTTACACCCAATGTCCATCCCCAAACCTTGGAAATCACTAAGCTGTTCTCCCTCTGTATTCAGTATCATTATGTTATTTCACAAATATTAAATAAATGGACTCATGCAGTATATAACCTTTGGGATTGGCTTTTTTTCACTCTTCATAATTTCCTTGAGGTTCATCCAAGTTCTGTGTATCCATAGTTTGTTTTCTTTTTTTGCTGAGTAGGATTCCGTGGTATAGCTGTAGTACAGTTTGTTTAGCCATTCACCTATTGAGGGGCATTTGAGTAGCTTCCAATTTTTACCTATTGTGAGTAAAGCTGCTATGAATATTAGTGTACAAGTTTCTGTGTTAAAATAGGTTTTCATTTCTCTGGAATAAATGCCTAGTGCAATTGCTGGGTCATATGATAAGTTCATTTTTTAATTTTAAAAGGGACTGCAAATTGTTTTCCAGAGTGGCTGTAACATTTTACATTCCTATCAGCAGTGTATAAGAGTTCTGGTTTCTCCACATCCTCTCCAGCATTTGGTGTTACCACTATTTTTTTGTTTTAGCCATTCTGATGTATAATATCTCATTTTGGTTTCAGTTTGCATTTCCCTGATAAGTGATGATGTCAAACATCTTTATATGGGCTTATGTGGTTTGCAAATATTTTCTCCAGGTGTAACTGGTCTTTTCATCCTCTTAACAGGGTCTTTTGTGGTGCAAAAGTTTTAAATTTTGATGAGGCTTAATTTTTCATTTTTCTTTCTTGCCTAGTTCTAGATCCAGAAGATTTTCTCCTATGTTTTTTCTAAAAGTTTTTATAGTTTTTCATTTCACTTTTAAGTCCAAGATCATCTGTGCTGATAAGGTGTTGGTGTAAGTCAAGATCCGTTTGTGTGTGTATGTATGTGTATCTATGGATGTTAAAATATTCCAATACCAGTCTTATTTATTGAAAAGGGTTATAGACTATTTCATTAGCAATAGATAGATTCCAATATATATAGATTTGCCATAATACAGGTAATTGTTTCACTCTCAAAAACAGTCAATGATACTACTAATGTGATTTTCGTATGTCCCAGGCACTGTTCTAACCTCTTGATATATATTTCCTTGCTTGATCCACACAATAATCCTCAGAGGTCAATACTATTCCTATTCCAATATATATGGTAAAACCAAGGCAAGAGAGATTAAATAATTTGTCCAAAGTCACACAGCTTGTAAAAGTTAGAGCTAGTTTCAAACCAGGCCATCTGTATCCATGCTCTAAACCACCATATCACATTGCCTCCCAATGCAATTTCTTTATGGCTAAATGTACACAAAACATATTTTGGGATAAATTTTATGTGGCAACTTACCTGCCTTTTCATGAGTATTTGGATCCAAATAACAAAAATAATGCCTTTTAAAGGAACACTAGAACGGTAGATTAGAATATTGGGTTGATTAAATATTTACATAGTCAAGATTGCTGTTTTAGAAGGATTGTAGCAAATGTATCCTGCACAGGGGATTTGTGATCATTCATATGCCTAAATTCTATGCAGAAAATTTCTTTGAGATTTCCTTTTACCCCAAATTTATAATGATAAAGAGTTAAAAAAATAATATTCTATAGTTTTAGAGGAATTTATCTTATTTTTATGACCAACCACTTTAGTTTCCTTTATGATACTATTGGTATTTATTTGTAAGTATCAGAGCTCTTTATGTGATGGGCAGACTTATTATCCCTATTTAACCAGGTGATCATGTAACTTATGATCCAAACTGGGATACTCTTGAGCATGAGTGGAGCCCTATTATAATTACTTCAGAACAACAGGCATAACCAGGATATTCCAGACAATCCTTGGGTATTTAACTTATTCATGGATAGAGACCTGGTAACCAATGATTCCAGACATTATGGCTGGTTTCTGGATTCTCTAAAAGTTTAAAGAATCCAATTATAGACAAATGTTATTTGATTTTGTTTTTATCCAAAGGGACTTGAATCCACTTACTGACATTCTTTTTAAAAGCTTAAACTCAGTTTTCCTTTTTATTCATCATGTTATACTTTATTATGGAGAGAGGGATGATTTTTCATGTCACAGCTTCAGAACTGCAGGATCAGTGGAAAGAAAGGGGAAAATAAGCCCAGTTTTCCTAAATGCTGTTTATTTTCAGTTGTCAAATGAGAAGAATCTAGGAAGAGAAAGACAAGGACCATGGACAAGCTATAGTTCCCAGCGGATAGAGTATTATATTATTTTGTTCAAAACTGTAAATGGTATTCATGTTTTTTTTTTTTTGGAACATCTTAAACCTCAATTATGAGGTTCCTGGTGAATGTTAAATACTGCTCTTCTTCTTGGCTGGAGCCTTTTATTGTTGTTCTCTGAGTGATGCAGTGGAGTATTGAGAAAAAGAACAAGGAAGGCTTCATTTAAGCCTGGCCGGGGTAAGTTCTTAATTTTTTTTTCTTTAGGAGGCACTGGGGATTGAACCCAGGACTTCATACTTGGGAAGAAGGCACTCAACCACTAAGCTACATCTGCTCCCCAGTGAGAATTGTTTTTTTGTATTTTTGTTTGTTTGTTTTTAGGAGGTACTAGGATCGAACTTGGGACCTCCTACGTGGGAAGCAGGTGCTCAACCACTTGAGCTACATCCACTCCCCAGGGACATGGGAGTGAGTTGTTTAACCTCCCTGGGACTTAATTTTTTCACTGATATAGGAAAACATTGAATCAAATAATGTGAGTTTCCTCCAAGTTTTGGTTTATATAATTCTATAAACTCTTGGGTGGGTGGATCTTTGATTCTTGAAAGTTCTGACTCATGAGGTATTAGCTACAGGAAGGTAAATCCAAAGCTTTTCTGGAGGTTTCTTTTTTTTTTTTTTTTTTTTTTAACAGGAGGAATAAACTCTTGCACCAGCATGTTAAATTACTAATGTTGTACCTTTAAAAGCATAGATTTGTATGTAGTAAGAGAGCCATATTATGGAGGCCCCAGATTTGAAGTTCTTAAGAATGGACAATAGAGTAAGTATTAAAACTTAAAAAAAAAATAGAACAATTCTTTAATTTTAAAAATGCCAGTTTCATTCTCAAAACATTTGAGTGGGCTTAGGCCAATGTACCTAGGTAAGAAGGAATTATATAGTGTTATAGAAGTACGACTCCTGTGACTCATATGAGCACATCCTCACTCCTGTCTTGAGTGTGTACTTTTGCTTTACATTAAATTCTCTTGCTACTAAAAAAAAAAAGAAGACATCTATCTATCTATCTATCTATCTATCTATCTATCTATCTATCATCTATCTATCTATCTATCTGTCTGTCTGTCTGTCTGTCTGTCTGTCTAGTGGTGTAGAACATTGGCTTGAGGGTTGCACTGTGCGTGATCCCTGGCTTCCACCAATTACCAGCTATCTAACCAGTTATCTAATCTTGGGCAAGTTTATTAACTACTCTAAGTATCACAATCCTTGTCTATAAAATGAAGGTAACAATAATATCTATGTCAAAGGGTTATATGAAAAACATGTAGAAATCTTGACAATTTATTTCAGTGTAATTCTAGTCAGTTGCCAAATTTTTAATAGGCTAATACATTTGTGTTTGTAGGGTAGCCTAAACTGCTGTTGCAAGAGACCCAAATATATTGATTTAACACAGTAAAAAATAATTTTTCTCTCACTACTCTGGGGGCTTCCAGGGCAGGCATGGAAAGGGGAATGAAGGAAGTGGTACTCAAATATGTTCTATTCAATAGTTGCATAGTAGAAACCAATGGTTTTTATGTGGCCGGAGAGTAGACACATATGTACCTTCTTGGGAAATTGCATTGTGGGAAATGACAGGACTTACAAAATGTTCCTTTAGAATTACCTTTTTGGTTTTTTTTAGTGTTTTTTATTGTGGTAACATATAACATCAAACTTCCCATTTTAACCATTTTTAAGTGTACAATTCAGTGGCATTGACTGTATTTTCAGTATTGTGGTGTCATTGCCACCAGCTATGACCAAGCTGCTATTTTTGTTTATTTTCTGCGTAGCTTGTAGTTTTGTCTCAGGAGCTCTCAGTCCTGTGGCCCTTCACCATATGTGCCTCCAGCCCTCTCAGTGCTTGTGCTCTGATAGCCCTGGCCTGTGCAGGGGCTGAGTGTATTTTGGACATCAGGATGCCAAGGACCAGAGAGGATATTTTGTTTTATATTGTTTTATTTAATTTCATTTTTAATTGTTTTTTTAGGCAGTACCAGGGATTGAACCTGGGACCTCGTACATGGGAAGCAGGCGCTCAACCACTGAGCTATACCAGCCCCCAGTATTACCTTTTAAGAGTCACAGGAACCTAGTAGATATTTGTGATATTTATTGATTTTTTCCTTGATTTACACCTGGGACTACAATTAATCAAAGAACTTGGGCAATCAGAAGAGGGTCTCTAATAGACTGCATTACTTTTTCCCATGTCATTTTCTTTTATTTGATTGGTGATTCTGTGTATGCTCGCCACAGGATTGGTGATAATGCTCACAATGTTTCTATGGGCCTAAGAAGCTGGAGGCATTTCATACAGGTATAGCTCCATATGCATAGATTCCATGTGTTTCATATCTGGAATCTTGTCAATCTACCATGGAGTTCCTGCAGAGAGCAGTATTAACTCTTTACTTCAGCATGATTAAGTGGGTCCACATAGGGTATTTCTTCTCAAAGGACATTTCTAAGATACTGAAACTGGGTATGGAGAAGCACCCGAGTGGCTGCTTGCATGCGTATGTGTGTGTGTGTGTGTGTATCTGTGTATGAGAGAGAGGGAAAGAACGGAAGAGATACAGTCAGGGAACGAGGCAGGGAGAGAGAGAGAGAGAGATTTAACATATAGTGAAAGAGGTCTTGATAGGTTCCTACAAACAATACTGTTGTCCTCCATCGTGGTTCTTCATCAAAAGGGGAAAGTTAGCCTACTAGTTTGTTGTAAAGGTAATTTGCATTGGTAAATGGGCAGAAGTTTAGAAGACTTGTTGAGACAGCAAAAGTCAGCATCCTGGAGATACATTTTTAAAAGTTTAATTTTAAACTGGTGGAAGGCCATTAAAAACACCAAATAAATCCATTCATAAAAAAACCCATCTATGCACCAGGTGTTTTTTTTAATTGATTGATTTATTAAAATTTTTTTTTTTTTAGTTAGAGAAGTTACATGTTTACAGAAAAATCATATAAAAACAGAGTATTCTGATGGGGGAAAATCATTCTAAAAAACAGATTGGCCTTCAGAGGGGTTATTGGTTATATATAAATAAGATATTTAAAATATCATATTGGATTCAGAGCCTAAGATTGAATCCCAATTCTGTACTTTCCAACTGTGGAGCTGTCTTTGTCAACTTAGTTCTCTTTGAAGAACCCCTGTTGCTCTTTTAAAGTATGATTAATAATATCTACTAATAATATTAATGATTTTTAAAAATCATTTAATGTGAAATTAAATAATGAAACTATCTACATTGGTGCATATGAAGTCCAGCAAATGCTTGATCACACCCTCCCTCACTTTCCTGTCCCATCAGAATTCTGCAAGGGCATGCTCTGGTCGTTCCATGTGGCCTGAGCACCCATAATAGGGCCTAGAGTAAAAGGACATCCTAGGGTATTGAATACACCCTCTGAGAACTCATCAGTAAACTTTTATTTTCTGATTTGTCTCTAGTCTATGCTAAGGAAAGGAGTTTCATAGATCTATGTGTGGTCAGAAGTATTGAAACTCCATGCAAAGAGGATGGATATCTTCTAAGGCAGGGGAAGACAGATCTCAGAAGCATCTCATTCATTCATGGTGTTCTCTAGAAGACTGAATGCCAACATTGTTTTGCTGACTAGTGCTTGTCTGTGTCAAAGTGTTATGGATTGCCTTGTGTCCCCAAAACAGACATGTTCAAGTTCTAACCCCCAGTCCTGTGAATGTGATCTTGTTTGGAAATAGTCTTTGAAGAAGTGATTAGTTAAGATGAGACCAAATTGCATTAGTGTGGGTCCTAATCCGATATGAATGGTGTCCTCATAAGAGGAGGGAAATTTGAATGCACAGCAGGCAGAGAGAACATGGCCATATGATAACAGAGATTCTCCGTCAATCAAGGAATGTGAAGAATTGCAAGCAAACCAGCAGAAGCTAGGGAGAGAGGCAAGGAGGGATTCTCCTCCGTAGATTTCAATGACTGCATCGCCCTGCTGACTCCTTGATTTCAGACTTTCAGCCTCCAGAATTGTGAGACAATACATTTCTGTTGTTTTAAGCCACCCAGTTTGTGGTGGTTCTTTGTTACAGCAGGTCTAGGAAACTAAGACACAAGGATTTATCCACCCTAGAATAAAATAAGCAAAAATAAGAACATGGAATTTCTTTTAAAAATAATTTGGCTATGAAATTTATTTAAAGAACTGTCCTTTTTTGAAATTACTTCATCCCTAGTTTTTGGTTTTAAAATTTCCTTTGATGATTAGAAAATAATAAAAAATAATTACTGATCCATGAAGGGCAATTGAAAACACTATTTCTTGTATTTTGGACTTTGCTTACAGATGTCCTTAATAATAAGGCCTACTGAATTTTTTTTGTCATTAGCAAGCATGACTTCTTAGTATGTATTATATCTCATTTTCTTTTGCTCCTTTTAGAATCCTAATTTTCTTATCCAGCAAACAAATCAGTTTTTTTTATAAACACACATTCAAATTAAAGAAAAAGTCTACTCGATTTACTCTTTCCTTGGTGGAACTGGTATGTGGCATGGCAGGTGACTGACATATTGTAATATAGTAGGTGTTCAGAATTCTATTTTGGAGGAGTTTTTATTAATGAAACTCCTGGTTAAAGTTATGACTGGGTATTTTAGCAGATCTCAACTCAGAATCTAAAAGATCGCAGCCTCATCATATAAATTAATAGAAGTAGAATTTCTATTGAGAAATTTATCTCTGGCTGGAGTGAAAGATGCTTAATAACCACAAAGATCTATAAACCAATTTAAATAATTTCTTAAGACTGATGGTCTGGTAACAATAGAAGTTGCCATTAAAAAGGATATGAGCAAAAGTGTATGAGATCTTTGGAAATTGAGATCTTGTATATAAATAGTTTAAGTGGCTTATGTTTGATTTTCTTCTTAGCTTCTAGTTAATTTATTAGAGGAAATGGTAGAATGTGATGACATTTTATGAACTTTAAATCATTCTCCTCTGAAAATCATGCTGAGAGCTGCCATTTAAAAACAAACAAACAAAAATAAAATAACTCAAGAAGAATAAATATATTGGATTTAAAATGGGTGAATGTTATTGAAGTGTGTTAGTGGCCAAGGCTGATCTTAAAACCAGAGCTCACTTGTCTTTCAAAATGAAAAGTCTGTAGGCATAGTGCAAGTGTGGGCCAGTGCATCTAAAGGTTTTAAGATAGGAAAAAAAAATGAATATTGGCTACTAGAATGCAAATCAGAAATTTGTCTTTGGCATGGTGCTGTACTATGAACTGGGTTTCAAACAAACCCATTTTTGAAGTAGCATCATGGTCATTTAGCTCAGTGACCTAAATAAGGAAGGTATGAAATTTAAAGCACTGTATTTTAATTTGCCCTTAAATCATCTAATGTCTTTTAATTATTTTAATCTACAAAATGAAGAACAGGGGTAATGTACAATATACAACAAATACCAACTATGTCCATTTCTCATGTTTCTCTTCTTATGTGTTGAGCTATGAGATGATTATAAAATGTTATAAAATTTTAATAAAATTTTAACCATCTTCAGACCAAAACCTAATAATAGCTACATAGTTCTTCACTTTCATATAGCTAGAACACTTAAAAATAAAAAAGTGTCTGGTCAGCAGTTAGTGACTGTGGCTGTGTTGACAGCATAGGTACTTGTTAGCAAGTTATATTTTTGTGTTGAGGATAGTAGACACATAGAGGTTTTAATATTGCTTTTAATGACCATTTCTGAGCACTGTGTATCAAGCAACTTGCTCTTGTTCACTACTAATTCATTTATCTATTTAAAAATATTTTTTGAGCCTTTACCATGTATTGAGCATTGTTCTAGGTCCTGAGGGTATAGCAGTGGATATGACCAACTACATCACAGCCTTCATTGGCTATACTGGAGGGTGGGGAGAGGGCTGACAAGAGTCAGTTAAACAAATGAATAAACAAGTTAACAACAAATGAAAAAGTAAAATAGAACAGGGTGAAGTAATAGAGATGGATGGGGAGACTAAATGGTGTCTACTAAAGGTAGTGTCTTCAGGAAAGTCTCGCTCAGGAGCTAACACTTGATGGGGAGGAGCCAGAGGAAGTATTCCAAACAGAAAAACCAGTGCAAAGGAATTTCAACACCTTATTTTTATATATTTCTCATTTTTCAAATGAGGAAACAAATTGTGCAAGATCGGCTTATCCGGTAGCACGGTAAATAACGGATACCTTCTTTCCTTGAAGGCATGTTTGACCCAGAGTTTTTGTTTTTAACTATTATGCTATACTGCTTAGTGGAGATGGGCAGCTGACTAGAGCCCTACTTGATGAGGGCAACAAAACAAACAAACAAACAAACAAACAAACAAACTTTAAGTTCTGGTGACCAGAGGCTTGAGTTGGGCTCCCACAGTGGAGAGCCATAGCTCCTCACCTCAGTTCCAGACCCGAATTGTTCACACCCAGAGATTCCAGAAGAAAAGGGAGGTCAGGTTTGAAAGTATTTACTTCTCTCCATTTCATATATCAAAATCCTTGCAATTCACAGCAATTTCAAATCAATGAGTAAAGAAGAGTGAAAATATATTTTTAAAAAGCCCACTGAAAAAATAAAGGACATAAGCCTGATGATGATATAGAAAATACCAGTGAGCATACATAAAGATGTTTCTTATTAAGTATCAAAGTACAAATTAAAGCAAGGAACCATTTTTAACCTCTTTTATTAGCAAACATGATAGAGAACAATAATATCCAGAGTTGGTAGAGTGGCTATCACAATTTGAATGTAAATATCATATAATCGAGTGAGGCCGTTTTTAACAGTCTTACAGACTCCTTGTACGTTGTTGTGGGCTGAATGATGGCATCCTCAGAAGATATGTCCCCTCAGAAACTGTGAATGTGACCGTATGTGGAAAAATGGCCTTTGCAGATGTAATTAAGAAGGATTTTGAGATGTGATCATTCTGGGTTAGGGTGGCCTTGTAAGAGAAAATTAGTGGGGAAGACACACAGAAAAGTAGGTCATGTACAGAAAGGCAGAGACTGGAGTTGTGCTGCCATAGCCATGAAATGCTTAGAGCCACCACAAGTCAGAAGAGGCAAGGAAAGTACTCCCCCTTAGAGCCTTCCAAGGGAGCATGGCCTTGCCGACACCTTGATTTTAGACTTCTAGCTGCCAGAAGTGTCAAGGATATATTTCTATTGTTTTAAGCCACCATTTTGCAGTAATTTGTCATAGCAGCCCTAGGAAATGAATATATAAGATAAATAAACCTTTAATGTAACAATATTTTACAATGGCAAAGCTGGAAATAATTTAAAAGCTTTTCAATGTGATTGGTTAAATAAATTATAAAGTCATTAAAAATAGGATAGATCTAATTACACTGAGAAGTCATCAATGATATATTATTAAATATAGAAAAATAAGATGTAAAAGTAACAAATCTGGTATATAGCCCATTTTTATTAAAAAATAAAAGCAAAAACATATTTGCATATATATTGAACATAAAGTGGTCCTAGATATGAGACGATTCTCCATTTTTCTGATAATGACAGCCTAAAATTCTTTTTGGCTAACTTGAATATGTAACTACTTAGGAACATAGATGAAATAATCAAAACTCTACTCATAAATTATTAATTTAGCTAAAATTGCATATCCAATATCACATATATAAAATAATACCAACCTAGACAGATTTATTTTTTCTCTTCCTCTATGTTATGAATTTTATTCAAATTCTTGACGTGTTATATATTACTTGAGATCATTTAAGGCTAATACTTACTCCTCCCAAAAAAAAACACTTCAAAATAAATTTACTGAGTTAGTTTTAGTAGCTGAAAGGCAACATAATGATATGGAATCTTCCCAACATGTGTTTAAGGTGTGGTAAAGAGAAATCTGAGAGAGTATGGTTGCAGAAATTGTAAAAAAAGAAAATAATTTCATATCTTTACTGGGTTTAGTCTGGTCAATGAATTTTATATATTCAGCATTATATATGCATAGGAAAATGTTTGGGAGGATATAAATGAGGACATACCCAAGCTAATAGTGGTTACCCTGGTGAGTGGGATTAGTAGTCATTGGGTTTTCACACACATTTAGTTTTTTTTTTTTTGGGGGGGGGTTGTTACTCTTTATTTATGACAAACATTCCACATCCATGGCTCTTATCAGAAGTTCTTTGAGACAATGCCATCAGCTTTGGCCAGTCAGAGAATGGAGTCATCTGATTCACCCATCCTACGAATGGCCCCACAGATGGCATAGGTTTTAAACTGGCCATTGAACCTGCCTGTGACCTTGTCCACCTCGGCCACCTTCATCTGGATGGACGCGTGGTCCTTGGCGCCGATAATGTGGTTGCTGGCGGAGCACTTCCGCGGCACGTAGAGGTCCACGAACTCGCTGGCGTCGTTCTGCAGGTCGAGGCCGCGGCTGGTGCCCCCACGACGAGCGCGAGAGAAAGGCCACACATTTAGTTTTATACTTCTGCATGGTTGTACTGTGGCAAATACTACTTCTGTAGACTTAATGCTAATCATAAATATACTTAAAAAAAAAAAAAAACCCTACAAAACCTACCAATCCTTCAAGATACAGTCTACCTCTTACCTGTTGCCTTCCTTCATTCTTCTCATCCAGAAATGATTTCTCTGCACTCAAAACTCCCATGGAATTTACTCTGTCTCCCTTTTATACACTTATTACATTCTAAAAGCTATACATCTCTCGTGCTAAACAACTAATTTGTTCCTGACAACCCTGCTGCAAAGTGAAAATCTATTAAATAAATGTATCTGTCAATTATTTTTATTACTTTTAATTTTATTTGAAATTAACACAGTATAATTGATTGTTATGTATAGTTCTATAAATTTATTTATTTATTTATTTTTTTATAATTTATTTTTTTATTTTTATTTATTTATTTTTTTTTACCAGGAGGTCCCGGGGATCGAACCCGGGTCCCTCCATGTGGGAGACGGACGCCCAATCAGTTGAGCCACATCTGACCCCCAGTTCTATAAATTTTAACACATGTCTAGATTCATATAACCATTACCACAATAAGAATGAATAACAGTTCTTTCACCTCAAAAAACTCCTCTGTGGGGACAAAATGTGAAATTTCAAAACTGCTCTTTTATAGTTACATCTCCCCTCCCACCTCCAGCCCCCATACCCTAGCAACCACTGATCTGTTCTCAAAAACTATAGTTATGTCTTGTCTTTTCGAGAATATCTTATCGAAAGAATTATACAGTATACCACCTTTTGAGATTGGCTTCTTTCATTCAACATAATGCCTTTGAGCTACATCCCAGTTGTGTGACTAGTTTATGGCTTTTTTTTTTCTTTTTGCGGAGTAGTATTCCATTGTATGGATATATCAGAGTTTGTTTAATAATTTGTCCATTAAAGGACATTTGGGTTGTTTCCAGTTTGAGGCTATTATGCATAAAGCTTGTACAAACATTAGCGTACAGGTTTTTGAATGAACTTAAGTCTTCCTTTCTCCAAGGTAAGAAAGTAGGAGAGGACTGCTGGGTCATGTAAGTGTATGTTTAACATTATAAGAAAAAGTCAAACTCTTTTTCAGAGTGGCCAAAGCATTTTGCATTCTTGCCAGCAATGTGTGAGAGCCTTAGTTACTCTGCATTCTCACCAGCTCTTGGTATTGTCAATGTCTTTTGTGATAGCCATTGTAATAGGTGTGTGTTGGTGTCTCATCATGGTTTTAATTTGTATTTCCCTGATGGCTTATGGTGTTGTATATATTTTCATATGTTTATTTGCCATCTGCACATCATTGGTGAAATGTCTATTCAGGTATTTTGTCATTGATTACTTTAAGCCATTGTTTTTCAACAGGTCCACTATTGACATTTTGAACCAATACAATTCCTGGTTATACAGGTTGTCCTAGGTGTGCAGCATATTTAGCTTCCCTGAACCTCAGGCACTAAATGCTCAAAGCACCCCAGTCATTGTGATGACCAACAGTGCTCTCACATATTTCCAAAACCCCACTAGGAGGATGGTGCTGCTCAATGACAACCACCAGCTTGGGATTTAGAAGTTTTTACTCTCATGGGGATCAGGTCAGTTTCCCCAAAGTTGCATGGTCCCACAACAATATCAATGTTCTTCTAGAGAAAAAGGGGGAATGAATGCTATCAGGCAACTAGCAGTCTCCACTATGATTTAACTCAACTTCTTTCCATAGAAGTCTATGCATCTTTCTGGGTTGTACTCATCTCTAACAGCCATAGACTGTCTATGAAGTCTATGAATGAAGAGCTGATAACACCGTCCCCAGATGTAATTAACATTGCCTGGCCCAAGTTCCTCTATTACCTAAGATGTCTCTTGTAATTTTCTGGCTATCACAGATAGAAGAGGGGTGAAACAGTCCCTCTCTGTGTTTATTTATTTATTTATTTATTTTGCTATGAATTAATATACTTCCAATTTATGGCTGAATTTTTAGCTTGTTTCCCTAAAAACTGATTTTTAGTATCCCCAAACAAGTGATTTTTTAAAAAGTCATATATCCTCTTATGAAAACAGAAGGCAGAAAATTGAGCAATATAATAACTGATATCACCAGAAAGTCACAGTCTAGATGGGGACAAAATGCAAAATTGCATAAGAGCATTTGCAAAACATCTGCAACCTAGTATTCTGTGCTATAAACTAAAGATGTTGAGGAAACAAAGACCAGAGGGCTTGTAGACAAAGTCTTAGATTGGAAAGGGTGGCAGATCTGGTGTCACAGGCTCCACCATGACCAGGGAAAACTTACCTAACCTCCCTCTACTTTGTTTTCTTCATTTCTAAGTTAGGCATAAATATTCCATCTCTATAAACCAGACATGATAACTGCCAAGATTAATTATATAATGTATACCACAATGCCTTGTACACTGGGAAGGGCAGTAGGAATCTATCCATCATCTCCTCCTCCTCTTCCTCCTTCTCCTCCTCTTCTTCCTCCATGTCATCATTGTAAACGTCAACATCAACATCAACATTCTTTAGTAATGAATTTTTAGCTGGGTTGGGAGATCAGTAAGGGACTAGGGAAAGGAAAGGAGAAATGAAGTGTAAAAGGGAGAAGGTGACATCTTAAACGATTTAGAGCTGGTTTTATGTGTGTTTAGCATAAATTGTTGGCAAAAGTCTTAAGACACTCAGAGATTTCTACTAGTGCTCCCCTGAGATATCTGCCACATAACCCTTCACCATACTCCTTTGCTTACAACATCCCCCAACTTTTCTTAGATCCAGTGCTGCTTCCTCTGAAGTAGTTTTAAGTTAGAGTAATGGGAACAAGAATGCCCAATGTACTTTGGTATTACCTAATGATGTCTTCTCCAAATTGGAAATTATTAGAAAACATCCTAATTTTTTTTTAAAAATGAATGTGAATTTTGAATTTTTCTCTATTGTGTAGAGATTATGTATCTCAGAAAAAAAACATATTCTTAATCTCAACCCATATTTCTGTGGATGTGAACCCAATGTAAATAGGATCTATTAAAGATGTTATTTTTAGTTAAGGTGTGACCAGTTGAATCAGTATGGGTCTTAATCCTATTACTGGAGACCTTATAATGAGAAAAGCCTATGGGAAACCCACAGTCTTAACTACTCTAAGGGAATTCAAATGACCCAAATGCTAAACATAACATTATAGAAAACTTGCTATGAGCTAGTGTGTGGAATGGATGAGAAGGAAGAGAAACTTGGATCAGGGAGCAAAGTAGAGGCTCACTCAGCCCAAAACTGTTAGGTGAGGGTGGAGTGGAATTGGGTGTTGGTTGTGGAATCAGGAATATTCATGTCTATGTGAAATTGTGTGTTTTGCTGCTTTAAAGAGTTACCAAAGAGGTGATGACTTTGAGTGCTTCTTTTCTCGTTTGCAAGAAGAGTAAAAGTTAAATTTCTTGGACTTTTCATATGAACACTTATACTCATTCTCTTCTAAGTGCAGATTAAGCAATTCATAGCAAACACAGTAAACAGTCTGATCATTTTAGGTATTTAGTCCTTAAATTTGACAAATGTACCAATTACTTGGTCCCTGGTTCCTGGTTCAAGAATTAAAAGCCACGATCAATTTTAAAAGCTGCCATAGTACTTTAGGAGTGAATGAAAGCAGAATGCCAAGCAGCCCTCCTCCACTGCCTCACCTTGAGTTGCCATCTCTAAACATGATGGACTGAATGGTTATTTGTGTGTTGTGGAACTGCATTCTTTTCCCATACAAGTCTGATCGCTCTAGCCCAAAAGGGACATTATGTGTTCCAAGATCTCTCAATAGCTGTTTCAAAAATGCACCTGAGTTTATTAATTTTTCAAACATGTAATGTTTAGGAAATATTTCAAGCAAATGGGTCCTTTCTCATAATTGTTCAAGCACATAGGTAGAGTATACAGCTGCTTTTGCCAATTTTTAGATGCTTGGAAACAATCTATCCCATTAGTGGCAGACTTTTTTCAATAGCACATTATTTCAGAAAAGGACCTTAAGGTTCATTCTAATACCATTACTTAATTTATACTTCCATTACAAAACCTTTAGGGGTAGTGAGTCAGTGAAATTAATGCCACATATGTTGAAAAGAAATAACAAAGGCTGACCAATAGAAATGACTCAGGGAACCAACAATACCTATTTGAAAATTTTCTCTAAAAATTTTCTCTGAAAATTTTCTCTAGCACTGCTTAGGTGCATCAGCTTGCTTCATATATTCAATAGGCAAGGGTAGATGTAAAATTTCATATTAAGTTTGTAAAACAGGAAACAGTGGGGTTACACAAGATCTTTGACATGTTAGGAATTCTATTTTTTCTTTAACATTTTTTATATTTATTTTAAACTTGGCTTCAAATTGTCAAATTTTATTTCCCTCATTAGCAATTTATGAAGAATGGTGGGACAGTGTGCATGACCAAATTTTGAGAGTTTTAAACTTCTCAAGGAAAATGCTAGTGGCAAATATATAAATTTGATTTCCCTGTGAATCATCATGACCTATTTTATTATGCAGGTAGTGTTGCCATGGATATTGAGAGAATAACAGCATATTCAGCCAAGACCTCTAATTCTGCATTTCTTTAAGGTCAGACATATTTTGTGGCAAGCTTGCTCTGGTTCAGATTATTAAGTGGGGAAGCTGGTATTTTTACCTTCCCTATGTTGGGATTTCCCCATCATGGGTGGCTACATTTCCCTTACTTGTATTGTCTTCAGAAACGCATCTCTTCTCTCTCCCAAGAATACCTCAAAACATGCTTTCCATAAAAGTCGAATAACCTAATTTATATTAATCTTAAATGTTGACCAATAAAAAGTATCCTTAAGCCATAGCATTACTTTTTTTGCATTATTTATTCTAATGACAAGGAAACTCCTTTCTCCCTATAATTTAAGACATCTTCATTATAGAACATATAGAAAACACAGTTAAGCAAAAAGAAAAAAGCTTCCCATGATCCTGATCCCACCCCTATATGATTACTTCTGTTAATATCAGCATATAGTCTTCATATAAAAATGGAATCATCCTGTGTACAAGTTTTATGAAATGCCTTTTCTCTTAATTTATCAGGTTTTTCTATATCTTTAAATGTGCTGATAAGCCATATTTAATATTTCCATAGTTTTCTATTACATAGCTATACCCTAATTTACTTAAACAATCCACTATTTGACTTTTAGACTGTAGCTATTATTTCACTAAAATAATTAGCCAGAATTAACATTCTCTTGTCTATTTCTTCAAATATCATCATAATAGGGGGAAAAATCTTTGAATGTCATAATTCATTGCCAAGGAGATAGTGACAGAGAAATTTCTTGCTTCCTGAATATCTACTTTTTCAGTCATTTTCTCTGTTTACTATTGATGATAGGATTGTCTGTGAGCACTCAGAAATTAACTAAAATTGAGCTAATTTGGCACTTACTGAGACAGAAAATAAGAGCAAACCATTGAAAAATTCAAAGTGCTTTATATTAGATTGAAAACAAAAAAGTAAATTATCTGACCCATTTTCGACCCAAGTAACTATGATGTTTGGCAATACTGTAATAAAACCCGGTTTCCTGTGTTTGGAATTAGTGCAGAACCTTTCACATGAAAGTTATTCATGACTGAAATAATCTAGCATGGTTTCTCCAAAGCTGAAATTCTTGGTCATTGTCAAAGTTACATGGTTGGTGTATTGGAAACTTTGCTTGAGACAGGTGCTGGGCACCTGAACAAGAGAAATGGTCAGAGAATGGAAAGGACGTGTGGCAATGAGGCAAAGTTTTGATTCTTGATACTTCATTGACTACTAGCAGTGAGGGAGATAGAGGAGTGAACAGTGTGAGCCTGGAAGTAGGAAAAACGGTTCGGTCATTCATAGAGGAGGTATAAGTTTTGTGGATATGGGACAAATTCTGTTGCATGATTTAATATGAGCTTCCATCAGTTGAACCATGTGAAGATATCCCAACCGGGAGTTGGAAACTCAAAATTGGAGCTAAAACAATAAGTGTGTACAAGTAATTGTTCTAACGAAAAGAGGGAATAAGCACACTTATAGAGAAAGAATGCTTGCAATTGAAGGTTGTAGGGGAAATAAAGTGACAGAAAGTGAGCAGTCAGGGAAGCAGGAGGAAAATGCAATGTCAGAAGGATCCCAGGAAGGACAGAGTTTTGGAGAATGATAAGGATTGGAACTTGCTGATCTGTTGACTTGGGTTCACTGTTTAACTTCAACTGAGGGCTTCTAAATAAATGTGGGTATAGAAGCTAGATAAGAATGGGAAAATAATTCCAACAACAAGAAGAAAACCTAACATATGTAAAGAGACTACTATATGACAGATACTCTGCTAAGCACTTCAACTGCTATTGAATCCCCACAGCAAAAGTTGTAAAGGAGAGGTTTTTAATTATTCCCATTTTATAGAGGGAAATCAGAGCCTAAAGAGCTTACATATATTTCCCAAGATTGCAAAATGTGACAGATAGAGGACACAAATCCAGGAGTATGGTCTTTTCTACTGATTGCCTTAATTAGCTATACAGTCTCCAAAGGATTGTATAATAAATGGTTTGAGAAAAAGCAGAGGCAGTAGATTGCAGTCCTCTTTATTTTTTTAATTAAAAAAATTAAAAAAATATATATATTTTATTTTTTTTAAAAGATACTTAGATTACACAAATGTTACACACAAAATATAGGGATTCCCATATGCCCTGCCCCCCACACCCCCCACACCCTCCTACATAAACAATATCATTCATTAGTGTGGCACATTCATTGCAATTGATAAACGCATCCTGGGACATTGCCATTGAGCATGGACCATAGTTCACATTGTAGTTTACACTCTCTCCCACACAATTCTGCAGGCTACGGGAAGATATATAATGGCATATATCTGTCATTGTAATGCCATTCAGGACAACTCCCAAGTCCCGAAAAAGCCCCCACATTATACCTATCTTTCTCTCCCCTTGCCCCCAGAGTCTCCAGTGGCCACTGCCTCCACATCAATGCTGTAATTTCTTCCATTGCTAGGATCACAACAAGTCTATTGTAGAATACCAGTAAGTACACTCTAGTGCAAAGTTCATTTCCCAATCCTGAGGATTCTGGGATGGTGATGTCCACTCCACCTCTAATTGAGAGGGGGCTTTGATCCCATACAGCCGATGGATGGGACTCTCTTGCTTGCAGTTATCGGCTCTCTCATATCCTTGGTATGGTGGTTGTCAATCCTCACCTCCTTGTTAGTTGTCCTGGGTGAGTCCAATGATCCTGAGAGTAGGTATTGCAATTCCACTGAGGCTCAGGGCCCAGCTGGCACATGGACAGCCCAAAGATTCAAGTCTCTTGGATGTACACCTACCAATTCCAGCACCAAGTATAGGTTCAAATAGAAGGGACAGATGAGCCATGTGTAGGGAAGCCATAACTGAGTCTAACTCTGTCACTCTCAGGAGCACAAACTCCAAGGTAGGGCCCACTGGCAAGGCACTGAACTCCAGAGCTATCTTCCCTGACCTGGGTGTCTCCAGAGCCCTCAGGAGCCCCACTATTTAAGGTAGTATCCACTATTTGAGGTAGTATCTACTTTGGCAGTCTATGAGATCCTGCTGAGATGTGTATAAGGGTTACCTCTGGGATGACCTTGTAACTCATTTTGAAGTCTCTTAGCCATATAAACTCATTTGTCTTTACCTTTTCCCCCTTTTATTTGAGGTCTTTTTCCAGTTGCATTACTACTTGGTGCTTGGTAGTAATCCCACAGTGCCAGGGAGGCTCATCCCTGGGCATCATGTCCCATGCTGGGGGGAAAGTAATGCATTTATATGCTGAGTTTGGCCTAGAGAGAGGCCACATTTGAGCAACAAGGTGGACTCCTCTTTAAAGAGTTTTTTTTTTAACTGTAGGAAGAAGGGAGTTGGTAACCTAGAGGAGAGTTGCTTCCAGAGTTAGGCATTAGAAGATGAGCAGTTCTTTGTGAGAATCCAAGGTGTGGTGGTGTCTGCCAGTAGGTAGTTGATAATCAGATATTTTTGCTAAAAAGGTCAGGTTCTTCCTTGAGGTCAGGGTTCTGGAACTATTATCAGCATCTATACTAAAGGGACATAGAGTGAATGGGTTGAAGAGTAAGATGTCAAAGTCATTAAAGATGATAGGCAAGGGTCCTGTAGGCAGAACATGACTTATACGAGAAGAGGTGGTGCTTATGGTTAGTGCAGATTTTGAGGGAAGGGAGGTTATAAAGAGATGGCAGAGAACAATGATTGAAAATAGTAAGAGGAATTGAGGGTTGCTCTGGCATGTTACCCATATCTAGTAGGTATGTATACATGGACAGGAGGATGATAGCAAAGCCTAAGAGCCACTGGCTTCCATCCACCCCATTGGAAAGATGTTTAAGGGTAATGGGATCATGAGAGAAGGGGCAGGTTTAATTTACTGGAGAAGAGGTAAAAGGACTGATCAAAGCACAAATTAAATGTATGGTGTTTCCTTCCTTCCTTCCTTCCTTCCTTCCTTCCTTCCTTCCTTCCTTCCTCCCTCCCTCCCTCCCTCCCTCCCTCCCTCCCTCCCTCCCTTCCTCTCTTCCTCCCTCCCTCCCTCCTTTTCCTTTTTTTTTGAGGTGCCAGGGATTAAACCTGGGACCTTGTAAGTGGGAAGCCAGTGCTCAACCACTGAGCCACATTGGCTCCCCTGAGTTGTTTTTTTTGTTTGTTTGCTTATTGTTGTTTTTTCTTGGAGGCACTAGGAACAGAACCCAGAACCTCCCATGTGGGAAGTAGTTTATCAACCACTAGAGCCACATCCATTCCCCTGAATGTATGTTTTGCCTCAAGAGATTAGTAGTTCCACAGGACATAGTTGAAGGTGCCAGACTTTGCCTCAGATGTCATTATATTGCATGAAATATTTGTGGATAGGAGTTTGGGAGTAGACTGGTGATACCTGTTAGGGATGGTGAAAGAGCAGGGCTGGGAGGGGTCCTAAACTGGCTCAGTTATAAACCATATCCCCTTTGCTCAAATTTCTAAGAAGAGTTAAATTTTTGGATTTTGCTAGGCCCTGGTTCTAAGCACTCCTCCTGAGAGAAAGATGCAGATAGTAAGGAAAGGTGAGTATCACATTTGTAAAGGAAATAGTGATGCTGCCCTGGGTTGCCTGGATAGTATTATTCTCTTTTTGAAGGTTTATATAATAAAATTTTAAAAAAATTAAAAGGAATTATGTATTAATATCTTAAATGTGGCTATACATAATCCTAACACTGAATCAGGACCCTCTTCCTATTTTAGTTTCCTAGGCTACTCAAGCAAATATCAATTCAATGGTTCAGCTTAAACAATGGGAATTTATTAGCTTATGGTTTTGAGGCTAAAAGAAAGTCCAAATCAAGACATCATCATGGTGATGCTTCCTCCCCAAAGATCGTGTTCTCAGGCTGGCTGCTTGTGATCCTTGGCTTCTTAGTCATATGGCAAGGCACATGGCAGCATCTCCTGGTTTCTCCCTTCTCTTTTGGGTTTCATTAATATCCTCTTGATTCCTGTGACTTTCTTTCTCTCACTTTGAATTTCGTTCCACTTATAAAGGACTTCAGTAATAGGATTAAGACCCATCCCAGTTGAGGTGGATGACAGCTTAACTGAAGTAACCTCATCAAAAGGTCCTCTTTACAATGGATTCATACTCACAGGAATGTATTAAATTTAAGAACATGTTTTTCTGGGGTACGTACAGCTTCAAACCACCATACTCCACCCTCTGGACCCCCAAAAGGCATGTTCTGTCTATATGTAAAATGCATTAATTACATCATAATATTTAAATCCTTTCAGAAACAATGCTCAGTACAAAGTCTCATCAAAATCGGTCATGTGTGTGATCTACCTGGGGCACAATTTCCCTTTGTGGACCTGTGAAACCTAGAGAACAAGTTATTTGCTTCTAATATACAATGGAGAGACAGGCATAGGATAAACATTCCAATTCTCATAGAAAGAAATTGGAAGGATTTGGGGCCATGGGTCCCAAACAATTTTGAAACCCAGCAGGGCATACTTCATTAGATTTCAAGGTCTGAGACTCATCTATGGAACTATGTTTTATTCTCTGGGCCTGATGAAGCAGCAGCCCTACCCCTTCCAAGGTCTTGCCCAGTAACTGTGCTCTACCTGAACGCTGGGATGAAGTCTCCCACCTCTCCAAGCATCTGGATGGTGGCCAAGCTCTCTGAAAATCCCTGGCAATAGGCACCACCCTCTCAGAGCACAGAGGTGACAGCTCTTTTCCTGAGTTAAAATATTCTGGGGAGGCTGTGGCTACTGGAGGTTTGAGGGTAGGGAGAGGGAAAAACAAGTGTAATACAGAGGCATTTTTGGGACTTGGGAATTGCCCTGAATGACATTGCAACAACAGATACAGACCTTTATATATGTTGCCACAACCTACAGAATTGGGTGGGCAAGAGTGTAAACAACAATGTAAACTATTATCCATGCTTAGTGGCTATGCTTCAATATATGTTCATCAATTGCAATGAATGTACCACACTAATGAAGGATGTTGTTAATGTGGGAAAATGTGGGAGGTGTGGGGAGCGGGGCATATGGGACTCACCCATATTTTTTATGTAACATTTATTTAGTCCTAGTACCTTTAAAAATAAATAAGTAAAAAATATATTTAAAAATGCTCTGGGGGAGCTTTCAGGAAATATGGAAAGCTAATCTCTGTGGGTGGGGCCTTGGTAGCCCATATTTTCACAGCACTCCTCAGGTACTCTCCACCCACCGTGAAGGCAGAGAGCATATCTTCACAAGGAGAGCAGAAAACCAGGAACCTAGCTGAACAGCAACCCTCCTGTGGATGTGAACCCTCCACCTGCAGGCTCACAGCTCTGTTGGGTCGGGGTCTCACATCACTTGTTATCCATTCATCATTTATTTGCAGAAATGTTGACACATGCTGGATTAGTGCTGATGGCACTTCGTTTTACAATCAATATTCCTCTACCCTTTTTCTCACACAGATAAATGTTAGGTGAAGAGAAACAAATTGGGAAACACCCTATTGTGTGAGAGAGAGAGAGAGAGAGAGAGTGTGTGTGTGTGTGTGTGTGTGTGTGTGTGAGAGAGAGAGAGAGAGAGAGAGAGAGAGAGAGAGGATACAGGGAAAGCTTTCTCACCCTAGAAGAGGAGTTCTGTGGTGCACAGCAAAATACCGCCACCCACCCCATCCATAACTCCAGGACTAACTAATACATTATTCAAAATTATACAAGTTGAGTTCTTATGTCATTTATATCTTATATACATTTAATAACTTAATTGGATATAAACTATTTGTCATTTCAATGAAGTAATCATTAAATAGTGTCTTTGTGGGTAATGTCCAAAGGAAATTTAAGAGTTTAATCCTTTTCTTTCATATATATATAATATATATATATATATATAATTTATCTTCCAGTTATTTAAAATACATATTATATAAAAAATTTTTTATGCTAAAGATCAACATTGCAAGTATTCTGATTGAAATGATGATAGTTCAGGAACTGTCTCAAAATTTAAAAAATGAATTAAAGTTAGGGTATTGGTTTGCAAAGGGTATCATTAAATTATATAGTGAGTAGACAGATTTTTCACATGGGGAGCTCTTGTTTCCAAAAAAGAAAACATTCATTCCGTTATTCTCTTACTGTGTAAATATCCGAATCCCAATATCTACTTTAAGTTCACTTTTTCCTAGGTAAAGAATTAAGCCTTGTGCATATATACATATGTACATACAAATATCTCTATCTACAACTATGCATATATTTTTACTTTCCAAGAGTAAAACATGTTCTCTGTAGAAACGGTATAAAGTGCAAATAAGCAAAGAGAAGAGAATAAAAGCAACTGTAGTATGTTTTTACCTTATCATCTGGCAAAAACCACTGTTAGTGCCTTAGAGAATGACATTCTGACTTTACACACACACACATGCACACACATGCAAGGGATTAATTCTGTATATAGTGTTTAGTAACCTGTTTTTTTTCCTACTTAACAACATATTTGAACATTATTGTTGTCATAAAATATTCTACAATATGAATTCATCTGGAGAGTATTCCGTTGATTGAATATAATAATTTATTTGACAGATCATCATCTGCTAGGTTTAGATATTTAAATTTTGTGTTAGAGTTAGATATTGGATTTAGATTATTTAAATAATTTGTAAGTTTGTTTTTTGGGAGTTTGTTTTTGGTTTTACTTTTTGTTAATAAAAACTGCTGGGTTGAATATCTTTGTAGTCAAATTCAAAGCTTTTAATGCTAAAACATAAAATGGTGGAAGAGGAATTTGTCTTGTGCCTCAATTGGTTGTTGTAGGCGATTAAGTGCATTGTTTGTATTCTGGCAGGTTGCATGGGCATCATAAGACTATTCCCCTAAACTCTGGGAGATTTGGAGGCTTCTGAAAGCCTACCGAAGATGGTAAGACCTTCCCTGGTACTCCTACCTAACACTAGGCCACTTTTTTTTTTTTTTTTTTTTTACCGGGAGGTCCCAGGGAGTGAACCTGGGTCCCTCCATATGGGGGACGGACGCCCAACCATTTGAGCCACATCTGTCCCCCACTAGCTACTTTTATACACATTGTTCACATTAACTTATATGGATCCATGACCTCTGTATATGCTGAACTTTATAATTTTTAAATTCTATCTTGTTTGCTACTTCTTGAAAGCTTTTGTTCCACCACAATTCTCTAGCTTTTGAAATCCAGACCTTTCAGTAAAACCAGCTCAAAGGTCACTTTTTCAATTAAGTCTGCCCAAGTCCTCCAGAAGGAATTTATCTCCATCTCCTTAGTGTTCTTCCAGCCCTGATGCACTATGAGTCTCTATATTGCACATAGTGCAGTTTACCTAGTATTATTATTTGGAGAGTTATAGCATATGGTGGGTACGTTTAGTCATCTTTGTTCTGCTTGTAATGCATTTCACAGTGTTTTTCAGATGTTGGACATCAATACATGTTCCTCAAATTGAATTGTTTACTCATTTAAATTTAAATAAGCCACTTCAAATCTTAAGTATTTTTCTTTCTTTTTCATTAGAACACAAAAGTGAGAAATGGATAGTAATGGAACAAGTTTTAATTTTCTAATTATCTTAATCTTGTCTCAAAAAGTACAAAACACGAACACATAAAGCATCCCCAAACTCAACTTGCAAGCAGGCTGTTCATTCTTTTCCTCTCTACCTGTGCCTGAGAACTTCTAATGTACCTCCTAAGCCTTAATTAGTCCTGATAGGGTCACCTATACTGTAGATAAGTTTTGGGTGCTATAACATGTAGGATAAATCTGGATTCTGATCCCAGATGTGCAAATAAAGAGCTATTTGATTGTGAGGAACACTTTAATCTACAAGTCTCAATTTCTTTAGAAAGTGAGGGAACAGGAAAAGATCTTTATGGAATCATTATTTAACTATAAATGTTTACAATTTTTTTTTTGTCATGTTTAGTGAAAACTTACTAAGGTCTAGGCAGTGTGCAAAACATTTTATGTTTTTAGGATGTTGGTAACAGAAATCCAACTCAAACTGCCTTTAAAAAAGAAATTTATTGCTTTATATAATTGGGAAGACTAAGGGTATAAGGACTTCAGGCTCAGTTGAATTCAGGGGCTCAAATGATGTCATCAGCTTTCTGATTCTCCCCATCTCATCAACCTTCTGTCTTTTTTCTGTCTTCATCTCCTAGGATATAATGAGAAAGATGGAGGGCAACAGCCTCAAGCTAGAAAATTCTTGGAGAGGATTCTTTCTTGTCTAGTTTAGACCATGGTCTTAATCCTTTGCCCAATCATTCAGGCTGTAATACTGTACCAGGACCATATTACATAGAGTAGGAGGTAAAGGAAAATTGGTATTAGGGAAGTTTATTAAGCTCTGTGTTAAAATCATGGCATTCCTGGGGCAGACAGAACCTTAAAGTTCATCTCTCCATTGTTCAATCATCCATTGCAACTTTGTCAAAAAATGATTTAGCTATGTTTAATAACACTGATTTTAGAGAATAAGTATTTTTGCTTTTAGCCAAAGTTCTAAATGATACAGATATAGTGTTTTCTCTTCATAAAAATAACCAAAAAAAAAAAAAATTATCTACACAAAATGGGTAAACATTGTCAGAAATATTTATATAATGTGCTAAAATCCCTTGAGTTCTAATCACTAGTCTTACCACACATTCAAGAGTGCTCTTCTCTTGCAGTTTTTTAAAGAAAGAAATTATACGGCAAAAAAATATAATTCCCTTCTAGAAAAGAGAAGAATGATGGTCCAAGATAGAAATATGAGAAAACATTGGGACAATTTGTAAGTATATAATTCTAGGATGAGAAGGTAAATTGAATCACAGATCTGAATTCTTATTGTGTTCTAAAGATGATCTCTGACATTTATTACACAGACAAAGACATAGAGTTGAGAATGAGGGCCCATATTAATATGCCAGACTCCTTTGATTTAAGAGGCACCCATAAGAGGAAGGCTTGTGGATTGGCGGACTTAGTTTCTAACGAGTAACAAGTACAATGGTCATTTCAGAGTATTGTTGATGGTTTACTATGTGATGGATGCTGTGGGTAAGTTATTTATGTTCATCATTTTCTCACAAAGATGGACCCTTTCATTTTCCCTATTTTATAGTGAAAGGAACTAGAGTTGAGAGCAATAATCATGTGCTAAGTTCGCACAGCTAGTAAATGGTCAGTACTGGGCCTGGAACCTAGGTCAGCATGGCTCTGGAGCCCATACACTTAAGTATCATGGTGTTATCTAGCAAATTGAACCATATGAATTGACATTTTTGTGCTTCAAAATGGTCTAATATCAATTATTCAATAACATAAAAGGATATACATTGTACCAGAACCTTTGAGTTTTAGAGAGATGGTTTTCATATTTTCCTACCTTTAAAATCTTATGAGAAGGATGAACATTTGTGATGTCCCTTCTTTCATGCTTTAGAGAAATTATCTTTTTTTTTCTCTCCTAATTCTAATTCTGAGAGAATGTAATACAAAGTTTGAATTTATAGTTCTACTTACTACAGGCAGGAACTTCTGTAAAATCTCATTATAAAGTTCTAGTGGCATGATATTAATTTCTTGATTTACCATAGCAGGTGGTCACGAAATTAAAATGGAAGAAAGTAATGCCAAATTGCAGAATGCTATCATAACGATAGTTTTGTCACCTTGGGCAAGTAACTGAACTTATTTTAGTCATAATAATCCATATACCTTATAAAGTAATTGTGAAAATTAAATTAGAAAATGCATGTAAAGGGCTTGGCATGGTACCTAGCTTAAAGAATTTTACCTATTATTATTATTTTCATTTTATATCTAGATATTTAAGTGTGTGTTTTTGAGAATTGCATTTGTTTGAGACATTCTGAGATGATTTGCTGAGGCAAGTGTACAGTTGGTTGATATTATAAAGATTACGTGAGCACTCCTAGGCTTTTTAAGACTTGGCTCTGCTATCTAGGCCCATGGTACTGTTATGACAAAAGCTCACTTCAGAGTTTGTTTTCTTCAAGGGAAACCATCCAACTTTGTTATCTGAGCTGCATGGGAGAAATTTAGTCACATGCCACTTGCTGATGCTCAGGAATGTTGCCTATTTATAAGTTTGCTCTTTCTCACCAAAAAACCAAAGTGGTAGAAGTTCTTAGCTATCAGAGCAACAGTTAAAAGGCTTTCTTTCTCTCTTTTGCTGAAAGGTTCCTTCTTTATCAGTGCTCTCACAAGAATTTACACCCCACAGTGAGTCAGGCAGTAAGTTTCCTTCTTCCCGGCAAGCAACTTAAAGTCAAGTTCTGTAGCTATTCTTAGCTGCTCCACACCCTGTAATGGATGGATGATACAGAATGAACTTGCAAATGACACATTATACTGCTGACTAACAGGGTGGCTTGTGTCAGATTGAGTTCCCAAGCCTTTTTTTTTTTTTTTTTTTTTGGTATATTAAGAACAGTGAAAAAAGGCACAAAAAAGGTGGGTCTCCTTGAGATTTCAGACATGTAGCACCATGTAATGGAATGCATAGAAAGAAGAAGTATACTTTGCAATTCACTGGTTTCCACACAGCTCCCCACCCATAATCAGGGCTAAATTAACATTGTCAAAGCAGTTATGAACTACCTTTCACTTGCAAGATCTCATCATGATTGTGAATACTATATCAATAGTGGCTTTGCTTTTGAGTGGTAAGTAGAACATTGCATCATCATATGCACAAACAAGATAACATCCCTCCTGGCAGCTTGACCATTAAAGTCAGCATGTATAAAGAAAGCATATCTAATGAGATAACTCTTCCCACCTATCCCTACCCATTTTCTCAAGAAGCCAGACTTCTCCTAAAGCAGAAGGAATGCATGCATATTCATTACAGTGCTTATCACATTGCATCATCATTACCTTTTTATATGTCTTTTTCCTAAGTATACTTTTTCACCTTATGTGTTCCCAACTTCTAACATGATGCCAGGCGCATAGCAAGTATAATGTATTTATATGGATATACAAATGTGTGTGTATGTAGATATATATTGAAAATGGGATCATATTATGTATGTTCTTTCATAAGCTGACTTTTGAAACCTAAAAAATTTATCATAGATATTTTTCATGCCATGAAATACAGTGATACATATTTCTGATATATTTCACTTTGTAAAAGTATCGTAACTTACCCAGGCCTCTCTTATTGGACACATGGTTTATTTCTAGTTTATCATTATTAGAAAAAAAATACATTACAGTATGTTTTTATTCAAGACCTGTTTGATCATTAATTCAATCATTAATTATAATTTATAATTAATGTATACTTATTGGGTGCCTTTTTTGTGCCAGGCACTGTTTAGGCTCTGGGAATATCATAGAAAACCTTTTACAGTGAGAGGAGAGGGACAATAAACAATATAAGAAAAAAATATAGAATGGAATCAAGCTAATCACTTATGATCTGTTACTATCCTTAATGTATGTGACACACCAATAAATATGATTGTTAAAAATATATATGTTCAAAGGCAAACAGTTCTGTGGAGAAAAATTAAACAGGGAGTGTTGGATGGAAATTTAAGATAGGGTGATCAGGCAAGGCCAGAGAAGGTGACATTTGGGTAAAGACCTGAAGGAGAGGAACCCCTTCTAAGCTCCTTGAGGACTGAGATCTTCTCTCTTTTGTTCACCCTTATGTGGAGATCCCTGCCTTGAGGGTCCTTAGAATCCAAGGTCTAATGTTCTTTGGGTTATCTTCAACTTGTGAGATTCAGGATGATTTTCATATTAAGAATATTTTCAAACTTTTTTATAACCACCATGTGCCACTTTAAAAATAAGAAATATGACATCCTAATTTTAAAAATTCTTGTTTAGATTATTATGTTACAGTCATCTTACTGTGGAGGCATGCCATGTTTGCAAGAAGTCTACCCCTCAGCCTTACCCATGTGAACTGCTATGGAGCTAAGATCATTCACCATGCACCTAGGAAACCCTTTCTTTGGCTTAAGTGCAAGACTTCGCATTTGCACCATTAAGTTTTGGCCCTAAGTTGATCAAGTTTGGGAAATTGTAAGATTTCAGTACAACACTGAAATAGGGCATACTGTACAGCAGCTTGAATGTGAAAGGTCAAGCAGACCTTTGGAAGCAAATCATAGAGCTTTTTGCTCAGCTCTTCTACCCTCCCTCCTCCATTTTTGGAAGATGTTGCTTTCTCCCTTTGTTGGAGGTCATACTGTTCTTTCATCTTTGATGGACTGCTCTATGAATTGATGCACTAGGGAATACTTGCAGAAGTAAATAGAGGGGGACCTAAGAGTGAGAGAGACCAGCTTCTGCTTCTGGGAGAATGCTTTTATATTTTTGTGTAGCATGTTTTTAGTTCACTCTGTGGTACTCAAAAAAGCCCCAATCTTCTATGCATAGAAAAAAAAGCTAAAATCCATCTCTAGAAGCTTACCAGCAAGAATGCTTTTATTTCTACAGCTATTGTCTACTTTGATGTAAAATTCCTAACTCTTTTTAGTGGAACATTTATCTTACTGAGCAAAGAAGAAAGTTTTTTTTTTCAAAGTACTTTCAACTGAAGGAAGGAAGAAAGGAAAGAGTTTGCTTAGCAGTTCACAATATTAGTTTTATTCACTCCTGGCATTTGCATAGAAATTGATATATTCTAAGGTATTTTTACTTCTCTCCTGTGATTCCCACAGTGGTGTAAGGTAGGAGTGTTATTTTTGTGCATGTTTATAGATGAGTAAACTAAGACACAGAAAAGGGAAAAAAATTGCCTAAGGGCATGGGCTTAAGATTTATTGAATGCTTACCTGTGTCAGGCACAGCTCTAAGTGCTTTGTATATATTCTCTCATTTACTCCTCAACAATCCCCAATAAAGTTGGTATTATTTTTCAGATGAGGAAATGAGGCACTGATAAATTAGGGTGACTTGCCCAAGGACATGCATAGCTAATTACTGGCAGACACAGGCATTTAAACCCCACAGAATCCTGTTTCTAATCCAGAACACTTAAACACTGTTTTCTATGGCCACTCCTCTGAGAAGAAACGTGAGCCTAGGACTAACGTCATGGAATCTGAGCACTGGATAGTCTCTAAGTTCAGTAGCTGCAACCGTGGCATGACTACTGCCTTGGGATGCAGAAGTATGCCAAACTGGTCTCAGGATTTTTATATTATTACAGTGAACTCACAATAAAATGTATTCCTAGAAATTCTACTATATTCTTTTGTCCGTAAAACTTTCTATAAAGATCATAAATTAATAAAATACCTGTATATTTGCATTGGGAATGGTAGTTGCATTTGTGATAGCAAGACCTGCATTCTTAGGAAATGTGATTGACAATACAGATCTCCTCAAACTTCCCTCCTTCTTTCAAGAATCCCTATAGAGCATCCATGACCAGTACTCAACCAATTTCTTCTTCATCATACCCAGTGATGGCAAGTTCACTATCGTTTTTGAGGCAGTTTGTTCTATTTGGGGATAACTAATCACTGGGAATTTCTTTTTTTAAATGGAATTGAAATCAGTTTTCTGAATGCAATAAAATATATATTTTTAAGGATTCTAAGATACAGTATGAAATCTCTGCAGTTAAATTTAGCTCTAGTTTTATTGAGGGAAAGTGTAAGAACTTTATAAACTGTTCAGGACAGGGAGGTAAAAATAGAGTCTAAATGTTCATCAAATATATTAATAGTAAAAGAAATAGTTTGAGAAAATGTGACCTGTAATGATGTACTGTGTTAACTTCCATAGTTTCTTCCACCTTTGCTCTGAAACTTTCATTGTACAGCTATGTTATAGTGGACAGACCAATACCAGCATATAATTTTGGACAATAGGCTTATAACAGAGAAGAAATTACACTGTGGGTAGTGATATTAATGTGTGTGTATGTGTGTATGTGTTGTAGGGGGATGAAGAGTGAAAGATGTAGAAAAATGAATTGAGCAAATTAATTGATGGGCTGTATTTATAATTGGGTCTTTCCTTTCTGTTAAAATTGGGATTCAATTCAATTCTACAAATATTCTTAAGCATCTTCTAGGTTCCTGACTTCAATGTTAGGTACTAGGGATACAGTGATAAAAACACAGAAGTGCTTTCTGCCTTTAGGGCACTGCATGTGGTTGTGAATGGGGCTCAAATGCTGCCAGAATTCCATTTGATAAGCCGAGCACCCAAGCCCAGAGCTGTGTCTTCTGGGGTGAAGGGACTCTTTACCCGACCAGCATAGATGGGCTGTACGGGCTTATAGCCATCTGCTTGCCTTTATAGCAAGAAAGGCAGTATTTAATTAGATAACTGTGAATGTGGTTGGTGTTACAGAAGAGAAGTTTAAGACACAAGGCAATTTAGGTCAAAAGGCCAGGAAAGGTCTCCTTGAGAAAGTGACATTTAAGGATGTGATTAGGAATTGAAGCCACATTGGCCCAGATGAAAAATATCAGCTCACTTCTCTATTTCTTATGCAAAAAGTTGTAGGTGGCACTGAACCCTCAAACAAATATCAACTATTGGCTCAGTGACAATTGTTGTTATTCAGTTAGTTCCGGTAGAAGCTAAATACCCCAGGGGAAGATAAAGAGAGAGAGAAAGAGAAAAAAGAGGGGATACAGTGAAAGTTCCATGAGTCGCTGACTTACCTTCTTCTTCCACTGCAGTAAATTGAAACTTGAAGCTCTGGAGTTTAGTGTAGGTGGTTTAAACAACAACGATGACAAAAACTAGGAAGAGCCTATAAATCCATAAAGACAGAATTGCTATCCTATAATTTAGAAACTGATGGGTTGAATTCCCTGACCACCCTTTGCTAAAGGTTGGGTATACCTTTTAAAAGCAGGGGATAAAGAGAGCAAGAAAGAGAGAGGGGGTGGGGTGGAGAGAGAGTCTGTCAATTACCATATCATCAAAGATATGAACCAGTTGTTCAGAGACCTAACTTGTTTTCTCTCCTTTTCTCCCTCTATCCCTTTCAACCTGGATGTGCTGATGCTACTTTAGTGGATAAAGTAAGACTGTACTTAGGCCTCAAATCAATTCAGACCTTTAATCAAACCTTTCAATGGGGAACCCAGTGCTTGGGTGGTCATTAATAAATGATACTTTGATTTGTCTCTGGGTATGTGGCTCTCTTGAAACTCCTTGGAGTTGAGGTAATTGACAAATCTGGACATTCCTGTGTCTCCTGCCATAATATTATTAAAATACTGCTACTAATACCCATAGCTATTTCTAGTCTCAAAATTGAGAAGAAACTAGTATATGAGAGAGAAAATACTTGAATAAATAAAATGCGAATTAAATTTTGATGGTGATATAAAATTTTGGAAAGCTAATGTCAGAATGGAAATAATCATCTTCAATTTTTCACTTATGCAAATGATATGCATATGAAAATGCAAAGTCACACGGTGAGTGAATGACCCTGGATGTACCAGTGAATATTGTTTCTCATAGCCTGCTGGGCATAAATAATGCTGTTAGTATTATTGCCATGTCTAAAGGCTAACACATCTTTATAGTGTTTGGACATTTAGTTAATGGGCATTTAGTGATAAAGAGTAGTAAAATATGTCTAACTTTGCCATCTATTACTTTGACGCACTCAAAGTAATTGTTCCATTGACTGGCCATATTTAGTTAATTTTTTCCAATGAATGTTTCCTTGTTTGGTTCTCAAAATGCCTTGATCCTCGATTGAGTGAAATGAGATCTATTTCATTTATAATGGACTTGCATTGATATCCCCTCAAAATTCTGTCCACAAAATTAGACTTTTGTGTAAAGATTTTTAAGATAGTTATTTTAATGCTCCTGTATGATATTATTGCACCCAGTTGATAAATACAGAGAGTTAAAGTAGTGGAAAAGTAGAAATGACAAATTACTATGTATCTGGAGAAATCTTATTTGAGTATTTTCCCTGAAATGTCTAGATACCTCTAGAGTTACTGAAGAATATAGTTATCTACTCTTTTATAAAAAAAACAAACAAACATGATAACATTATGTCTTAAATAAATGGTATTCTTGCCAAGGGTCTAAAGTGCTTCATGCTTAAATGACGGTTTTTCTGAATCATAGTTATTTTAGCAACCTTTTCTCTTAAGCTCCAATGATGTACGAGAAATCTTAGGAGAGAAGTTATTTACATGTGTTGTAATTCAGCCTTTCACTGTTAAAACTAGTATTCCTAAACATGTTAAAAGGGACAGGTCAGACAAAACAGGAAGCAAGCCTCAGGAGAAGACAATGTTCGCTGGCTACAAGTTTAGAGGTTCTGTGATGAGGTCAGTTCTGAGATGTGACTCCCGCTGTGTATTCTGATCTGAACCACACTACCTCATTACCCATGTCTCTGGTCTATCAGCTAACACATTTCAGTAACTTTTAGACATCTTTGGATAAAAATGAAAGTCCATGAAATAAATGTAGGAACCATTCTTGCTATTAAGGACAATAAATTGGTCAATTGTTATATAAGTAACAATTGTTCTAATTTCCTTTTTGGAACAAAATATCTGCTGAAGAGGATAGAGAATAAAGGCAATAAATTAGCAAGAAGAGAAAAGGGAAAGTAGAAGGAGGATGAATTGCAGTATGAAGGTGGGATATATATACAAATATTTGATGCAGAATGACAGACGTATGGAGACCAATGCCAACAGAGAGAATACCCTTGAGAAGAAATCAGATGGGGCAAAAAGGGAAGAGAGAGCTAAGGGGAGTTCACTAGGGATGTGGACTGAGGTTTAGACTCATAGCTTTTTCGGTTAAAACATTTTAAATCCTTGTTGTGTTTTCACAGGTCCAGCCATGGATAATGCAAGCAATGGTGGGAAGTGTGCAAAAGATCCGAAGGGGCTGGAGATATATAGATGTGTCTGGGGTATTAGAAGCAGTCACCAGCAATTTGTCAATTTCACTCATCTGAGCAATTTTCCCAACTTGCTTTTGTTTTGACCAAGAATATCACCCTATTAGTAGAAACAGCTGGCTTAGGTAGGGGATGGCGGCAAGAAAGTGGAGAGAGAACTAAGCTCACTGACAGACTTGTTTTGAGGATGAGGACTATTTGGTAAGCAATTGACAAAACTGTATTACGAGAGAGCTGAGTTCTAGACCCTGAGCCAGTTACTTAAAATGTGAGCTTGTTTGTTTCTTTTTCCATAAAATGGAATAAACCTTAGCTTATTTGATTACTGTGAAGATCAAACGTGGTAGTATATGCTCATTCCTAACTATAAAGTGGACAAAATAAGCAAATATCTGCTCTTACTATTCCACTGTGTCAAAGCATTTTTACTAGGCTCTAGTAAAATTTATATAATTCTAGAGACAAAATTTACCCATTGAGTTTAAATTGGCATTGAATAAATAAGAACCTTTATGTATTAAGCACTATGCTAGTGTTGATATGCAAAAATGAATAAGATATCATCCCTGCCTTCAGGGAGAATTAAAGACTAAGTCCAAAAATGAATGCAAATTGTACTGTAATCATTTAAACAATGCAATGTGAAAAACTGAAGAATGATGAGTGTTACCAGGTTAAACAGGAAAACCTTTGACAGGATAGTAAATAAAGCAAAGGTCATTTTGCTAGTTTGGGTTGGGTTCTAGCACAAGGATTCCATAGAGATTTGAGTCAATCCCATTATTTTCTCAAATTGGTTATATATATATTTTTAAGTCACTGTGTTATAAAAGTCTTTGCTTTGAAATGTACTTATTTTTGCGCTATCCATTTTAAACATTTCATTTTAGGAGATTTCTGAATTCTTTTCAAGCTGGCCTGATTTTATATGAGAAACTTCGTGATCAAAAAGGTAATAGCATATGGAGATATAAATAACAAGTCTTTTCCCATTTGAGTGACAGGGCAAAATGAACCAAAGCAGAGAGCAATTTATTTTCAATATAAAACTGTGTAGGTTTTTTGTAGTGTTCTTTGTTTCCAATCCAAACACTGTCCTAATGTATTATTTCTCCCCAAATAGGCTGTTCTTCCTGACTCTCTTTCTTGTTAATAATACTATTATCATCCCATCACAATTTTAACTTTCTCCCTTTCCCTACCCCTCATTTCCACCTAATGTCAAGTTCTAACAATGCTTTCTTTAAAATGTTGTTTGAACCAAATCCATCTACTCTTTGCAGCTAATATCCTGGCATATTTTAAGATTTCTCTCTTCATCCCACCATGCATATTTATAGGCAGGTCAATAGCCCTAAAAGTACCTTTCAAACAAACCAGGTCACTTCCTTGCTTAAAAATTTTACAGGATCTCTTCTAGGATTAAGTCAAAACCCCTCCTACTCGGATTGTTCAGCTCACTTACCCCTTTGCTGGTATCTGATTTACTCCCTCTCCCTAAGAGCAGGGTCCTTTCATTTTCTGTCCCCAGGAGAGTCAGGGGATCAGGGGATGAAGAAGAAAGAAGGAGGAACAGGGAAGACTGAGGGGCACTTATCCTCCCGGAACTCTGATCTAAGCCTCTGTTCATCGCGACTTAATGTTTATACCTATTTTGATATTTTTAAAAAATGAAAACACTAATAAAGGAAATTACCAAGGAAATTATCCGTGGTAATAGGAAAAACAGATGAAAATAAGAAAATAGACCATTTTAAGACTGTTTTTCATATATATTTTGAACAGAGAGCAGTCTTGTGTCTGCCACTTACTGAGCACGCCACAAATATTTGTTGAGTGAATAAAAGAATGTTCAGGGTCAGAATTAAAATGGGTCATGTGGTGAGGCATTTTTCTTCTTGCCCACGGACTCCTCAATTCCCTCATCTTTCCCCCATCACCTTGTCTCTTTTAACTGAGGAATCTTAAGATTTTCTGTGTTTGTGTGTGCATGTTTGTGTGTATGGGTATGTGTACCTTTTAAAATTAATTGGAAAAAAATTCCATTTGAAGTTCACTTGTTTTGTAATATTTACAGGAAATATTTGCATATGATAAAGATACTTTTTTGTGACTGACATATTTAATAATGGCATGCCAGCCCTGTACATATGATTAATTCTGTTGTTTATCATTTAGGTGTAAATGTACTATAAATAGGCATTAAGCAAGTTAACCCATTTGCCTTTATCTGATCAAATATTATGGCAGGTAAATTTGCTTAAGTGTAGCCTTTACAAAAATAGACATGATCAGGCCAGGGAATGAAGTAAGGCCAGGGACTAGGGGGGCAGGGACATTCTTAGATGTAGTAATGAACATCTTATTCCAAATTTTATTGCCTAAGGCAGATATTTGTGCTTATCTCTAAGCATATTGTCTGCTTTTAGAATTCTACCTTGAACTTAATTGGTACAATCTAAGATCTAGAAAAGACACTTATGGCTTTAAACAAAATCATTTGTTTTATTAAGTACTTCCAATTAGTGTTTCATTGGAAACAGATAAGCCTTCTTTGGAACTTGCCTTTGGTTTGGAGTTCCCTTGCTTGAGGTTATGATATTGATGAACTCTAATTTTCAGACTACTACATACTGTTGGCTTTAAATTGGAAATACTCAGATATATGGGGATAATTTTGACTTAAAACAATAGAAAATTATAAAAATAAAAGACAGAGAAATGATGCTAAACAGCAGATTTTTTTACTCCTCTGCCTATTCTTGTGTGTTTAGCCCCAATCAATCCCAGGGTCAAGAGTTAACAACAAGGTACACATTTATTTGTAGTCCAGGGCATGTGATTAAATTGTTCCATTCTGGAGAATGGAGTGTTAGAAGTTGGAGGGTTTGCATAGTGTCAGGCCACTGGCTGCTGATAGCTAAAATATAACAACCTGGAGCTTTGTCACCCTTCAGCTTGCTCCTTACCACCATAGATGTTTTATACAGTACGGAGATTTAACTTATTAGCATGGTGAGGAAGAGCATGTGATAAAAGAATCTTGAGACAGGGAGTTTCTTTCAAAAAGCCCTTCAAACTTTGGTAACTGCAAGTTAAACATATCTTCCCCTTTGTGAGTAAAGGCCAGCTTGTAGATTTGGGGGATCATAAAGAGGAAGCTGAGAGGAAAAAGATTCAGGAACATCAGTGACAAAGAAGTTTATTAATTTACAGTGAGTCTAGTAGCTTACCTTCAGCAATTGGTAACTTTAGAAGTAGTAGGGAGTTTGTATATATACACTATACCATAGTTACTTCTGATTTCAGGTTTGGGAGAATCTGGACCTAACAAGCCTGTCAGGGGATCTCCCTTAATATAACTCTTCAACGTTCCTATGACTCATGATTGACAGGAGAGGGAATCAGTTGTGAAAGGACAGGCAGTATTCAAAGTGACTGAGTGGCCCTACATTCAGATGGTTGATCCCAATGGCAGCTCTGCACTAACTAGTTGTAAAATGTTGGGCAATTAACTTCTCTGTCTCCCCATTTCCTAATAATGAGAGTAAAAACAGTAACTGTACCTATGTCATACTGTCATTGAGTGGCTAAAATGAATTGGCCCATGCTCAACACTGAGATCCATGCACAGTTATTGGGACTGTTATAAAAAGTCATCTATTCCTTATTACATTGATGCCACCTCTAGTTAAGAAATCAAGGCCAAATATTTTTAAAGACAATTTAGATGCATATTCAAAGATGATAGTAATGTATAAAAGGATTTATGCCAAGGATGAATACTAACTAAATTGTTATTTCTTCCCAGGGAAAAGCAATTGAAAAAGTCTTAAAACTATAGTATAAGGGCACTAGAGAAAATATAGGGAAGAATATACCAGGGAGACTTATGAGCAATTCTAAATGAAGTTATGAACTCTCCTGTAAAGAGATCATTGCCTTTCTTGGGTGGTTCAAGCAGATCAGTCCTAGACAGCATTTGAACGGATTTGGGTTTTTGGGTGCCCTCCATTCTCTCAGGTTCCCAGCTATTCTTACCACTAGTGCCCAAACCCTCATTGGAACATTCAGTCTAGGACACCTCAGACTTACTTGCTCAATAAAAATTTTCCCTCCCTCCTCCTTGTCTTCATGTCAAATGTTCTGCCTATTTAACAGTTTTTGCTTATTTAAATTATCTTTTCAATGGTCCCAAAATGGATTTCTGACACCAATAGCTCCATATATGTAAACCTTTTTTTTTGATAATCTCTTTGAAATTTTTTACATGTGAAATCATATGTAGTTGTAATCAATATATATATAATTTTGTATTTTGTCTTCTTAAAATTATTCTGTATATCCTTTCTTCATTCCTGTTAGCAATAGAATCATCAAACTGATACACGAATCTTGCTTAACAATATTCTTATGATTAGACATTTAGATTGTTTTGTATTTTTCTTATAAAATACTGTTATAAAAAGGACTTCATTTTTATTTTTCAGTTTTCATACTATTTCCTCAGAATAAATTCTAGGAAGTTGGAGTATGAGATCAAGAGCATAAACATCCCTGTGTCTGAGGTACACATGAACATCCCCTTGTACACACGCAGCCAGAGGCCCCTCTAAAAGTAATGGGCCTAGTTCCTATTTCTATCAGCATTAAATGTGTGCAGTATATTGCCTTTTAAAACCCCCCTTATCTTAATTCCTGAGGTATTAGGAAACAAATAATTTGACCAAACTAACTCAAATTGATGAATGAATGCCTGATAATCTTTTTCTCCTTCATTTTAGAAAGAAATTATAAGAAGTATGTGTGTGTTTCTGTGTGCATACATATGCACAAATTTCTAAATATCTGGGAGCCAAGGGACCTTCCATGTATTTAGATCACACTATATAATAGAGTCCCATATTTGGTTAGAGAGGCCAGTTTAAGTTGAGTTTAGGGTGAAAGTAACTGAAGTAAAGCAGTTATGATTTCTTCCTGCATTATGATTTAGTGAGAAATAGATTGGTTTCACACGTGATTTGTTAATTCATCAAATGCTTAGGGAGGCTCTCCTATGTCCAAATACTGATTTAGGTGCTGTGAAAATGAAAACTTTATATTAACCACACTCTTGTCCCACAAAGTCTTTCTAGTTGCAAAGGGGAGATAACATATGACCACAAATCTTCATAATACTAACTAGAAAGTGATGTCTCAACAAAAATAAGTAATGTGGGAGTTAAATTGAGAAATAAATGACTTTGATGAAGTGATGATTTATCTTAAACATAAATATATTCAGGGGTTCATGTCCAGAGGAAAAATTTCCACTTTCATTTCTATTTTAAGGTCAGTGAGATTTATTTATTTATTTATTTTTACAAATAAATTTTATTGATACATATTAATAAAGAATAAATCCATCCAAAGTGTATAAACAATGGTATTCGGTATAATCACATAGTTGTGCTTTCATTGCTTCAGTCGTTCGTAGAGCATTTTCATTATTTTCATTATTCTGGTGATAATATTATTATTTTGTTTATTATACAAGAAACAAACAAACAAAACTCATTACCCCTTAATCTCTCTGTGATTCCCCTGCTGTACATAGCTGCTATTCTGTTTCCTTCTCTCTAGCTTATTTGTATTTATATTTTGTAAAAACAGTCTTTTATATTCAATATCATCCATATTCATATTTTACATGATGTTTCGCTATGTTATACAGTCCCATGTTATATTTTTTAGCTTCCCTTCTAGTAATATACATGTCCTTATACTTTCTTTTTCAACCACTGTCATACCCATATAAGAACTATGCTAGTCATAAACACCATGATGTGCTCTCACCATTTCTCTTCATTTCCAAAGATTTACAAACACTCTTTTAAACCAATTCTGCACAGATTAACTATCAGCTTTCCATTCTCTACCCCATTCTGTTTTCTGGTGACCTATATTCTAATTATTAATTCCATGAGTTTACATAATATATTTAGTTCATAATAGTGCAATCACAGTATTTGTCCTTTTCTGCTTGGCTTGCTTCACCAAGCATAATATCTTCCAGGTTCATCCATGGTGTCATATGATTTACGACTTCATTTCTTCTTACTGCTGTACAATATTCCATCTTGGATCTACACCACAATTTATTTGTCTATTCATCAATTGATGGACACCTGGGTTGTTTCCAACCTTTGGCAATCATGAATAATGCCGCTATGAATATCGGTGTGCAACTGTCTATTCATGTCACAGCTCTTAATTCTTCTGGGTATATACCTAGTAATGGTATTGCTGGGTCACATGGCAAGCTATATTCAAATTCCTTAGGAACTGCCATGTAACAGTCCATGGTAAGTGGCTATACCATTCTACATTCTCACCAACAGTGAATAAATATTCCTATCTCTCCACATCCTCACCAACATTTACAGTTTTCCAACTTATTAATAGTGGCCAGTCTAATAAGTATGAAATGAGATCTCATTGTAGTTTTGATTTGCATTTCCCTAATTTCTAGTGATCTAGAACATTTTTTCATGTGTTTCTTCACCATTTGTATTTCTTCTTTGGACAATTTTCTTTTCAAGTCTTTTGCCCATTTTTTAGTTGGATAGTTTGTCTTTTTGTTTTTGAGTTGTATGATCTTTTTATATATCGTGGATATTAAACCCTTATTGGATATATGATTGGCAAATATTTTCCTCAAATGAGTCAACTGCCTTTTCACCCTGTTGACAAAGCCCTTTGAGGTGCAAAAGGATGTGATTTTGAGGAGGTCCCATTTATCTATTTTTTCATTGTTGCTCATGCTTCAGGTATAAGGTTAAGGAAACTACCGCCTACCTCAAGATCTTGAAGGTGTTTTCCTACATTTTCTTATAGGAGTTTATCATTGTTGCCTTTTTATTTAGGTCCTTGATCCATTTTGAGTTAATTTTTATATAAGGTGTGAGATAAGCATCATCTTTCTTTCGGATATGGCTATCCACATCTCCCAGCACCAGTTGTTGAAAAGACTGTTCTGTCTCAGCTGGGTGGGCTTAACAGCCTTTTCAAAAATCTGACTGTAGACGTGAGGGTCTATTTCTGAGTTCTTGATTCAGTTCTATTGGCCAATATGTTGTGTTTATGCCAGTACCATGCTGTTTATACCATAGTAGCTAAGTGCTTTAAGTCAGGAAGTGAGAGTCCTCTAAATTCGTTCTTTTTAAAGATATATTTGGCTATTTGAGGCCCCTTACCTTTCCAGATAAATTTGATTATTGGCTTTTCCATTTGTGCAAAAAAAGGCTTTTGGGATTTTTATTGGAATTGCTTTGAATCTGTAAATCAGTTTGGGTAGAATTGACATCTTAACAATATATAGTCTTCCAATCCATGAACACAGAATGTCTTTCCATTTATTTAAGTCCACATTAATTTCTCTTAGCAATGTTTTGTAGTTTTCTGCATGCAGGTCCTTTATGTCCTTGGTTAAGTTTATTCCTAAACATTTGATTTTTTTAAAGTCACTATTATAAATGGAATTTTTTTTCTGATTTCTTCCTCTGATTGCATATTAGTAGTGTATAGAAATGGTATTGATTTTTGTGTATTAATATTGTATCCTGCCACTTTGCTGAACTTGTCTCTTAATTCTAGTAGCTTTGTTGTGGATTTTTCAGGATTTCCTAGATATAAGATTATGTCATCAGTGAATAGTGAAAGTTTTATTTCTTCCTTTCCTGTTTGGGTGACTTTTATTTCTTGATCTAGCCTAATTGCTCTAGCTAGAACTGATAGCACATTATTGAATAACATTGGCCACAGTGGGCATTCTGGTCTCCTTCCTGATCTCAGTGGGAAATCTTTCAGTCTTTCACCACTGAGTACAATGTTAGCTGTAGTGGTTTCATACATGCACTTAACCATATTGTGTAAACTTTCTTCTAGTCCTATCTTTTGGAGTGTCTTTATCAAGAAAGGGTGCTGTATTTTATCAAATGCCTTTTCTGCATCAATTGAGAGGACCATGTACTATTTCTTCATCAATTTATCAATGTGGTTTATTGATTTTCTTGTGTTGAACCACCTTTGTATACTTGAGATAAAACCCACTTGATCGTGGTGTATAGTTTTTTTTATTTTTTATTTTTTTTTTATTATGGGTAAAAATCAAAATTCTCACAATACATAAAAACATTTGCAAAATGATACATAAATATATATGCATATATGTGTATTTGCTTACAAAAATGTTATATATATATATATACATATATTTTAAGAGGTGCTTAGATTACCCAAAATATTACACGGAACCCACTGGGATTCCCATGTTGCCCAC
>JAKSZT010053787.1:36681-132067 GCA_026826555.1 Tolypeutes matacus | reverse complement strand
CTACACTAACGCCATCTTGGCCCCCAACCACCTGTATAGTTCTTTTAATGTGTTTTTGGATTCAGTTTGCATGTATTTTGTTAAGGATTCTGTATCTATATTCATTAGGGATATTTGTTTTATTTTCTTTTTTTCGCAGTATCTTTATCTGGTTTTGGTATTAGGTTGATATTGGCTTCATAGAACGAGTTTGGCAGTGTTCTTTCCTGTTCAATTTTTTGGAAGAGCTTGAGCAAGATTGATAGTAGATAGACTTTGAATGATTGGTAAAATTCACCTGTGAAGACATCTGGTCTCAGGCTTTTCATCTTTGGGAGGTTTTTGATGACTGTTTCAATCTCTTCATCTGTGACTGGTTTGTTGTGATCTTCTATTTCTTCCAGGATCAGTGTAGGTGTTTCGTGTGTTGCTAGGAATTTGTCCATCTTGTCTACATTGTCTAGTTTTTTGACATACAATTGTTCATTGTATTCTCTTATGATATCTCTTATTTCTGCAGGATCAGTGGTAATATGCCCCTTCTCATTTCTGATTTTATTTATTTGCATCTTCTCCTTTTTTCTTTGTTAGTCTAGCTAAGTGTTTGTTGATTTTGTTTATCTTCTCAAAGAACCAATTTTGGTTTTCGTGATTTTCTCTATTTTGTTTTTGTTCTTAATTTCATTTATTTCTGCTCTGATCTTTAGTCTTTCCTTCTGCTTGGTTTGGGATTAGTTTGCTTTTCTTTTCCTTGTTCCTCCAGGTGTACAGTTAGATCTTCATATTTAGCTCTTTCTTCTGTTTTAATGTAAGCGTTGAGGCTATAATTTTCCCTCTCAGCACTGTCTTTGGAGTTTTCCATATTTTTTTTGTAATTAATTTTTTATGTTTAATGAAGTTTTAGATTACATAAATGTTACATTAAAAAAATGAGGGATTCCCATATGGCCCCCTCCCCCCCACCCACATTTTCCCACACCAACATCATCCTTCATTAATGTGGTGCATTTGCCACAATTGATGAACACATATTGAAGCATTGCCACCAATCATGGCCTACACTCTGTCCCGCACAATTTTGTAGGTTATGACAAAATATACAATGGCCCATAGCTGTCCTTGCAATCTCATGCAGGATAACCCCAATGTCCTGAAAATTACACCTATTCTTCCCTCTCCCATTCCTCAGAATCTCTGGTGGCCATTGCCTTTATATCAATGATAAGAGTTTTTCCATTGCTAGAATAATAAAAAGTCTATTTTAGTATATCATTCATTCCCCAATCTTGAAGATTTGGGGATGCCTGCTCTGCTTCTAATTGAGAGGGAGCTTAGATACCATGGGGCAGATGGATGGAACTATCTTGCTTGCAGTTGCAGACATTCTCTGTTCCTTAGGATCAGCATTATCCAACATCATCTCCTTGTTAGTTGTCCTGGGTGAATCTAGTGAACTGGAGAATAGGTGTTGCAAGCCTGCTGAGATTCAGAGCCCAACTGGCATATGAACAGACCAAAGATTTAAGTCTCTGGGACATATATTTAACAAGTATAGTGCTAATTATAGGTTGAAATAAAAGGAGCAAAAGAACCAAGTGTAGAGAACCTATAAGAGAGTCTAACTGTTACACTGGGGGTCATAAATTCCAAAGTAAGGTCCACTGACAGGGTGCCGAATTCTTGAGCTGTCTGCCCTGCTTATAGTTTAGGGATTTCTTTAGAGCCCTCAAGGGCCCTGCTATTTGAGGCACTGTTTTTAACTGTGGTAGTCAATGAGATCCTGCTGAGACTTGCATAAGTATAACTTCTGGAATGATCTCCTGACACATTTTGAAATCTCTTAGCCATAAAAACTCATTTGTATTTACCATTTCCCCCTTTTGGTCAAGGTCTTTTTCCAAATGCATTGCTAGTTCATGCTTGGTAATAATCCCTTGGTTTCAGGGAGGCTTATCCCCGGGAGTCATGTCCCACATCAGGGGGAAGTTAGTACATTTATAAGCTGAGTTGGGCATAGAGAGAGGCCACATTTGAGCAATAAGGAGGCTTTCAGGGGGTAATTCTTGGGCAGTATATAATACTAGGCTAACTTTCACTTTCTAAAGAAAAGGTTCATAAATAAAATCACCAATATCAAGGGCCTGGCGTAATGGTCTGTCTTCCATTACTAGGCACTGCCCTTGCACTTGGGGGATTCTTGCTGTACTATTAGAGAATGTAGCAGAACTCCCCAGGATGGTAATTCAATATTCTTTCAGTTATTCTGTGGATCTCTACCCACCGAGACAATGCCCCATGAAACCTGTACATATTCATATGCCTTAGAGGCATGCCCCAGGTGAACCCCTTCACATGCATCCCCCCATCACTGACACCCCACACCAGTGATCCTCCTCTGCCACTGTTGTGACCCTTCTGTGTTCCAAAACTGAAGCCAAAAATAACCAAATAAAATTAATAAGAAAATGAAATAATTTAAAAAATAACCAATAAAATACAAAAATTTAAAAAAATTAATGAAAAAAATTTAGACCTTGTGTCTTTCATCACTGTAAGATCTGTTGTCTTATATGTACTGTGACAATTTCTTCTGCATATTCCCCTGGTGTCTTATTTTTTTTTATTTTATCTTCAAAGAAGTTTTAGAATACAGAAATGTCACATAGAGAATATAGGGGATTCCCATATACCCAACGACCTCCCCCTTTTCCACTCTCCCCTATTAATAACATTTTACATGCAGACGGTACATTTGTTACAATTGATGCACAAATATTGAAGCATTGCTACTAACCATGGTCAATGGTTAACATTATGGTGTATAGTTTGGATTGTACAATGTTATAGTTTTCAACAAAATTTGAAGTGGCCTGTGTCTGTTATTGCAAGATCATGCAAAACAATTGTAATGCCCTAAAAATGCCCTACTTTCCATCTATTCTGTTCTTCCCTGTCCCTCCCCTCAGAACATATGGTAACCACTAAGTTTCAATTTTTGAAGAATAAGATTCATACTTACTTGTAATAATATCGAGGGCTTGACATATTCGTCTGTTTTCTTTTATTAGGCACTGCCTATATTTTTGAGGGATTCTTGTCCTTCTAATTGAAAACATAGCAGGACTCCCCAGAATGGGAGTTTGATATTTTCTTGTTTATTGTGTGGATCTCCACCCACTGATATAACACACTATGACAAGACAAACACTTATATATTCCATAGAAGCCTGCCCCAGGTGTGTCCTGTCCCACATCCTACACCCTACACCAGTGACCCTCCCCTGCTATATTTGCCAAAAGAACATGCCAACATTGTACTTTTAACCACAGACCAGCAGGGCTTTCTATGTATAGGATCATGTCATCTGCAAATAGTGAAATTTTTACTACCTCCTTTTCAATTTGGATGCCTTTTATATCTTTTTCTTGCCTAAAGTCTCAAGCAAGTACTTCTAACACAATGTTAAATAAGAGCAGTGACTGTGGGCATCCTTGTCTTGTTCCAGATCTTAGAGGGAAGTTTTCAGTCTTTACTCATTGAGTATGATGTTAGCTATGGGTTTTTCATATATAGCCTTTATCATGTTGAGGAAGTTTCCTTCTACTCCTATCTTTTGAACTATATTTTATCAGTGCTGTATTTTGTCGAATGCTTTTTATGCATCAATAGAGATGATCATGTGATTTTTTTTTCTTTCAATCTGTTAATGTGGTGTTTTACATTGATTTATTTTCTTATGTTGAACCATCCTTGCATACCAGGGATGAAACCCACTGGGTCATGGTGTATAATTCATTTGATGTGTTGTTGAATATGATTAGCAAGTATTTTGTTGAGGATTTTAGCATCTAGGTTCATTAGAGAGATTGATCTATAGCTTTTCTCTCTTGTGGCATCTTTTTGTGGCTTTGGTATTTGGGTGATGTTGGCATCATACAGTGAGTTAGGCAATGTTCCCTCCACTTCTATTTTTTGGAAGAGTTTAAGCAAGATTCATGTTAGTTCTTTCCAGAATGATTGGTAGAATGCAATTGTGAAGCCATCTGATCCTGGGCTCTTCTTAGTTGGGAGATTTTTGATGACTGATTCAATATTATTACTTATGGTTGGTCTGTTGAGTTCATCAATTCCTTCTTTTGTCAGTGTAGGCTGCTTGTGTATTTCTAGAAATTTATCCATTTCATTTAAGTTATCCATCTTGTTGTATACAAATTTTCAAAGTATCCTCTTATGATACACTTTATTTCTGTGGGGTCAGTGGTGATATCCCCTTCCTTGTTTCTTATTTTATGCATTTGCCTCTTCCTTTTTTTTCTTTGTTATTCTTACTAAGAATCTGTCAATTTTATTAATCTTCTCAAAGAACCAGCTTTTGGTTTTGTTAAATTTTTTCTAGTGTTTTCTTATTTTCAATTTCATTTATCTCTGCTCTAATTTTTGTTATTTTCTTCTTTCTACTTGCTTTGGGATTAGTTTGTTGTTCTTTTTCTAATTCTTCCAAATGTGCAGTTAGGTCTTTGATTTTAGCTCTTTCTTCTTTTTTAATATAGGCATTTATGGCTATAAATTTCCCTCTCAGAACTACTTTGGCTGCATCTCATAGGTTTTGATACATTGTGTTGTCATTTTCATTTGTTTCAAGGTAGTTACTGAGTTCTTTTGCAATTTCCTCCTTGACCCACTGATTGTATAACTTCCTTACATTTGTGCCTAATCTGGTTCTCTTCCCTTTACTGATTTCCAGCTTTATTCCATTGTGGTCAGAGAAATTACTTTGTATAATTTCAATCTTTCTGCATTTGTTGAGAGTTGTTCTGTGGTCCAGCATGTGGTCTATCCTAGAGAATGATCCACGTGCACTTGAGAAGAATGTATATCCCGCTGTATTTAGGTGTAATGTTCTTTATATGTCTGTTTTTGTGTTATGTTCTGTATGTGTCTAGATCCTCTAATGTATTATTCAAGGTCTCTGTTTCTTTATTGATCCTCTGTCAAGTTGTTCTATCTAATGGTAATATGGTGTATTAATGTCCCCTACTTGTAGAGGCATCTATTTCTCCACTTAGTTTTTCCACTGTTTTCCTCATGTATTTTGAGGTGCCCTGATTAGATGCATAAATGTTTATGATTATCCTTTATTCTTGATAGATTTCCCCTTTTATTAATATATAGTGCCCTTCTTTGTCTCTTACAATAATTTTGCATTTAAAGTATTTTGTCTGATATTCGTATAGTTACTCCTGTAATTTTTTGGTTATTATTTGCATGTAAAATTCTTTCCCAACCATTCACTTACAACTTCCTTGCATCCCTGGTTCTAAGGTGAGTTTCTTGTAGACAGCATATAGATGGGTCATATTTCCTTATCCATTCTGCCAATCTGTGTTTCTTTCTTTTTTTTTTTCCCTTGGTTAATACTTTTAATTACATGATAGTAATTATACAATTTCCACTATTTGATATCTTGTATAAAACCAGTTACAGGGAAGCGGCTGTGGCTCAATCAGTAGCGCTCCCTTTTACCATATGGGAGGCCCCGGGTTCGGTTCCCGGGGCCTCCTGGTGAAGGCAAGCCCACCCGCACAGCATGGTTAGCTGACCCAGCGAGCACAAGCAGCAAGGGGGGGATAAATGAATAAATAAATAAAATCTTTAAAAAAAAACAAAAAACAAAACAAAAAAACCAGTTACAATACACAAGGTTTTCAAATGAGTCAATATGTATCAAACTACATAGATAGGCAAAGTTTACAGGCCATTATGAAGCTTTATCTTAAAAATACCTTCAGGAAAATAAACATTCATTCGACCAGCTCTCTCAACTTTAAAAAATATGGTTAGAAATATACATTTTAATTAAAAAAATCAAGACAATGATTGATCAAATACTGATTAATCAGTTACAATTTAAAACTTTTAATAATCTGTACATGAGTGCAGATGTGTTTCTTGATTGAAGAGTTTAATCCATTAACATTCAATGTTATTACTGTCAAGGATTTACTTATATTAGCTATATTTTCTTTAGGTTTATATATGTTATATGTTGTTTTAACTTCTCTTTTTATGTTTTTAGTTATTCTTACCAGTAATCTTCATTCCTATATTCTCCTCCAACCCTCTCTCTCCTGTTTTTTCCTTTCAACATTCAGAATTTCCTTTAGTATTTCTTGAATGGCAGGTTTCTTATTGACAAACTCTCTTAATTTCTGTTTATCTTTGAATATTTTGAACTCTCCATAAATTTTTTTTTTTTAAGATTTTATTTATTTATTCATTTATCCCCCCCCCCCCCTTGCTGCTTGTGCTCACCGGGTCAGCCAACCATGCCGTGCGGGCGGGCCTGCCCTCACCAGGAGGCCCCGGGAACCGAACCCAGGGCCCCCCATATGGCAAACGGGAGCCCCACTGATTGAGCCACAGCCGCTTCCCTCCATAATTTTTTAATACCAGCTTGTTGGATACAGAATTCTTGGCTGGATGTTTTTTTCTTTTTGCACCTTAACTTTGTCATACCACTACCTTCTTGCCTCCATGGTTTTAAATGAGAAATCAGCACTTAAGCTTATCGAGCTTCCCTTGTACATGATGGATCTCTTTTTTCTTGCTGCTTTCAGTATTCTCTTTGTCTTGAGCATTGGACAATTTGATACGTCTATGTCTTGGGGTAGGCCTGTTAGGATTTATACTGTTTGGGATGCCCTGTGCTTCCTGGATATATATACATCCATGTACCTCAAAAGAGTTGGGAAAATTTCAGCCATTATTTCCTCCAACACTCCTTCTGCCCCCTTTCCCTTCTCTTCTCCCTCTGGGATGCCTGTAATGTGTATGTTTGTGTTGTCATGCAAATCTCTAAGTCCCTGCTAGATTTTTAAAATCTTTTTATCTATCTGTTCTATCTGTCTGATTTCACTTCGATATCACTGATTCTTTCCTCTGCCTGATCAAATCTGCTGTTATGTGCTTCCAGTGTATTTTTGATTTCTTATTGTGCCATTCATCACCATCAGATCCATTATCTTTTCGTGTATGTTTACAATTTCTTCAGTATGTTCACCCAGTGTCTTCTTAAGATCCTTAATTTCTTACTTCACTTCATTAAGTTGATTCATGATATTTGTTTGGATATCCCTGATTAATTGTTCCACATTCTGCATCTCATCCTGTTTTTGTGTTTGTTCATTAGATTGGGACATGTCTTCCTGTTTCTTAGTATGGCTTATAATTTTTTGCCGGTGTCTTGGAATCTGTTTATATTGATGGGCTTATTAGTTTGGTTAGCTTCTCTTTCTACTTTAGGGTTTTGTTGTGTGTGTGTGTGTGTGTGTGTGTGTGTGTGTGTGTGTGGTAAATTTCCTTTTTGACACTTGGATCCTTTTATTCTCCCATCCAAGTACTAACCAGGCCCGACCCTGCTTAGCTTCAGAGATCAGATGAGATTGGGTGCATTCAGGGTGGTACGGCCATAAACCCTCTTATTCTATATCCTTGCAGTTTTCTGTGTTCACTTAGGAAAAAAATTAGGACCAGAGTAAAGGAAATAGATAAGAAGAGAAAAAGAATAATAGTAATAATAGTAAAAAAAAAGTTAGAAGAGGAACTGTACAAGCGCTAGGAAAATAAATCAGTAATATGAGTAAAAAAAAATCATAAAAAATACAAAGGAATAGGAATAAAAATGGTGGAATAGAAAAAATGAGACAAGAAACAAAGTAGAGAAAAAAATAGAATGAATTAAAAGACTGCAAACATGAGAAGAGAGGAAAATCAAAAAAGAAAAAGAAAAAAAAAAAGAGAGAGAGAAATAAAAAATGAAAGCCAAACAAGAAGAGGTGGAATTAAAGAAAGGAACAGAATACAGAAGATAGAATAATGAAGGAAAGAAAAGAAATAAAGTAGGTAGAAAAAATAAGTGAAAAAAAAAAAAAAAGGAAACCAAGAAAGGGGAAAGACAACAGACAAGTAACAAAACAAAACAACAGGGAAGCGGCTGTGGCTCAATCAGTAGGGCTCCCATTTACCATATGGGAGGCCCTGGGTTCGGTTCCCGGGGCCTCCTGGTGAAGGCAAGCCCGCCCGCATGGCGTGGTTAGCTGACCCAGTGAGCACAAGCAGCAAGGGGGGGATAAATGAATAAATAAATAAAATCTTAAAAAAAAAAAAAAAAGAATTCAAAAAATGTATTAAATAAATGGAAAATAGCACATCAATAACTATTTTAAAAAAACAAAACAAAACAAAACAAAACAAAACAACAACAACAGAAACAACCCAGGACAAACAGCCTTCCCTCTTAGACCCCTAATGAGCTTCTCAGGCTGCCAGTACTCATTAATCACCCTGCAGCCTGCCCTCCGCAGGTGATGTACCTGGTTTTAGCAAATTAAAAAAAAAAAAAAAAAAGAAAAAGGAACTGATAAAAAATAATAGATGCAAGAAGACGTAAAACAAGAAAAAAAAAATCTGTCTCTGTCATAAGGTACAGGCTGAGTCCCTGATAACCCAATGTATTCCCTTCTTTTAGGAGTTACTGGCAATCAAACCAGGGACCTTGTATATGCAAGACAGGAATTCCTCCACTGAGCTATACCAGCTCAACAGGTTAAATAGGCTTCCGAATGCTTATCTGTTTCTTCCTGCCCCCATTCCCTCAGGCATGGGGCTTAAACTGTCATGGGCTTGTAACAGTTTGCTGTAGCCATGCTGGTTAGGCACCTGTCTCCACCCCTTTACTGACCTGGTTCCTGTCTCTCCCAGAGCAGCTGTGTGTGATAGCTTGCCTGATCAGATGCCCCCTCCCGTCTCCCTGGGGCCACCTCAGGGCTGGTTGGGGTCTCTTTGAGATTCAAAGGGAGCTCAGCTGGCCAAAGTCACTGAAAAGAAACCAATCTCCACCCTCTGCCAGACCCCTCTTCCTCCCAGGGAATGCTGCCTCCCACTCAGTTGGCTGCAGTGAGCCAGGGTTTTTGCCGGGGCTATTTGCCTTGAGGGTGGGGGTATATGTGATGTTTCCAGCTACAGGGGCGTGTAATTCATGGTTTTCCTTTGGCTTCTTTATCTGTCTCACTCCCTTCTGGATGATGTGCAGCACTTTCCTGTTCTATGGATCCCCAAAGCAGCTCCCTCAGGTGGTTTTTTGCCCTTTCTCCATTGTTTCTTGTGAGGATTGAGCTCTGCCTATTTACTTCAATGCCATCTTCCCAGAAGTCCTCTCCCATAGGTTTTGTTATTTTGTGTCTCATTTTCTTTCATCTCAAGATATTTGCTGAATTTTCTTGTAATGTCTTCTTTGACCCACTGATTATTTAAGAGTGTGTTATTTAATCTCCATATATTTATGAATTCTCCCTTTTACTGTCCATTATTGATTTCCAGCTTCATTCTATTATGATCAGAGAAAGTGTTTTGTATAATTTCAATCTTCTTAAATTTATTGAAATTTATCTTGTGGCCCAACATATGGTGTATCTTGGAGAAGGATCCATAAGCACTTGAAAAGAATGTATATCCTGCTCTTTTGGGGTGCAGTGCTCTATAGATGTCTGTTAGGTCTAGTTCATTTATCATATTATTCAAGTTCTCTATTTATCCTCCGTCCAGATGTTCGATAAAATACTGAGAGTGGTGTATTGAAGTCTCAAACTATTATTGTAGAGACATCTATTCTTCCTTCATTGTTGCCAGTGTGTGCCTCATGTATCTTGGGGAGCTCAGGTTAGGTGCATAAGTATTTAGTATAGTTATTTCTTCTTGGTGAATTGCCACTTTTATTAATATGTAATGACCTTCTTCATACCTTATAACAGTTTTGCACTTGAAATCTAATTTGTCCGATATTAATATTGCTACTTCAGCTCTTTTTTGTTTACTATTTGCATGGAATATATTTTTCCAACCTTTCACTTTCAACTTGTTGTGTCCTTACATCTCAAGTGAGTCTCTTGTGGACAGCATATAGATGGCTCATAGTTTTTAATCCATTCTATTAGTCTATGTCTTTTGATTGGGGAATTCAAGCCATTAACACTCAGTGTTATTACTGTAAAGGCATACTTACTTCATCTATTTTGTGCTTTGGCTTTCTGTTGTCATTTAGTACTATTGTTTATCTTTTTACCCTTTAATTTGTCCTTCCTAATAATCTTCATTTCTACACTTTTCTACAAGTCTCTCACCCTTGTTTTTTCCTTTCATGCTGCAACACTCCCTTTAGTATCTCTTGTAATTTTGGTCTTTTGATAAAATATTCTATCAGTTTTTGTTTGTCTGTGAAGACTTTGAACTCCCTCTCAATTTTTAGGACAGTTTTGCCAGATACAGAATTCTTGGCTGGCAGTATTTCTCTTTCAGTACCTTAAGTACATCATACCACTTTCTTCTCCCCTCTATGGTTTCTGATGAGAGGTTGGCACTTAACCTTATTGAGTTTCCCTTGTTTGCTTTACTCTTGCTGCTTTCAGAATCCTCTGTTTATCTCTGATATTTGTCATTCTGAATAGTAGTATCGCAAAGTAGGTCTATTTGATTTATTCTTTTTGGGCTGTGTTGTCCTTCTTGGATAGTGATACTTATGTCTTTCTTAAATGTTGGGAAATTTTTGGTCATTATTTCCTTAAATATTCTTTCTGTCCTTTTTCCATTCTCTTCTCCTTCTGAGACACAAATAATCTGTATGTTTGTGCATTTGGCATTGTCATTAAATTCCTTGAAGCCCTGTTCCATTTTTTCCATTCTCTTCTCTTTCTGTTCTCCTGTCTTTTCCAGTTTAGATGTTCTGTCTTCAAAATCACTACTTCTGTCTTTGTGCAATTCAAATCTGCTCTTATGTTCCTAGTGTATTTCTCTTTAAAAGATGTGCAGAGGATTTGAATTGATTTAGGAGAGCTGTGTGATTATCATTGATTAATTGTCTTAAATCCTGTATCTCCTCAGGATATTTGGTTTGTTCCTTTTGCTGGGCCATATCTTCCTGTTTCCTAGTATGTCTTGTAATTTTTTGCTAATGCCTAGGCATTTGAATACATTGGTGATTTTACTCTGATGGCCAGTTTCTCTCTACTGCCTATTTTTTTTTCACAGCTCTTCTTTAATATTTGGTTCAACTTATTCTAAGTGTTTAAAATTGCCCAGCTTAAGTTATCAAAATTGGGCCAGGGACTCAATAACAGGGCACAGATTTTCTCCCTGGAGTTAGTATATAGAGAGAACCAACAGCAGTTTTTGTCTATGCCTGTATTAGTCAGCCAAAGGGGTGCTGATGCAAAATACCAGAAACCTATTGGCCTTTATAAAGGGTATTTATTTGGGGTAGAAGCTTACAGTTACCAGGCCATAAAGTGTAAGTTACTTCCTTCACCGAAGTCTATGGCCACGTGTTGGAACAAGATGGCTGCAAGGGTTCAGGCTTCCTGGGTTCCTCTCTTCCTGGGGCTTGCTTGTCTCTGGGCTCAGTTCCTCTGCTATGTCCACAAGGTCAGCTGTAGACTATGAGGCTCTCTATGCTTTGCCTTGTTCCACAAGGCCAGCTGTAGACTATCAAGCAAATGGCTCATCTCTCTTCCTGGGGCCTTCTCTCCTTCCTCAGGATCAAGCTTCTCTGTGTGCTTACTTCCCCAGGCTCCAGTATTAAAACTCCAACTCAAAACTCCAACTAACTTTTCTGTTCTGCCATGTAGCTTTATCTCAATGTCCTACTGAGGTGGCCCAATCAAAGCTCTAATCATAATTTAATCCTGCCCAGAGGAACAGACCGGTTTACAAGCATAATCCAATATCTATTTTTGGAATTCATAAATAATGCCAAACTGCTACAATGGCAATTCCAGACTGACCAGCCAATGGCACTCATTGGCGCACCTCTCCACAGAGGTGTTTCAATCTCCATTTTTGTGTGTTTTGGTTTAGTCAGAGCCAAGATTGAAGGCAGCCTCTGGTGGCTGAATTTACTGAAGAAAAGCCCCCTACTCCCCCACCCTTTTCCCTTGTAAAAGCTGACAGGTAGGAAGATGTCTGCTCCCCTCTCAGTCAGCTGCAGTGGGCTCGTTTTACCCCAGCTTAGTATTTAGAGGGTGGGGAAGGGGCACCCTTCCCGGCAGCCGCAGGGGGTTTGGTAACTAACATTTGTTGCTTTGGGTTCTTAGTCTCCCTGTCCCTCATGCTCCTAGGAGTTGTGTAACACTGTTCTGGTCTGCTGACTCACAAAGCAGATCCTTTGAACAGCTTTTGGCTCTTTTCCAGTTGTTTTTGTGAGAGAGTTGAGTCCTGCCTACCTAGTCAGACCTAGATTTATTTTCAAAATTAGTTACTTAAGCCTTTCTACCTTTATCAGTCGCATTGATACATGAAAATATTTTTTGTAAACCTTATGAAATTGAACATCCTTGTGGGAAGCAAACACACTGAAATTTACCAATGACATTTATTTATTGAGGCACAAACTCTTTTCGGGAAGAAGGAGGTTGGGATTAATGGGAGAACCACTCATAAATTTTAAAATTCATTAGCTGGCATTTGATCTTTAGCATGACATTAAGATTAATTCAGTATATATTAAGTAATTGTAGCTGAATTAACCAAATATACTGAAATTGATTAAAAAAAAGAAGAAATAAAGTGACTTTGCCATGCTGTTTTATAGTTGTCATTACATTAAATGCCCATCAAGTTCAATAAAATTCAAAGTTAGTACAGAAGTAAAACAAAGGGTGAAATCTGAAATTGGCACTTTAATTCTTTCTTTTAGAACCATCCCTAATTAAACTTCAAGAGTTTCTGCAAAATCTTTGAGGTAGCAATTTCTTTAGAGATAGACATAAAAGTCTCACTTCTTTAGAAATATCAGCTTACTGCTATTCACGTTCTAGAATTAGATTTCATTACTTTCCCAAGTAAAGGCTAAAATATACTGCTCCTCTAAACAGGCAATCAGCATTTTGCAATATCTCAGGTTGAAGGGTTAATCAGCTAAAGTGAATTCTCTATTTTAATATTCAAGTCACAAAGGTAGGGAAGTTAAAATCTGTTCTGTACATGCCCTATACCTTGAACATTGTAGGCAGAGACTGAGGAAATCCAGGATGCTAGAAACCCTTGGATATGTTCACTGTATTCATCAGGACAGGGTGCAAGTCATAAAAATCAAACTTCATAATAGTTTAGGTCAAAACAGAATTTACTGACTCAGGTATGCAAGGGAAATTTGAAAATCCAGATTTCCACTGAGATTGGGATGCAGGGGCCCTCATGGACATTTGAAGCTGGAATTCATAGCAGTGAGATAATCCCTGGGCACCATCTGTGGTCCTTTCTTCATGTCAGCTTCTTTCATTCCCACAAAGGACTGGGGTTTGCCACATGGCTGGAAACATGGCACTCAGTATCCTGAATTTCATGTCTCAAAACTTTGCCGGCAATGGAAGTAGATTTCAGCAATCTGTTCCCCAATTTAAAGAATCCAGAAGAAAATTCTTATTGACTCAGCTTAGGTCAGATGTTAATACTGAACATCATCTAAGGAAATAATTAATGGAGTGATTTCTATCTATCAAACACAATCTTAAACACTTTAAATGTATTTTTAAACTTGTTTCTTATAACAGCTCTATGAGATGGGAATTACTATTATTTTTATTTAACGCATGATATAATTGAGGCTTAAAATTTGAGTAACGTGCCCAAGTTCCCCAGCTAGTAAATCTCAGAGCCAGAATTAATGGGGACATAGGATTTGACCCTGGGCCTATTTTTTTCTGGAGGCCTCACTGTCCTTCACTGTCTAGCTTTGCAATTAGCCTAGTTTAGGTCAGGTGTGTTCCTCCTAGTCTGTTGCTAGGTGGAGGGACCATGTAAGAACATAGCAACAACCAGAGTCGTCCAAGTGGAGTTTGAGTTAGAGGAATCTCCTGGAGGAAGGACAATATCATAGGTGTTTTCTATAGTCATATCATCATCTACGTTGATTTCAGTGGTGTTTGTTAATTCCGTAGTATTGTTGCCATGCCCAATACAGGGACACATTTGGTTAGCAACTTCATGTTCAGCACTACTCCAAGTGTGTCCTCACTGTTTTTCCGGGTCTCCCACCCCGGGGTCATACCTTCACTTCAGGTTTATTTTCCTTTTTCCTCATTTTATTTATTTACTTATTAGATGTTGGAGATATATTCATTTCTTCTTGAGATAATTTCAAGATTATAGAACTCATGGAGAAAGGTTGGCCAGACCTGGAATTCAAAGAATATTATCCTTATTTTCCTAATTAAGTGGGTTGATCTTTTTCACTAGGATGTTTACAGATAACAAATAGAACAAATATATTCATGTATACATATTCAGGTTGGGGCCTTTTTACAATTGCTTGATGATGAAAATTATGCTCTTTCTTTCAAAATTAATTAAAATACTCAAAATTTTAAGAAAAATCTGTCAGTTTTTCAAAGACACATGTCAGCCATATTTTTATTTCAAGCAAATGGGCTGAATCACAAAGCAAGCTTAAATTACATCTTATTTCTCTTCGGGACTGTAAAATATATCAACATAATTCTTTGGAAATTTCTTGTAGAAAAGCCTAGCAAAATGTGTTTTTGAATGGTTGAGCTCAAAGGCACCTTGATCGTTTTTGCTGAGTTTTTTTTTAATCTTTGTCACAGTGTGCCTACTATGCAGTTCCTCATTTTATTTCATTTTTCTTCCTCTATTCCTTTTGGGGATAAACCATGCCAAATATTGTTTCTGTCTTAAGTGTTAAGAGATGGGTCATTTCTGACACCCATGCAGCTGTGCTTTATTATTTGCCAAGAGATAGCTGTCCCACCTACCCCTAAGTCAGTCTCTCTACCTCATTCATCATTTTTGTTGTTCTTCCTTGAATTTTCTGTTACTTAGATCGTGCCGGATTAGCACAGTTTTATATAATGTTAGATTTTCCCTTTCTTTTTTCCCTACCTCCCCCATGACTGATATACTAGATAATGATAAATTCTTAAACTAGATTTCTTTAAGCATATTGTCTCTGTTAACTTTTGACCATAGAGACATACTAGGTATATCCAGCGAATGATTTCCAAGCTGCAAGCTTATGCAGTGCCCCTCTAGAACCAAGTTGCTGCTTTCGTTTCAGAAGGTAGGGCATGTCCAATTTACTACACGCAAAATGTGCCTTCCAACCTTAAGGTAACTTTTCTCCACCTATTGTGTTGTCTTGGGATCTTTTACTGCTCTAAGAGAAACTAAATATAATAGATGAACTCACTATATAACGCAGGTGTTCCTAACCTCTTTTAAGTCATGCATCTTTTTGGGAGTTTAAGGAAACCTATGGTTCCCATCTCAGCATATTGGTTTTAAATGTGTGAAATAAAACACAAAACATATTGAAATTCAAGTATCATAATATTTAAAAAAATTGTAATATAATAATATGTTCTTATTTTTTCATGCATTAAATAACAAGAGGTAGAGATTTGTCTGATAACTATAGTCATTTCAAAGTAGTGATAAAATTAAGTGATATTTTGCTATATCTGCAACACATGTAATGTGATATAAAATATGACTCATATAGGTATAAAAGCCACAGTTTTATACCTCATATAGGTATAAAATTCTACAGTGGTTGATTGATTACATTCAAAATGAAAGGAAATGTTAAATTTCAGTTAGAGACTAATAAAATATAATTTGTCCCTATCATGGATCCCTTGAATTATATTCCTGGACATTTTGGATAGAATTAAGATGAACACTTTGGATAGAGTTAAGAACCACTGCTATAAAACGTAGGCAACAATGTATTACTTCCCTCCTAGGTATTTGCTTTTTAAAAGACCTTCAGGGAGAGAAAAAATGGTTTATACAAATAATACATTTATAATAATAGAATTCCAAGCACTGCATGGCCCTTTATTATGGGGATGGATATGCTTTGCTGAAACAGCAGTATATTTTAACAAACATTACAAGCTTATACATGCATGAACATCTCTATCAAAGTTGTCACCTTTATAAGATATAATCGTATTTGCATAATTTGGCTAATATCTGAAATTTCCTGGGGAACAATTCTTTCTCAATTTGTTTTTCATAGCTATTGTCCTATTCTTCTGAGTCCATGATAAATTGTTACCTTTGTATAGCAAAGTTTATTTTTAGAAAGAGCCAAAATCCATGATGTATTCATCTGTTTAGGGTTTGTTTGTTTGTTTGTTTTTAGGTACTGGGGACTAGGGATTGAACATGGGACCTTATATGTAGAAAGCCAGTGCTCAACCACTGAGCAACGTTGTCTCTCCTGAGTTGTTTTTTTTAGGAGACACTGGGAACTGAACCTGGGGCCTCCCATGTGGGAAGCAGGCGCTCAACTGATTGAGCCATATCCATTTCCCTGTTGAGTGTTTCTAAGAAGGTATAATTGTAAGGCAGTTTATAAGTTAATTCTAAGAGAGAATTTTTAAAATGTTTAGAAAAATGGTAGAAACATTAAACAAACATAGAGACTACCCAAGGTAGCCTCTTTGTAGAAACAACATTCATGAAAACATATAGTTTAAAAAAATATTACTTTATTAGCCAGGCTTTATAATTTGGGAGTAGAGAAAGACTGTGACAGTTTGAGTTTGGAGAATCCCCGAAAGGAAAAGATTGTGCTTTTTAACTACTCTATTCCTGTGGATCTGAGACCCTTTTTTTTTTTAAACAAGTCTATTTTATTGGTACATATTAACAAAGCATACAATTCATTCAATGTGTACAATAATAATATTTGGTATAATCTCATAGTTGTGCATTCATCATTTCAATTATTTTTGGGATTTGGAGGTTGTTCTGAGACTCTTTTGATTGGACTATGTCAGTAAGGCATATCTCAGGTTGGGTCTCTGCCCTCTTGATGTGTCTGTTATAAAACGGAGATACAGAGAGAGACAGACTCACAATACAAAAGGAAGCTGCCATTTTTTGACCTTGTTAAATGAGAGAGGACTCAAGGATTATTAGCAGCCCAAGCTTAAGCAGGAAGCCCCTTCCTAAGAGGCTGGGCACAGAATAGCTCAAAGCTGAAGAGATGAGTCATATGACTGATAGCTCACGCCTGAACTTGGGAAGAAAGCAGACCAGTGGAGACTGAGAAAGGAGGCCTGGAAAGAGACAAGCCCTATGACTAGTTGCCCTCAGCTGAGCTCTGGCACATTTTGGAGGGGAAGGCAGAGACCTCAACAGAGATCAGCGGCCATCTTGCTTCACCACGTGGCAGCTGACTTTGGTGAGAAAGCATCTTCTGCTGATGCCTTGATTTGGATATTTCACAGCCTCGGAACTGTAAGGTTTTTACCCTAAATAAATCTCCATTATAAAAGCTGACACATTTCTGGAACTTTGCTTAGGCAGACCTATGGCAAACTAAGACAGAGACCCTTCAATTGAACCTCAGATCCCACTCATGATTTAGACATCTGTCTTTTCTGCCTCAGAATGAAACTAGCTCTGGCTCCCTCTAGACTGCCATATTCTGAATGAATAAAGTGTTGCTTATGATTGTGTTTTAATGTTAATCATTGTATTCTAGAGTTTCCTAGGATTCTGCTACTTGAGGCATACTGTGATTTACACTGAGGTGCCATTGTGACACCTTTTGAGAAGTATTCAGCACAGTAGAAATAGAAGGTTTTGTCTGCATGGCTCATCAGATGCAATCTTGTTCTCCTCTTTTGTGAATTATTTGGCTAAGTGTATTGAGTGACTGATGATCTAAAGCTCTTCAAATTTCATTTGTCCCTACTTACAAATACCTGAGAAACAAACAGCCCATAGACAAAAATAGATGCTTTTCAATAATCCCTCTTTTTCCTTCTGTCTTAGAGGCTGCTATTGGTTTTGGCAGCTTCTTGTGGCAAGCAGTAGCCATGAAATTCCTGGAGATTTTGTCCTCCCTCTCTCACTGTTGCCCAACTTTGTCAGAGGCCCAGTGACTGCAGTCTACACTCATTCACTTCTCCCCAGTAAATTCTCCAAAGCCGCCAGGGGGATCCCAGTCTCTGTAACTCTGCTCCTATGTCATTGCCCAACTTCCCAAACTCCATCCTTCTCTCATATCTTCTCCATCAGTGTGGTTGGCCCCAGAAGTGGGAGTGGGAGAGGTGGGGGGTGGGACTTAGAATGCTTTTTTGCATAAACAAATTGACCCTTCTCATAGTCTTTGACCACCCCAAGTTTCACCTTCTGTGGTTGCCTCTTCTGAAAGGATATTCCATTATGGTACTCATTAAACTGTGTTATTAGTATGGTAGCTCTAATTTGAAAATTAAATTGGTTTGGGTTTTGACTGAGAATTTTAGTACATTTTACTATATTCTCATGGAAACACAACAACAACAAAGTCGTTTATAAGTAAACTTTCTGTTTCCATGAGTTGAGAATCGCTGTAGTTTACTTTTCCTTTGGTTGGTCCTAAATGCTCCTATTTTAACCAGTTTTTCTAAACCAAGTCATCCAGTTCATGGACCCTAGAGAACAATAGTTGTCAAACTTTTAGTCTTTCCTGCTGGGCTTCTCCTCCAGAGTTCCTCATTCAGCAAGTCTGAGCTGGGGCCTGATAATTTGCATTTCTTACAAGTTCCCACGTGATGCTGATGTTGTTGATCCCAAGAGCAGATTTCAGAATCACTGGCCTAGAGGACAGGGCACAGATCTAAAACTACTGTTAATCTCTGAAATTCTTAATATGATCCAAACTTTTACATTTCATAAAGTGTGAATTTTATGTTGCTTAAGCAAACAAAGACATGACTAAATGAAGGTGCATCCAGGCTTATTTATTATTTATATTTAATTACCCATATTCAGGCTTGTTATTGGCTATTTACTCCACAATTTATAATGAAAAATTTCTTACAATCTGGCAGTGAATGGGCTTTTTATGAATCCACATTTTTCATCTGTGCTAAATCAACACCCTAAATTAACTTTTTTATGGTTGATATTTCTCCCAGCCGTTTCTTTGGCTTTTGAGCCACACTTTCTTTGGATTACGTGTTTCAGTGGTTTAAAAATTAAATTTCCACCAAGTTTGTTATCTTTTTAGTTTGAAGTTGGTAGGTTATTTTATTTTAGCTTTTTGAGGCACTATTGATAAATGGCTCCTGGTATGTGCCTGCTGCTCTGGGTGGAAAAATGTAATTGATTTTATAGTAGCGTTGAGTGTTCAGCTCTAGGGAACTGCCTATACTTTGTAGATGTGTGAATTGAGTTGGAATGGGAGAATTTGGTGCTAATCACAAGCCTCCAGACTTGGTTTGGGAGGTGAATGAGTTTGGGATTGTTTTGACTTTCTGGAGAAAAAAATCAAACCAAACATGTTTTTCTCCTGTTGGCTCTCATAATCTCACTTTAAAATACAAATCCCTTTTGATTATAGTGCAGGCACCTTAGCTCAGTCATCTTTCTGAATGACCCATAATTTTGATATTTTGGGTTGAGGAGATTTGCATATAAGTGAAAATTTGGCTTAATATATGCAAATCAATGGGTGTATTCATACCCATATTGGAAACTTCTGAATACTGTTTGGCGTTCACACAGCTGGGGAAGCAGAGTGACATAAAAGAATGAGCTCAAACTTGGGGACATCAGTCTTGGATTCAAAGCCCAATGGTGTCATTTGTTAGTTATGCTACCTTGGGCAAGTATTCAATTTCCTTGTCTATAAAATGGGGGGAAACAACACAGAGCCTGCAGGGATTTTTACTAGATGTAAAACACCTGGCACATAGTGAGCTGTTAATAAATAGAAGTTGCTATTATAGACAGAAATTCTTAAATTTGCTCATAAATTCTGAAAATTTCTAATGTCTTCATTTCCAAAAGCACAGCTGCTGCATTCATTTGAGAAAAAAATCCTAAATCACTGAATAATAATCAGGGCAATGCCTACATGCCTTTTACTAAATTTTTATTCAAGATGATTTATGCTTATTTTTCCTTACTTTTATCAACTGCGGGAAGGTGGATTTGTGTTTGTTTGTTATTGAGTTTTAATAACCACCTCAGAGTTTTTAATAATTTGATCAAACTCTTCAAAGCAATTTTTAAGTATGCAATAGTTACAAACAAGATTGCTTGTATAAGTCTGGTACGTACCTTTAACCCAATAAATATTAGTGATTATGATAGTGATGGTAATTTTAGAGATCCCATCACACATGCTTCTGACTGTAAATGCTCTGAAAAATGAAACTGCTCTACTTCTGGCATGGGTCCACAGTCAGGATGTAAGCTAGTGATCAATCACCACATGGGTTTGCCATAACTCTGACCCTGCTTTCCTCTCCCCTAGTTAAAATATCACCCAGGAAATAGGACTCAAAGAGCTGTTTCCCTTTCATTCCATAAGGTCTCCTGGTCTCCCAGAACACCAAGGTAGATTTCCCACTTTCTCTGAGCCCCAGAACCAAAGTTGCTGCCTTGCAGATACTTCTCAAGACTCTCTGCCACGTGTCCACCCCCAGAGACCAGTCCAAAAAGCCAAACCAAGGTTGGCACTTGTCATTGAAAATTCATTACACTAAAAAGCAGTGTTTTGATTACACATATTCCATCATTATAGAGCAATATTATTTTCTTTTTATCATTGACAAATGGTTTAAAAGGTATGAAGAAATTAAATTGGATCCTGGTTAAGAATGTTGTTCAATACTAGAGTGAATTATCACTGGTTTTAGCCTACTGCCTCGGTGAGCATCAGAATGATGAATTTCTGTTCTCTTTGGCGAAGCACTTACCTTTTCCTGCAGCCACCCATGCTCCCTCCTCCCATCCCCCCTCTATGAGCTTGGAATCAATGTATGTGTCCAGGGATTACTTAGTGTTGGGAAACTTAAGGGCCTTCTCTATAATCTCCATTAGTCTTCCCAAATTCACCCTGAATAAGCATAAATCAAACTAAAAGTCTCATGCTGACTCTTCAAAGATTGGCAATGTCTGGACAAGATTTCTTTGTCCCTGCCACCTATCACCATCCAAGGCAGATTGCTGCCACTGGGCTTTGCCTAAACACAGCGCCATTTGTTGACTTCACTGCTGGCAGGAAGTCCAGACATATAATTTAGAACAGTTACTGTACCCTTTCTGGAAGAAAGTACCTCTGGGACTCTGAAAATAAGATTTAATTAATAGAAATGCAACGTAATGCATATATTTTCTGAAATGAGGTGTGTCTGTAGCCAATGTTTGTAGGATTTCCTGCCTGAAACCAAGAGCAGCTCAATAGATTGCCTCTGGGTAACTTTATCCAGGCTTCAAAGAATAAATTTTGCAAAATGTCCTGGAGGCATCTACAAAAGCCAAGCCTGAATACAATTTCATCTAAAACAGCCCCACATGAAAAATGTGGATCTCCTATACTCCCCAAATGAAAGTCTACCAGCTGACCTTGGGAACTGATTGGTATTTTATCTAGACTTAATTTAGGCCAGTGTTTTCTGGGGATAATGTGGGAGGATTTGCCAGAGGCTAGAACTTTAATGGATTTTTACTTTAAAAAAGAAAAAAGAAATCAGACTGGATAGTTAATCTGATTCTTATAGAAACTGGGTAACTATTCCTTAGCTCTTATATCTACCAGGAGAAAAGGACTTAGGTGAATCATCTGCTGAGAATGCCTTTTGCATTTGAATGAATAAGAGAGCCCCTTTCATTGGATTTACTCTTCAAGCCAGGCATGTTTACTTTGGCAGTTTTTTAGATTTTATCTCTCTCATTATATAAAGCATGAATTATCAAAGCTGCCATACTAACAATCCAAATCAGCTCCTGGGAAATCATCAGGCCACTTGACTGTTGATTAATATCTATGTATACCAAGGGTTGAAAAGCCTTTGCTATAAAGGGCCAGATAGTCCATATTTTAGGCTTTACAGGCCATAAGGTCTATGTTGTAACTACAGAACCCTTCTGCTGTAACACCAGCAATCCTAGACAAGATGTAAATGAATGGGTGTGGCTGCGTTCCAATAAAACTTTATTTACAAAACAGATGGAAGGCCAGATTAAACCCTTGATTTAGAACATTACTGGGTAATCCATAAAATGGAGACTATGTTTAAAGCTTCAATATTTAGTTATTTATTAGTTGTAGTCTTGCTTGAAAAACATACTAAGGTCACCTTTCTCCTTAGGAAATTAAAAAGGGCAAGGGCCAAGGGCTTTTATTTTATTTATTTATTTTTTTCCTTTTTTTTTTTTTTATTATGGGTAAAAATCAAAATTCTCACAATACATACAAACATTTGCATAATGATATATAAATATATGTGCATATATGTGTATTTGCTTACAAAAATGTTATTTATATATATATATATATACATATATTTTAAGAGGTGCTCAGATTACCCAAAATACTACACGGAACCCACTGGGATTCCCATGTTGCCCACCTCCCACACCTCCCACCACATCCCACACAAACATCTCCCACAAGTGTGGCCCACCAACCTCAATGAACTTACACATCCTGGAGCCTTGCCACCAACCATAGACCACAGTTCACACTGTAGACCACACTCTCTCCCACTCAGTTCTGAGTGGTGTGTGCTGATTTAAAATGGCCTACATCCATTGCCACAACAGTACTCAGGACAACCTCCAACTCCCAAAGAAGCCCCTGTATTTCAACTGCTCATCCCCTCCCTACCCAAAAAACTGTCAAGTGGCCACTGGCTCCACCTCATTGTTATAATTTCTTGCATTGCAAGAATCACCATATGTGAGCAAGAGAATACCATCAAGTCCACTCTAGTCCATAGTTCTTCCCCCAATCCAGAGGCGACTGGGATGGTGATGTCCACTCCAACTCCAAGTGATAGAGGGCTTATATCCCATGGATATGGTGGGTGGGATGATCCTGCCTGCAGATGCAGGCCCTCTCCATTCCCTGGGACGGCCATTTCCCATCGTTGTCTCCTCACCAGGTGACTTGGATGAGTCCATTGAGCTGTAGGGTAGGTATTCATTTCCCCCCCTTCACTAATTTGGACATTGTCACAAAGAATGCCAGGTACTCATGAAATTCTTTCATTTTCTTTGAAACACAGTTATATATTTCCCAGACCTCAAGAATTTAGGTGTGGGCATGTGACTGATATTTGTAAATGAATGTGAGCAAAAGTGATGTGTAATTTCTGATGGAAAGCACATAAGAGTGAATATGACCTTTCATCATTCTCCTCTTCTTCAGATAACAAAGATGCAAGATGGAAATAGCCTATATTTTTGAGTCATTATTAGAGGAGAAGCATGTAGGAGGCCAAACAGAGCCACACCAAACTGTGACCTGAGAAGGAAATAAACATTGATTGTGTTAAGGCACTTAAATGTCAGGTTTGTCTGTTGTGGCAGCTAGTGTTGTTTATATTAACTAATATAGACACTATAAACTATATTCTTTTTTTGTTTTTTTAAGTAATAAGTGCTGAAATTTTTCCATGCTTAGTAAGATCTAACCCACGCAATATAAATCTTTGAACACTTCACATAATGTATAATAATCTTGCAATTTAGTAGTTTAATTCACCTACACTTGTTTTTTATGCTTAAATTGTCATATGAATTACATCTATGTATGCTCAAAACACCATAATTATGTTATAATTTTTGCTTTAAACAGTTATACATAGTTCTAGCAAAATTATCTTTTATATTTATTCACCATTTTTCCATGCTCCTCACTCCTTCCTGAAGTTCTAAGTTTCTATTTGGCACTATTTCCATTCGGCCTGAAGAACTTCCTTTAGCAATTCTGTAGTGCAAGTCTGCTGTCAAGGAATTATCTTAGCTTTCTTTTAGCTGAAAATATCTTGATTTTGTTTTCATTCTTGAAGTAATATTCCCTGGATATAGAATCTAGAGTTTTCTTCTGGCCTCTGTTGTTTCAGACGGGAAGTTAACTATCATCTGTATCATTGTTCCATTGCATGTAACAGTCTCTGTCTCTCTCTCTCTCATTTGTCTTTTTTACTTTGGCTTCTTTCAAGACTTTACCTTTAAGATTACTTTTCAGCAGTTTGATTGTGATGTGTAGAGGCTTGAGTTTCTTTGTACTAATTCTGCTAGAATTACCAGGGCTTCCTGAAATTATATTTTTACATCTTTCATGAAATTTGGGGAATCTTCAGCCTTTAATTCTTGAAATATTTTTTCCGTCATTCTTTCTCTCCTCTCCTCCCAACATGCCAATGACCTTTAGATGTTATCCCACAGGTCAATGGATCTCTGTTTACTTCTTCAATCCTTTTACTCTTTATTTTTCAGACTGGATGATTTCTATTGCTCTGTTTTCAAGTTCACTGACTCTTCCTCATCTCCAATTTTCCCTTAAGCCAATTCAGTGAATTTTTTATTTCATATATTTTATTTTTTTGCTTAGAACTGCCATTTGTTTCTTTTCTATAGTTTCTATTTTTGTGCTGATAAATTCTATATGGTTATGCACTGAGCAAATTTTCCTTTACACACTTGAGCATAGTTATAATAAGAGCTTTAAAATCCATGCCTGGTGCTCGCTTCGGCAGCACATATACTAAAATTGGAACGATACAGAGGAGATTAGCATGGCCTCTGCGCAAGGATGACACGCAAATTCGTGAAGCGTTCCATATTTTTTGGCCATGGCAATGCTATTAATGAGCTGAAATTCCACCCAAGAGACCCTAATCTTCTTCTGTCTGTAAGTAAAGATCATGCTTTACGATTATGGAATATCCAAACGGACACCCTGGTGGCAATATTTGGAGGTGTAGAAGGGCACAGAGATGAAGTTCTAAGTGCTGATTATGATCTTTTGGGTGAAAAAATAATGTCCTGTGGTATGGATCACTCTCTTAAACTTTGGAGGATCAATTCAAAGAGAATGATAAATGCAATTAAGGAATCTTATGATTATAACCCAAATAAAACTAACAGGCCATTTATTTCTCAGAAAATTCACTTTCCTGACTTTTCCACCAGAGACATACATAGAAATTATGTCGATTGTGTGCGATGGTTAGGTAATTTGATACTATCCAAGTCTTGTGAAAATGCCATTGTGTGCTGGAAACCTGGCAAAATGGAAGATGATATAGATAAAATTAAACCCAGTGAGTCTAATGTGACTATTCTTGGGCGATTTGATTACAGCCAGTGTGACATTTGGTACATGAGGTTTTCTATGGATTTCTGGCAAAAGATGCTTGCATTGGGCAATCAGATTGGCAAACTTTATGTTTGGGATTTAGAAGTAGAAGATCCTCATAAAGCCAAGTGCACAACACTAACACATCAGTAATGTGTTGCTGCTATTCGACAAACCATTTTTAGCAGGGATAGCAGCATCCTCATAGCTGTTTGTGATGATGCCAGTATTTGGCACTGGGATCGACTTCGATAAATTATTTTTTCCTATTCAAAATTAGAGATAGTTGTCTGTGTATAATAGAATCTTTTTGATGTATCTTGTTAGTAAATGCAAATAGAGCATTTAGAGTTGTCTTTAAGCATTCAATCAGGCTGAGCTGAATGTAGTGATGTTTACATTGTTTACATTCTTTGTACTGTCTTCCTGCTCAGACTCCACTGCTTTTAATAAAAATTTATTTTTATAAAAAATAAAATAAAATAAAATCCATGCCTGTTAATTCCAAAATCTGGATCATCATTGGGAAGGTCTCTATCGCTGGGGAAGTCATTGGTATACCTGGAAGCCATCTCCCAGCCCTTGCCTATCCCCTCCTTTTCTATTGTGTGCAGATGTTTTGATGTGTTTCCATTCCACAGCCTGGAGGAGACATTAGGTCTAATGGAACAGCCTGACAGTACCTTAAACTGGAAACTGGGAACAAGCAGCTCCAGCTGCTTATCAGTTGGGAACTCTCAGAGGCATGGGCCCCTCTCCTGGGGTTGTATAAATACTCAACCCTCAAGCAGCACAGATTTGTCTCTCCTCTTCCATGTGAAGTTGTTGGACCTTTTGTGCTATATAAGTAATAAAATAGTCATTTGCCTAAAGTTCCTATTTTGCCTGAGCCTGCATTCACACAATGCACCATATAGCAACTCACTCCACATATATTAATTGTTTTTCCTCTTGAGTCTGGGCTACATTTTTTTGTATCTTTGTATGTCTAGAAATTTTGGATCATAGCATGGACAATTTGACTGATATTCTGTAAAAGCTCTGGATTCTGTTGTGTTCCCCTGAAGAATATTATTTTCATGTGTGTTTAATTTTAGCAGGCAGTTAGTTTGACTAAATTCAAACACAAAACTCTCTGTCTTCTGGTATTGGGTGGCAAATGAAATCTCTTTTCAGCTATTTAAGCTTTAGCTGGGCTTAATGGGGGTACATGTATAATCCAGTGGTCATCAGAGATTTGGACAGGATTTACACAGCATTTGGGGCTTCCCTTCTGTGTTCCTGTCCTTTGTTGGAGGCCCCCCCCCTTACTTTCCAGTTCCTGTATGAACCCATATACTGTCCCCCGATTCTTTAACCAGTAGTCTGCAGGTTTCTATCTGAGTTTTAGCTACTCCATGGTGAGAATCTAGGGGCTACCCTTAGGTGAACCATAAAATATAGAAATCCACCTGATGCTACTTCCTTCCTCCAAGTGTTTACCCTCTGCAGCTTCTACTTGCTCTTGGCCACTCTCCAGTGCCTTCAGGTAGTTCTATTTTACATTTTTCCAGAGTTAAACATTGTTATCTGCAAAACAGTTAGTCCAATACAAGCCACTCTTCCATTTTCCAGAAGTAGACTGAAGCAAATTAATTTTAATATTAATTTTTCAGCACAAGCGTTCCTTCTCATAGACTGTATAAATTTAAATCCCAAACTCACCCAAGGTAAGGCATATGATTAAAGATCTTTTACCCTTTTCCTTACCCTGAACCCAAGCTGATATAAGAAAGTTTGCTTGCCATTTCCCTTTGCATATTTTTTTTTCATCTCTCCTGTAACTGAGAGTGTAACCCTTCAAAAACCCTGGCTTAATGATGGGTATGCAGTTCCAGTTCTCCATCTCACTTCAGTCTCAAGTCTTTTACTCTTACCAAGTTAACAGTAAATCCCAATCCTCATGGTTAATGAATCTGACCACATCTCCAGAACAACCAAATTATTGCACACTGATTAGCAACCTGCATTTCAGCTTGCTTTTGATGTTTGGCCCTTAGAGATTACCCCTGATTTTGTATGAACCCATTTTAATATTGGGTTGAACCACATGAAATTGCCAGGATTTGAGTGAAAATAACTTTCAAAGATGGCAATTTCATGTGATTCAACCTATTTTTTTCAAGAATGTTTGTTTTATTTTGGTCATCGACTCTGGGTATTTTATAATAGGAAAATTTTCAAGATATCTAGCTGCAACCCACTTTCGAAGTTTGGCAATCTGACCATTACGGTTAACAAAAAAGATGTACCATGAGTTCTGAAGGCAATTCCAAAAGACGTCACAAAAAATGTGTTAAGCAATTGCAGACTAGTTGGGAATAAGTAGCTGGTCCCTCAAGGTAGTTATTTTCAAGAAAAAAAAAATGATTACTTGTGTAAATATGTTCTGGTAGGTTTGTAAATAAACAAAAATACTCAGTTCTCTATTGTCATGTCTTATATAATCTTTTAGAATTACAAGCTGCCCTGTCCTCTTTTGATTTATCTTCTATTCCTTATTTCTTCATTTTCATTCTGATATAGCCATATCCTTTCTAGAAGGTATCACACCAGTCATGGAACCACAGAATTTACTGTTCACCAGAATCTATTTTCATCCTTCTAACATTCAGGGATATGAAAGATCCAGAACTATATAAACCTTCAGCAATATAAATGCACCTTCCTAATGGACACCATGTAGAGTTGTCATTTTGGCATGAGATACACTCCTAAGAATTCAGAAAAGTGACATCTAAGTAGATAAGATTTCACCTCTCACCATATTTCAATAGCTCATAAAAGAAAATACTGGCGGAGAAAATGTTTCAAAATCTACCTCTCCATATTAAATAATAAAATCTGGAACATTGGCTATCATAATCTAATAGAAACAGATATGCTGCCTCTTTATTATTGTGGTAGCTTGAATTATATAACTGCCCCCACCCCTCAAAACACATCCTTAATCTGCATTCCTCTGGGTGTAAACACATTGTAAATAGGATCTCTTGAAGATATTATCTTTAGTTGAGGTGTGACCTAACTGAATAAGGTTGGGTCTTAATCCAGATTTCTAGAGCCCTTTATTAGCAGAAGAAATTCAAACAAGACAGGCCATGAGAAGCTAGAAGCCGAAGTCAATTGAACCTGGAAGAGAAAGGAGAGGGCATTGCCATGTGATGGAAAAACCATGTAACCCCAAGAATTTCTGGCAGCCAGTTCCAGAATGCCACAGTCTTTGGAGATGAAGCATTGTCCTGTTGACACTTCAATTTTGGACTTTTCCTACCCTTAAAACTGTGAGACAATAAATTCTTGTTATTTAAACCAACCCACTGTATGGTATTTGTGTTGGCAGCTGGGAAGCTCAGACACTTACCATAAAAATTTCTCTTATGATTTCCTCTTTCATACTCTAAACTTTTGATTAATCAAGAGAAATAGATGGCAGGGAACAGAAAATTTCATAAAAATAAATTCTAGGTAGTGTTCAGTTTAACTTTTCTCTGACATGGTCTCTAACTATAGTACTAATTATGGAGAAGAAAAAAATCAGAAATGAAAGACTAGGACTTAGACCAAACTCCTTAGGAAAGAAATTTGGTCTGGACCTTGTTTTGCTTTCCAGCGATACCTCCCATCTGCTCCTCACTTACATGCTGCCCTTAAACCACAACGAACAACTTGGGTTCTCTGAACTTGTGGTGATCTTTTGTACTACATACTTTTAACTCTGCCTAGATTATAATTCCTCCACTCTCAGTCCCCTTAAAGAACCCTTATTCATCCTTACAATCCAAATCAAACTTCTTTACTATGTCTCTCTTGGGCCTCACAGCAGGCAGTTTGTCACCCCTTCTTTGGGGCATCATAGCACTTTTCCCATACATTAAGTATCATACATTTTATGTCATTAATACTTTTTTTCAAAAGTATCCCTACCCTACTGGACCATTTGTCCTATTAGAAGCAGAGAAATGCAGTATTTATCTTTGTATCCCCAGAATAGAACACATGATAGGTGCTCAGTAGAGATGATCTTGATAGATTGAAAGGTGAATGGATGAATAAGTGGAGTTAAATGAATGAATGGATAATAGATATAACAAGATTTTAATATTCTCTTGTAGAAATGTAAAACCTTGTAGAAATGTGGTTTAAACTCTTTGAATATTTTAAGTAACAAATAAATTATTATATAATAATTATTTTTCTTTCCATATTACAATTAAATTTATTTGTTTTTTGTTTTTCTTTAGGAGGTACCAGGGATTGAACCAATGACCTTATACATGGAAAGCAGGTGTTCTACCACTGAGCTACACCAGCTCCCCTACAATTAAATTCATTTACCATCAAAGATTTGAGCATGTAATCAGTGTTAGCACACTGAGCTATTTTTTCAGCCAAAATCAAATAAGGTTGATATATTGGTGAGTCTGTGGAAACTTACTACAGGCAGACCTCTTTAAAATATTGATATTCATACACAGATTAACACAAGTATCTATTCAGACCCCATGGAAAACTAGACAAGACAATTGGTACTAGGCCAGTAATGCTGAGACTCTGAAATGGGGCAAATATTCAGACTGCATTAAAATATCTTGGGGAATCAGTTTGAGTATAAATATCCTTGAAATTTACTAGAATTTATTTTTCATTTTACTAGGAGTTATTTGTCAAATGAATCACCTTGATCCACTCCCTCCAGTAACCATAAAAACAGTTTTTCTCCCTTTGTAGTTAAAAAATGTATCAAAAGAAAATATTTTAAGTCTCCACTAACAAAAGTCTGACCATAGATTGCTTTTTGACAACTTAGCCAGCAGGATTGTATTGATGTTTCTTTAGATTTATTCATTTTGAGTGAAGTTCTCTCCAAATAGTCTCCAATATAAATAGGTATTAAAATATTTTTTCTGCCAAATTGGACTACATACAATGGAGGGATAAATGTGGCATGCTCTGAGTCACATTTTCAAAGATTCTCAAATAATATAAATTATGAGAAATAGTCTATAATAAGACATATTTATATATTAATCACAATAGCCAACTTCATGGCCCAGTTTTTGAAACTAGGCATAATAAAACTGACATTTAGCAGAAAATAGTTTCTGAGTTTAGCACTACATTATAATTTAGAGCCAAGTATTAAGAACAAATATTGTAAATCGAAGTTCTTATTGAAAAGCATGTCAATAAATTGTAATAGATGCTCCCCACTCAAAAGGAGTATCTCTGAAAGAATTGCTATCACTTTTTTAGATATATTGGGTCAATTTAATCTAGCTCTTTAGGAGATAGGATTAAATTTTAAAATTCTGAAAATAGAATGAATTAGTTGCATTCTAAATGGAGTTTTAAAAGTAAACTGCTTCTAAAGGAAGAATAGCCTAAAAGGGCTTGTAAACTTGTTTTGTAATGTTTAGACTACCTATCAGTTGCATACACAATTGGATTTCAAAAATTTCTTGGGCAAGTTATGTATTTTAGTAATGATCAAATTCACAATCCCCCCACCCCAAATGAAACATGCTAGCCTTCAATGTTCCTACATTTTGTGGATATAACTAGTTATTTGGTAGAGTAAATCCCCTGAAGGCTGCAAAAGCTTTCTTGATATCCAGGTATCAGTACAAAACCATTTGTAGGATTTAAGATATTCTCAACAAAATAAATCTCACTTAGATTATCTAGTTGGAGATTCAGTTCTGAATAGCATTGAAGAAAAGAAAAAAAGTGCATTGCAAGCCAAAGGAACTTCCAGATCTATAAAAGCACAGCTTCTTTAAAGATATAGAAATATTTACCAGTAGATTATTTTCATATGATTGGTTTAACCATAAATTTCAAGGACTGAAGAAATATGCTAGCATTTTCGTTCTGAGATTTTTAGTGGATTAAATGTCTGTTCTTATTACACAAACGAGAATTTTTGCAAACATTACAGACAGTTTCAAACCTGTTCCATCAAGGCTAAATAGCAGGAAAACCCAAAACTTTCCTTAATTTACTTAAGGATATCAGAAGGGTGCTCCTTATTTCCAGCCAGCACTGCCTCCACTCTAATTTGCCTCATTGCTTTCAGTACCTTAAGGAATGGGACTTTTTGTCATCTCTTATTCACTCGTCTTTTCAGAACTAAAACAATTCAAATTCCTTTTATTCTTCCCCATAAAAACTACTTTATTGCTCTAATTTAATGAGGATTTAAATATGTTTCATCAAGTAATGAAAAATGGTTTGTAGACAGGGATCCAAAAATCATCATCTCTTGCTCAATATTTCACTTTAGCTAGCTAGATATCAGTGCTATACGGTGAGCAGGGTAAAGTGGGGCAGACTGTCAGAGCTGCTTTGAGGGCCAGTGCAGCAACTTAGCAGCCCTGATACTTTGGGAAGTTTACCAGGCTTCTCTGAGCATCCAATTCCTCACACAGTTGTGAAGATGGTGAAGCATTTAGCTCAATGCTGATACACTGGAGTACTCAATATGGCAGCCATTGTGACTATATTGTCTACTCCAAAAGGTGCCAAGTCTAAAACCATCTTAATTCCTTTTCAGCAGAAGGTCCTTTATCTTTTCCACAGAAATAGCATCGATGAGGCTTATATTACCAGAAGACTTACCTGTTGCCCGTCAGACTTAGACGATTAAAAGAAAAAATTAGTCAATAAGAGAGCAAGACCTTTAACATTTTCTGCAAAGCATAGCAGTACTCACATCAAGACTAAAGAAATATCCTGTCCATATCAAAATTATTTTCTCTACAGAGCTCAATATATTATTGAACACATTGTAATAAAGTCTATGGACCACCACAAATACAAATAAATCTGATTACTTTGTTCCTGCTTTATACTCACTTGTATTTCATCCTCATGTCAATCTAGAAGATGATTATTGGCAGAAAATTAAGTCACCCTGAAGCCAACATGTTAAAATATGCCTTACATTTATCTTGTCTTGTAAAGCCTTCCTTAAGACCTGAAGTTAAAAGCACTTTCCTACTAAATGTTCACAAGGGGAAAATGATAGCATATGGGATAAGCCATAAATTTAAGTATTGATGTAGACAATAAATTACAGACAAGAAGTACCAGAAACCTCATATTCCCTGCCAACAAAATTTAGTCTTTTGAAAATGATGGACTTCATTCAGAATGATTAAAGCTGAAACCAATCTAGTGATTCAACTACAGCTTAATGCTTGGGAAGTTGAATATTGATGTCAGATCCATTGCAAGGGATATCTGCATTTCAATTTGGAGAAAATCTTGCTTTTAAAACTAGTATTATTTTTGAAAGTAATTCTGGTTCCTTTTTAATTATACGATATGTTATGGAACAAAATGTAGCATAATATAACCACCATGGGTTTAATCTGGTTGGAGGAGAGAACAATCATTAAAATATTCAAGACTTGCACTGGAGACATTAGTTCTATCTTCAATGCATTCTAACATAATGGACTCTAAGATAGTATTATAATGAGATTGCCATATTCACCCTACCTCTTATTATAGTGTTCTGTGTGATATTAAAAGAATCTCAGAAAAGCTTCTGCAATTTAAAATATTCAAAATATGTTGATTCTTCCCAAAAGAGATGTTTCTCAAGATTATAGCCCTAATTTTCCCACTCAATTCAGAAATAAATCCCTTTGATTTCAATGACATAGGATGAATTTTATTGTATAAACAGATGGATAAAAATGACTAAATTGCCAGATTTACTTTAAAAATCTACAATACGGAAAGAAACAGCAAAATATCGCTTAAGAAGTATTACTGAAAATGGAAATAAACTTATAAAATCTTCGGTAAAGGCTTTTGTAATTTAAAAATCCTCACAAAGTAAGTTTCTCATTGAGAAAATACAACATGGGAAGGTGAGAAAAAAATATTTAGAATTATATAGGCTCTAAAGAAGGAATAATCATGTCATATCTTTTGACCTTTCACTAACTCATATATTTATGATTCAAAAACAATTTATCAGGGAGCAGATGTAGCTCAGTGGTTGAGCACCTGCTTCACATGTATGAGGATCAGGGTTCAATGCCTGGTACTGCCTTTGAAAAAAAAAATAGAAAGAAAAGTAAGGAAATGATTAAAAATTAAAAAAAAAAAAAAACCCACAATTTATCTTGGCCAAGTAACAATTGCCAATATTAGTGCTTATACAATAACCACCCTCCTCAGAATAACATTATTTTAAAAGGCATGATATCTATATTTTGTTGTATCAAAAATTTTAAAAGAATAATTTTCCTACAGAGCATATTTTTTTCAGAATTTAAAATATAAAGCCTTATATGAACTTGTATTAGGTTGACTATGCATCTATATTGCCATGTACTTTTATTAAATGGGTGTGTGATGAAATTAGAAATTAATGATTCTTCTTTTGTAATGATTAACATTTAATAGACTACATTCTCTCTAATCCAATTAATAGAAGAGAGAGAAGGTGGACAGAGATTCTAGAGCCAATACTGGCATCCAGTCTTATCTCTCAGAAGCCTTTCAAGAAGAATTACCTGTTGTTTATCTAAACAGAAAATTAATGTAGTGATACTGCAGAGCTCCATCAGAATATGCCCAGGTTAGGTGTGGCAAGTATGATGGCAAGAAAACAGGTCCTGACACAGAAGGGCCCTAATTTCCTCTTTGGCAAGCTGCTGGTGGGGAGAGATTTTCCCATTTCTATGAAAGACACTTGTAACTAGATTTCTGAAATGTCCATCCGAGATGGGCAGAGGGTCTGTGGTGAGAGAACAGGGCTATGATGATGCAGAACAGTAACCCTAGGCAGTAGGACCAAAGGGCAACTGGAGAAAGTGTCACATTCCACATCCTCCTGAATCCTCCTGAAATCAATATTTTAGGACCATCTAGTCTTTAAAAGAGCTATAAAAGGTAGAAATTTAGAAAAGAAGCTAGATAAAAAGCTGCCATTTTTCCTGCAGCCCAGTGACTCTCCAATCCAAAGCATTCAGATTTCAGATACAGAACATAAATTCTGGAATACACACGGATAATTTGGATTTAGTTATTGGAGAGGCATGCTGTAAGAAAGGCCATCTATTTTTACCTATATGCTACTTAGCATTTTCCACTAACAATTCCTGCTTTTTAGGCAAGAGCTCATACAAAGGTTTTATTTCTCAGCTCAGTGCTAAAAGGACAAGAATGCAGATCCATAAACCAGTGATTAAATGGCACCTGGTTGACAAACAGTAACCTTTTGACAAATGATAGTAATAGTATATGAAACACTATAATTACATAGAAAAAAATTGGGGGCTTAATGCTCTAAGAGACAGATTGCCTAAATAAGTCATTATAAAAAGAATACATTAAATGAATAGTTTCACAGACTTGGTAACTGATAACACTTCAATTTTGATGAACTCCTCAATTTGGACTTCATTTAAACAAATGCAATGTGCTTATAAACAAAAGCCTTAAATTTAGTCTACCTACTAAAGTAACATCCTGTAATTTTATAATTAATAATACTTAATAGCAAAGCAAAAATGTCCTGTAGCCATGTGAAAGCAGCTGGGTCATTGGGAGCAATCTCAATCCTCCCTCCCAATCATAGATCTTGCCAGATCTGGACCTGGCAAGAATGGATAGAGAGGTTTAGGCCATGATGGGGTCAAAGCGGCTAAGCTGGATAATCAGCTAGTGTGTTTCTACCCAATGGAAGTTGCTACTAATAACCAAGTCTTGTCAATAACCAAGCTGTCCAGTTGCCCAAATGTAACTTCTTTCCAACTCTATAAAAGAGGTCAGTGTGTGTAGAGGTGGACGATCTTGAATATAGCAACAATTTAGGATTCCGAAAGAAAAAGATCTATCCAAATCTGATTCAAGTACCACAGGGCTGCTTCACAGTGGCCCGGACATCTCTAGGCTTCCATCCAGCCTCTAGTGATAAATCAATAATGTCTCCAGTTCTAACCACCAAGATGTTTTCATTACATCATCCTAAACTCAGAGCAGCCTTTTATTTTAGTAAAAGCAGAATTTTATAACAAATTTTCCCAACAGAAATCTGAGAAAACATTAAAAATGGATTAGAAACATAAAATTTACTCTACTATTGAGCCAACACTGACCTTCTGTTCCAAAAGAAATGTGTTTGTAGGGATTGCTGCAAAAGCCTTGTAGCTTGACTTGGTCTTGTATTGCTAGAATGAGTAACCAGAGAGTAAGAGCGGAGATGAAAAGGGGAAAGAATATGACATAATTTTAGACTAGTTCTACCAAGTTAAATGCTAGCTTATCATATGAAGAGAAAAGTTATTATGCTTGAACAGCTTGTTATGGCAGAAAAAAAATAGCTCGCCATGTTAATATTTTGTTAGAATGAGAAGCAAAAAAAATTACTATAGTAAAATACCTAGAGTTTATGGGCAATGATAGGCTGCCCAGTTTTAGAAGTTAAAAACCACCATTTACAGAAACTTATACATATATAAATTTCTCATTAGCAGCATTCCCTCATAGGAGTATTATTCTATAAATGTGTGTTTCTATCTGCTTGATCCTCAAAGGAAAGTGGTGCTTCCCTGAACAACTCCCTTTCCAGGGCCCCTCTCCAAAGCTGACATCTTTTTTTTTTTTGTCTCTAGCACCCTAAATTTATTGTATTTATATCATTGTATTACAATTTTTTGCCATCCCTATTTTGCCAGGAAGGTCTTTTAGAGGAGAGATTTTATATTTCTCCCTTACTTCTAATACCTAATGCCAAATTGGCATAGAACAGATGTTCAGAAAATGTTTGTTGACTTGAGTATTTAACTGAAGATTATGATAAGATTTAGAGGATGAGAAAAAAAGACTGAATTTAGTTCCTCATCCATTGTCAAGTCCCAGACAACCCTTGCTTAGAGACTTCTCTCTCTCCTTGAAGTGTTCCCTGAAGGACATTTCTAAGATATTAAGTTTCAGAAATCATCAGTTGCCTCATGATGTGAACTTTCAAGAGCTGAACTAATAACCTTAGATCCTGTTTTCCTGGTAAGATCTCTTCTTTGAGTTAACAGCACACCCACTCCCCTAATTAAAATGCAGGTATTTCTGTGAAGGGTAAGAGGTAGTTTTTGTCAGTCATTAACAACAGCTGAGTGGATAGAAGCAGAGTATGGGAGACAGAAATGGAAGTGACAGATAGAAGTGGGGACAATCCTGGAGAATTTGAAAATCTCAAGAAGGCCTCAAGGACCTTATGGAGGGGGTAGAATAAGAGTGGATAAAAAGAAAAGAAAACAAGAAGGTACACAAATCTAGTTTCAGCTAGACTTAATAATTTTGCATGTGGCTGTCATGATTGTTGAGTGTTTGTAACTTTATCTTTAAAATACATTCAGAAATCACTACTTCTCTCCACCTGTACTTTTCTACTCTGCTGAGAGCTACCATCCTTACTTGCCTAAGGCCTCCCTGCTTTTCTCATCCCATTCCAGTCTATTCCCAACACAGCAACCCAGAAGCCAGACAGATATGTCACTTTATTCAAAACCCTACAGTGGCATCCTGTTAGACTTTAGAGAGACCTATAAGACCACAAACTCAACTTCTGCTCACTCCCCGCACCGAGGCCACTCTGACCCCTTCCTCTTCTTTGTACCTGCCAAACACTCTCTGGTCTCAGGGCTTTTGTGTGACTGTCCCCTCTTAAGGAGCATCCTCTCCTTGGATGTAATCTTCTCAAAGAAACCTTCACTACCTACTTGATATAAACTTGCAACGCCATCCCTTCTTCACCCCCTTTACCCTGCTTTACTTAGAATATAAACTTTCTTTGGTTTTTTTTTTTTTTAAACTTTCTTTGGATGGTATTTTTTAATGTTTTATTCACTAAAATATCTCCACATCTTGAATAGGTACTCAATACATATTTATTGAATAAATGGATTATTTGTTTGAACCCAAACTGACTATTTTAGCTCATGGAGACATATTCTGCATTGCTTATTTCCCATATTACAGGTCGTCTAGAAAGAGAGAACAAGTCAATGTACTGACAGTTGCCACCAAGTCTCCAAAGTGATGTATTTAGAAATGTTTCACTGCCTAAAAGAAATGAGGATTTTATAACCGATTCTTTAAACAAACTGTGTCAAAATAGCTTTAAAGTCATTGCAGGCCCTCATACTTGGAAGAGACTTTCAGACCATCTTCAGTGAGTGACAGATTGTATGAGGCTCTGATGTAATATGGAACACCATTGTAAATCACTAGGAGAAAAATGAAAACTATTTTATAAAGGAAGACAAAATGGGAAATTTTTAGTTGTATATATGTTACTACAATAAAAAAGTGTAAATATATATATATATGTATTTATGGAACCTAAATAGAACCCCATGCGTGATTTTTATCATATCCACTCCTAACGAAAAATAGATCCTCAATAAAACTTTTGATCAAAAAGTAGCCTAAACAACATTCAGGGAGATGTCCATCCTGTCTAGGACCATGATTATAATGCAAAATAGTATATAAAACTCAGCTCAAATAAAATATTATATCAATTATATCATGCTAGTGCAAACAGATTCAGAACCTTAAGATTCTATATATGGAAAAGAAACATCAAACATGCTTTATATCAGGATTTAGCTCAGAATATTCTACTTGTTCCATTTTGTTTTAATATCAAAGGACAGTATAGCCCAGACTTTAATATTCTCCACACATTTGTGTTTTAATTTGATGGCTATCTGTGTTTTAAGACCTCTTCCCTTTCAGAATTTGGAACTGGGTGAAGCTGATCGAAATCTGAAGCTCTGTGACTTCAAAGAGAGCCATGTGTTCAGATTAGCACCACAGTGGAAGGAATAAGAAAAGAAACACCTCATAAAAGCCTAGAAATTCTTTGATATCACAAGGCTTTTTTCTACTTCCTTCTATAATTCTACCAAATAATCTTAGCAATTAAACAAAACTAGTTGAATGTCTAAAGAGACTAGGATAAGGTTTATTTATCCCAGGATCAATTTTAGTGAATCTTTTATACTCAACTTACAATTCCTGCAAATAATAGTCTGTAATTAAAAAAAATATAGGCTGATTTTCACCTGGAGAGATAACAAAAAAAAAAAGGATGTGTCAGAGTGAGATTTTTGCAGAAGGTATTAATTAATACATTTTTCTGTGAAATTTTACCCATGATATGAAACATTATCTTTTCTGTTCTGAGAAAGAGGTTATATATATTTCCTGGCAGATAAAATATAATCATTCTTCTTATTTTCATGTTCGTCTGTTTTCTCATGTATTTCTATAAGGTTGAATTTTCTTCACTTGGAATTAAAGAAAATAAAACCGAGGTCTTTAAAACTAGGCCTTTATTTTTCAAAAGCCCCTTTGTGCTCACCCTCTTTCAACTCTCTGACTACATGCAAACAAACAAACGAAGGACAAAACATGAACAAAGCACTGTGAACCACAAATAGAAATACTTTGAAGGAGCTTCTGAAGTAAAATTACTTTTCACAAAGGTAATGATTAATTTGAAAGGTATGGCAGCATGGCTTAAGAAATGATTGTTAATAAATTCAGTAAACAGCAATGTTTAATTGCAAGAAATGAAATATTAGTCAGGTTTTTAAAATACACTGCAAATGAATGCCATATTAGCACATATGTATGGAAAAGATAACCAGATCATTATACTGTGAATGAATAGGAATTTCAAATTTAGAATTACAGAAAGTTAGATTTTTTTCATAGCATTTGCTTTGAAAGTTTAAAAAAACAAGGATTTAATGTCTAAAACTACAATAGCTTTCAGAATATCCCAAAAGGTTTTCTGGTTGTTATTCCATGATAATGATGATTCCCTTTAGGAGAAATAATAAATCAGGCCAAATGCTAATTAATCTGAGTTATTACTTTGTAGCAATAAATCATAGTAATAAAGAACATGGCTGCAAGAATCAGCAGACTTAAATTAATATAAACATCAGCTCTGCCAGTACAAGGTATGTGACCCGGCCAAGTTATTCACTGAACTGCAGTTTCTTGGTGTACAAAATTACGGTAATAATATCACCAACTTCATATGATTATAAAAATTAACTGACATAATCCATTTTAATTAATTGTTACTATGTTGTATAACTACTAGCATAGTTCTCGACACACCGAAAACATTTGATATCACTTAACTATTATTATCTTTACTATTATTACTACTCAATTTGAAGGCCAATTTTCTATGTTGCCACATATAGTCTTTTGCAATATCTTCTGTATATCTGCCAGGTTGTTTTCCATTTCTGAAATGCCAACTCCTTTCTTCTTCATTAAGTTAAGCCCTAAATGTTTCCAACAGACCTGATATTTATGATAACTCTCCTTACTAACCACATCCCATAATATTCCTGCTTATTGAACTCACTCAGCAATCATTGTGTATATAGTCTGTAGTACACTATGTTTATATTGCCTATAATTGTTATCTAGCTGTATCTCAGAGCTAATAACTCCATATAACTTATCCATATTTTCTGCTAAATAAAATTGGAATTTTTATGGATGAAGATTATCTCACTTTCCTTTAAAAAAGAAAAATGCTTCAAGAAAGATAGTATAGTGGTAACATACAGCAAGTGTTTAATGCAAGTTTTTAGAGTTGAATTGTATTGCAACATGATTAACAAAGTTATGTGGATCATTTCATCTTTCCAATCTTAAATTCATCATCCGAAAAGTGACAGAGTTGAATTAGCTCTCCATGGTATTTGTAAGCTCTGATACATTTATTTGTAAGCTCTGATAAATTTATTATTTCAATGCACCAAATTGAAATTCCCCACTCCCTCCTAATACAGGCACTTTTATCATTTTATTTTATTTATATAATAACTCCAAAGTTCTGGGTACATATGATCCACAATATGAATAATTTGGGAATAATTTGGAAGCTGCCATTCTCCAGAGCAGAGTTACTTTCCATGAGGAAAGCTGAACTTTGGCATTGCTCCTTCAAATGCTTCCCTTCCCATACTAAAATACATGCTGTTTTTATTTACTTCCTGAGTGGACTGCTTCAGAGCACTTAAACAGCAACATATCTCCTGTCTTAATTTTATTTCTTTCTATGCACATGTCTACCCTTTCTCTATTCAAAATTCCTAAATATTTATGTAATTTTCACATAACAAAGGAAATTTCTCTTCCCTCTTGCCTTATATATATATATATATATAGCTTAATTCATATTGATTTAGCTTTTTGTATGGGGAGAAGTTTTTAAAAATGACCCTGGTAGGGAAAGAAAATTAATAATAAGAAATGAATGTGGGCAGGGAAAATAAAAATATTTCCAATTTATTTGACAATGATATTGGTCTATCTCTAAGATAATATTCCATTTTTAACACTGTCTACTATTGTGTCAGTATAGCATATTGTGATGGCTGATAGGGTCTACATTATTAGGGAATCAGAATTATAGCATATTCCCAAATCTAAACTAGCTGCTTTTAATTCTCTCAGTGGGTCAGTGGCATAATTCAAATTATGCCTGGCGGGGGGGTGGGGGGAATGCCCATGGAATCGCAGCTAACAAGAGTTATCATACAAGGAAGATTTGCAAAAACAAATGGTTTTACTGAAACATCTGTAATTTTACACAGATTATAATATAATTTACCCCCACCTTCAAATAGACCAAATACTAGTCCCCCTTTCAACTTCTCTATCTACTTTGTAGGAACAGAAAGAATATCATAATTACTGATTTTTTTCCCAGGAAAAGCAAAGATTCTTCCATATTTTAAAATAAGCATGCACCATGCAACATGCAAAAAATACCTTGGGTTTCTTATTTTCTGGGCCTGTTGACATGGACAATGTACAAGGTGAAATCGGTTCCTTGGTTCTTGCTAGAGAGATGGAAGGTGATGGGCTTGAAACGGATGACCTATAGCCGGATATTGGGCTTTCAGACTTCCCAGGTCTTGAAGGCAAGGTACTACTGCCACAATTTGGGAGTAGTGCTGAGGGACTGAGCTGGAGTGCATGGGTGGCCAGATTACCATGAGGGAGAGAAGAGGACCCCAGGCTGGGAAGAGAGGCAAAACCAGCACTTGAGATAAGGGGTGCAGGAAAAACTGTCTGACCAGACTGTTGTAATGCCCTCTCCGATCTGTTCATTAGGTTTGAAAGAGCTGGGGAAGGATGGAAACATTTCTCTGGAGGGGAGAGTGTGGCTCTTTGGTTAGTAGGAGAAGACCCAGAAGATAATGCAGAGGAGGCTGAAGTGGGAGGGTGTGGGTAAAGTCTCCTGGGCTTTTCCGGAGCCCTGAGATCAGTGTTCTGTTTGGCCTTCAAAGGAGAAGGAGAAGAGCTTGATAGAACAGGAGGAAGAGCAGCAGAACTATACATATTGGTTTGTGGTGGGGATAGTGTTATATTGCTTTTCAAAGTGGGTGACGGTGTTTTTTCTACATTCAGAGAAACAAAGCTGCTACTAACGTGTTTTGTAGGAGAAAGGGAGGGCGCCTGAGAAAGGGGGGTAGGTTTTTTGAGAAAAGGTAAGTGAAAGGATTGTTGGGTAAGTTCAGAAACCTGGTGTTCCCCTGGATCTGGGGACCCAGCTCTCAGGGAGCAACTTGAGAGAGATTTCTTAGACATGGGTGAGGTTTGCTTTACTTTTTGATCGAGTGTGAGCGTGGAAGAGGTAAGGGAGTTGACAGATAAAGTTGGACAGGATGCAGGGGAAAAGGATCTTTGGTGAGAAGGGTTTGACTTGAGAATAGCAGTGAGAAGGGAAAGCCTCGAGGGCACCGGGCATCCCCACCCTGACTTTGAGAGATTCCCACTAGATGACGTTCGGCTACAGATGGTGGAAGAAGAGCCATGGAAAGTGGAAGTAAATGCTTTCGGACTTGGAGAGAGTGGATGCATGACTATGCGGACTGGTATGTAAGAGGCTGAATTCGTCTTGAGAGAAGCGCCGGGAGCTGGTGAAGGAGAGGAGGTTCTTGGACTTTCTCTGGGACTAAGGGCATGCGAAGTTAAAATCGTCTTCTTCAGAGCTTCAGATGTCAGTCCAGGTTTTTGATCTGCTGCAGTTGGACTGGATAAGTTAGAACCTGATAGCTGAGTAGGATGGGGAAACATCGAGGAGGTGCCTTTCGATGCAAAAGAGGGTGAAGAGTGAGTGGAAGTTTGAAAATACGTAGCTGTTTCTTCCACAAAGCCTCCACTGACATCCAGCCTCCTAGTGTGGAACTCCTCTAGGACTGAGGCTCGGTCGAGGTTAAGTGGGTCAGGTTGTGTTTTCTGATTAGTTGGAGAAACAAAGGAGAAAGCAGGTGGTTTACAGGCAAGCTGATCAGAGGTAGTGGGAGAAGTTAACTAGAGGAGAGAGAAACAGAATGAAATAGGGCATTATTTGTGAAATTATCAAAATATTCCTATCACTTGTGGATTCATGCAAACAGTCCTACTAGTTTATACAAGAAGAGGAACTGGACTTCCATAAAAATGAAAGAAATTCTGTTTTGCTAATGATGCATTGTTTTGAATTTGAAATAAAATATAAACTGGAAGTATTATATCCTTTAACTTCATTTATTCTGAGAATCTAAACCAATATAAAATTGTTTTGCAAATTTCCATAAAGAAAATAATTCTTTGGCAAAATATAAAAAGTAAAATAATTTGGAATTGAGTGATTTGAAAAGATTTATTCACCATTAGTATAAATTTCAGAATTTACTCTGGAATATGAAATACATTTTCTCCAATTGTAAGAATATAAACCATAATATAATAATAATGACTACCATCCTTAAAATATTTAACACATTGCAAGTCTTTAAAATTCTAATATAAAACCTTGGACTACTACAACATATTGTAAATCTGAAACATTTCCCAGTGTCAAAAGATGCAACACCCAAAATAAACATAGGATGATAAATTGAGTGAGTGAAAGTCCAAATAATAGAGGGAGCTTTAGCTTATTAAAAATATTTCCCTAATTATTTGCCAGAATGAACATTTAACAAATCATATGGGTTGTGGGGGAAGTGATAGTTTCTTCTTCATGTTAAAAAAAAAGCCAGAACACTTTATAAATGTAATCCACCCCACAGAATCCCACACCAAATAGAGAGAAAACAAAGAAATATATCATCTGCAAGAGAGGCTAGGGAGAGCGTGTATTCTTGTGCTATTTTGAAAATCATCCACAACTCTATTACATGTATTGAAATCATAAATGATTCTAAAGCATTTTAACAGATATTAATTTTAAACAGAGATTTTCCTTCAAAAACTGTGGCTTCATTCTATCATATAGAAGGCTAAACCCTCATGTCTAATAAATAATTTAGGTATTAGAAGTCATTAAATATCAATGAATATTTATTGTGTCACATATATAGTGTATTAGGCATATATCAGGAAAATGTATGTGAAAATAATTAAACTGAGCAACAGCTGGTCAACACATGCAGTAAAAGAGATTTCTTGATTTTGCTTCATAGCATGTTAAGAACAGGTTTACTGCAAAATTTTCATACAATACAGTTTTGAGCTCTAAAAATATTTAAAACTGATAAGTTCAAAAACTCACCCCAAACTTCTGAGCTTCTAGGCAAACATTCCCAAAAATATTCCTTTCTTTTATATGTAAATTCATGAATGTATTTGCAACACAGAATTCCTGCCACATAAATATTTGATTGACTACATTGGCGTTACACAGAATACCCAAAAATCAGGGAAAATTGAAAATCAAGAAGTCAGTCAAATTGAGAATGAAAGCTTAACAATTCTCTCACCCAAGTTTAACTTAGAAACAACTATGCTTAGCCGATGTTTATATAACTGATCCATGTGGTTAGAGAATATATTTCAATAAAAGAACTGCTAGATGGGCAGCTCAATATTTCTCCCACCAGAAAATATTTTATTCAGTTATGTAACCATTTATGGTATAATTAATATTTAATGTTTAAGAAAGCATGCTCTAATGGTTAATAGTACACTCAGGGTATTGTTTACCACAAACAAGATGAAAGGTCTTTTCTAATTGTTTCCTATGATTGGTCTCCCCTCACAGTAACAATGGAGGCATTCTTTGCATGTTGGATGTCTTTCTTTGCATGTTGTTCAACGTCTGGGATAGCTATTTGGTAAAGAATTTTGTAAGCTAATAATAGCCACAAAAATCCCGTTACCTTTTCAGTCACAGTATTTCCAAATGAGTTCAAATGATTTGGCAAACAATTGATTCATTCTAATTATCCATCAAATTATCAATATGATAAACCCACAAGACCATAATTTTGAGAGTCTCATTCAGAGGAAACTACTGTTCCCTCCAACTTCTTTCAGACTAAAGTTTTTAATTTCCAAATATTCTATTATATTAAGTCATATTTGACCCAAAATAAATAATCCAGGATTTTATTGCACTTTTTAACAGTTGATTACTGAAGAACTTCTGAGGGGGACTTTAAAAAGTATGAAAATGTTTCTTGTTTATCTATCTATATGATTTATTATATTTCCCCCATTCAATTGTATTAATAAGCATTTATAGTAGAGTCAATTCTAGTTTGAAATATACCATGATGATATACTAATTTATGGTATTATAAAAATGTGACACCATAGTTTTATAAAATTCCCAGGGGTGAGAAATACAATTTTTAATGAATAAGATTAAATTCTGCTCATAAATAAGTTTTTTTTTTAAAGGGGAGAGGAATTTTATGCAGCTAGAAGGAATGGACAACTGTCAAATATTCAGTCAGCAGCTTATTTTTCTTCTTCCCTGTAAATCTCTTACTGGTGATGCTGAGCTTCTCTATTGATGTCTCCAAATTATTTCCATCCCGTGGCTCTCTCATTAATAATCCCATGTGTTGTTCTCCAGGTTTGTTACTGATATTCTCATTCCTTCTCCCTCAATCTTGTATTCTGTCTTCTCCACCATTTATTTCTTACCTCATCTTTGTCGACTCCTTTGCTCCAAACACCTCTCTAAAACTACCCCTATATTCTCCAATTCCCAGCACTCTTCTGACTCTTTGAGCCCCTTCACCACCCACCTCCTCCAAATCCACTCTCAAAACCCCCTTCTTCTAGAAAGATTATTCTGAACTTTTGTATATATTCACAATAATCTCAGTGACCTTAGATGTTTGTAATGTGCTGCTTTCACCAGGTGGCTGATCTAACCATAAGGCCACATTTGAGTCCTGTATAAAGACCATCCGTTCTCACAACAACCAATCTCTATTGTAGAGCTTCCTTGTAATCTTAGTAAATCGAAAATTGACTGCTCCTATATATATTCAAATTTTCCTAGTGTATTGTCTATGATGATCTCTATAAGAATCCAAAGTATTTGAATTGAAACTGAAAATGTTGATCTTCTACTTAATGTCTCAAATATTTCCTGAAATTTAGGCAGTACAGAGACAAGATGTTGGCCCCACACTCATGTGTCCTTCCTCCTGAATCTAAACAGCCATACTAGGCAGACACCTTAGATTCCCCTTCTTCCTCACATGTCGATCATTTTTATCTTATAGTGCTTGACCTCTAAAACATACCTTTTGATCAGTTCTCTTCTCTCTAAAGAATGATATAATATGGGGACGGATGTGGCTCAAATGGTTGGGCGTCCGTCTCCCATATGGAGGGACCCGGGTTCAATATCCGGGACCTCCCGGTAAAAAAAAAAAAAAAAAAGAATGATATAATAGTATATTCTCAGTCTCTCTTACCTGAACAATTTAAATAATCTCCTTTCTTGTATTCATATCTCTAGTTGCACCCCATTATAATCTACTACCAGACTGATCTTATAAAATCTGGTCAATGTATATACATATATGCTCAAAATATCATCAAAGCTTTCTTCATGTCTAAATGTATTACAGTGAACTAAAGGTCTTTCCCTCATGACAGAGCTTCTTTCTTTCTATCCAGTCTCATCACTCTCACCCTCTGCTATTTTTCATTTTAGCTTTTAGTAAAACTTTATTCAATCTCACCCTTCTTGTCAGTATTGTCAACATCCTAGCCATCTTGATCTCTTCCCAATCCACTTGGCAAATCCTCACCCTTGAATCAATCCTGCCAGCTGCTATTATGTTCCTAAACCTAGTCTACTTAAAGCTTCTGTGGAAAAAATTAAAACCACCACGTTGATTGGCAGGCCCACTGAACTTGATTTATGAATTGTGCTCTGCACCAAGATACCAGCTGAGAGTAAGAGCTGAACTTCCCCAAATCTGCAGAGAAGAGGTGCCTTTTGCTAATTCACATATAGGCTGGGTGGATTGGTGTTATCACAAATTCAAGATCTATAGTCTCAGCTGACCTTGTGCCTCTCAGCTTTTTTATTGATTGTTTTGTTTTGTTTGTTTTGGCCTGTTCTGTACAACAGCTCTTCGAAAAGGTTAAAACTCTCCACTAACCCTTTAGCTGCCACTTTCTCCATAACACTAAAAATAAATTGAGATTATCAGGAGAAATAAATTTTTTGAGACCCGCTCTCATCTACTTTCCTTCATTCTAAGTAAGGTAAAATGATGACCTTCCTCCTTTTGAAAGATAGTCTCCCTGTGTACTCTGAATCACAGCAGCTCTTTGCTTCTTAGGAATCTCATTTTATCAGTTATCCTCCATATTCTATGCATTCATCTTTTTATTTTCTTGTCTACTAGATTTCTCATGCTAACATAAAAATAAACCAAAAATTATCCCACCCTTTAAAAAGTACAATAATAGATAGCACTATAGCAGATTGTACAAATGCCCACAATTGTCTACTTCTTCCATTTAAAAAGCAGCATCCTTTTTTCCCACCCCCTAGTTTGGGTTGGCCATATAGCTTGCTTTGGCCAATAGGGCATTAGCAAATGTGATGCAACCAGTGGCTTGTAAGGCATTTGCACACTGGGGCTCACTGGCTTGTTGGGCTTGGAACATTGCCATGGCATGAATAAAACCATGCTAGTCTACTGAAGGATATGAGACTATAATTCAACAGACAGCTAACCAGCTACCAGCCAACCAGCAGCCAATCCAGACACATGAGTGAGCCCCAGCAAAAGTCAAATGAGCCTGACACAGAACTGCATAACTACCCAGGTGATCACAGTTTAATTTTTTTTTTTTCAATTCAAATTTGGGCCTGTAGATTTCTGAGCTAAATGAAAAGTTGTTGTTTATAAAAACTAAATTTGGGGGTAGTTTGTTAAGTATCAAGAGCTAACTGATAAGAACACATTTACACACAATACACCAAAGCCTTTCTGAATCCTCTGTTTCCCATGGTTGCAGGCCAATTTTGCTCTTTCCACAGTCAAATCTGTACAGGAGCATGAACTAAAGGTTTTTCCTTTAGTTCTCTGTATTGATTCTTGGTGCAGACACAGCCTAAGGTGACTCACAAAGAGTAATACCTTTGTATAATCATTTCCACTTGAGTGTGGTTAGAAACTATGACTTGCATCTAACTAATACTGTAAGGCAAAGGTGAAGAGATTCTAGAGGTATAATTACATTACCTAATCTGTTGACTTTAAGATAATCAAATGGGAGATTTTATTGTATGGTCTTAACCTAATCAACTGAGCCCCTTAAAAGTATCTGAAATGAGAGACTCAAAACAGCAGAGACTCTCTTTCTTTGTTGAAGCAAGCTGCAATGAATTCTACAGCCTCAGGGAAATGAATTCTGCCAACAACATAAGGGAGCTTTACTAGCTGAGCTTTCAGCTGAGAATGCAGCCCAACTGACACCTTGGTTTCAGCCTTGTGAGACCCTGAGCAAAGAATAAGCTAAGCCGCGCTAGAATTTCTGAACTACAGAAACCAGGATAAAATAAATATTTTTTAAGCCACTAAATCTGTGGTACTCTGTTAGGCAGTAATAGAAAATGAATATATTTCTCATTGACTTCTTAACAGCACCCCCCACACACACACACACACACAGACACTGACATCACCAAGATCTACAATGATTTGTTTTTTCCCTAAATCCAACAGGAACCGTTATCTTTTCTGATTTCTCTGTAGAATTTGATACTTCCAATCTCCCTCCTTTTCAAAGCTTTTTATCTGTGGCCTCCATTTAATCAACCTCTCCTAGTTTATTTCCTACTTTCTGATGAGTCCTTTTTATATTCCTGTGTGAGATTCTCTTCTTCTATCCTTTTCTTATATATTGGTCCTTCCTTGCTTATTCCCACTGTTTAGAATGCCCAGGCACTGCTTGTCTGCCTATAAAACTTGTACTCCTCCTTCTAGTTTCATCTCATACGACAGTGCCTCCCTTCCTGATCTACCAGGCAGACTTAGGGTCCTCCTTCTAGGCTTCCATGTACCTTGAACATGTTACTTTCATTGTAATTGTTTGCAGGTGCAACTGCTTTCTGAGTTCCTTGAAGGCAAGTTGTATGTCTTTTTAAAATTTGTACCTCCTAATGTTTAGCATATTGCCTTCATGCAGGAATAAAGAAATATCATGTCTAATAGATGCCAGAAGAGAAGGACAGAAAGAGCAGGGACATAGTTTCTTCCTGAAGAGGATATCCTCACCTCACTTAGTGCCTCTCCTCTCTTATTCTGCTCTAGACTTTGGGCAGTGAAGGTTGGGGAGAGAGAGGATCATGGAGTCTGATTCAGTTAGGGTGGTTTTTGTCTCACCAGCCAGAGAAAAGTTTGAGATTTGACATCAATAAATCAGGAGACCCTTCTCTTAAAAGGCTACATCACGGTTTTGCTGGAATTGTCAAAGCAACTTGATTTTCCATAAATGTACAGTAAAGCCTTATGATTCACAGTAGTTGTTTTCAATAAAGTTTCCACAAACACTGAATTAGTGAATACTGAGCCATTGCGCATAGAGTAAATACAATATTAGGTTCCTGTGAGCCTATAGTTACATTTTTATCAACTGATCAATGCATAACTTTGTTTTATGTGCATTTCTGTTTGAGGGCACCTTATTTAATAACATTGTTGACTTATTAATAATGCACTCACACTCAGTAGCACTATAACTCATGCCAGAACAAAACTTACCTAACACACATATTTTCTCCATAAGGCACATCACAGCCTTCTTGTACTTAGGAACACCAGACAACACTTCAGCATGACACATGGGGGCCATTTTAAACAGCAAAATCATCCAACAAAAAGCACAAAAATGTGAAAAATGTGTCACTAAATACACCACAGAAAGGACAATTATTTGTAGTAGGAGTGCTGAAACAAGAAGGTAGAGTGTCACCTTGTTCGACCTCAGCTGTGAACGTGTCCATCAAGCAACTCAAAGGTTTCACCACTCTATTCTTGTCCACAAGCATAGAAGTGCCATGAATACAGAATCTGTGAATAATGAGGATGGACTGTACTTCCTTTGGGCCTTGGGCTAATAATACAAATTAATTTACCCAGAGGAAACAATAAGTCATCAGTCAGGGATTGTGTGGATTCTGCCAGCCTCAGAGCAGAGCCTGGGACTTCCCACTGATTAAGAAAAATTCTCCCAGGTGTGTCCAGAGTCACCCACCACAGAAAGGCAAAGAAGATAAGAGGAGGGAATTATACAGTCACTCTAAGCAAGAAGGGAAATGGAGACGTGGCAACACGAAACTCATTAGCAAAGGTTGTTTTTAAAAAAGCCACTTGTTCAAGGACTATGTACATCAATGAAAAGAATGAAGGCCTCAAAGCACTTATTTGATTAAGAGGGTCCAATTAGAATCGAAGTAACTACCTGAATCACCTCTCACCTGCTTGGGCAAGGTCAGACTCCTTTTTTGTTTTCTTTGCAGTCAAGCCCCAGGTGGCTGTACTCTAAATGCAGGTAGAGAAAGTCATCCAGCTAATGGTCATGTACAAATTACTACCTGGCATTGTAATATAACATGCCATTCATTATTCAGGAACTACTTGTGGCATTCTAAGCTAGTCATCCCAGCAGTTAGCAGAATCAAACATGGAATTTTAACTTCCCAGCTTTTTTCAAGGCCTTCAACCTTCAAATTTATGAGGCCAAAAGCTATAGATAATTGGTTTTAGTAAGCAAAATACACAGCAGACAGCCCAAAACTGAGGCAGGAGTCCTCTGCTGTCTCTCACACTCTATCTTAGTTTTCTCTCAGATATGGGTGCTCATTTAAGAAAGGTCATAAATAGGGACATGTAGTCCCTATTTATATCACAAGGTCATTATCGAATAAATTGTGAAAGGGAGGATCATTCATTTATTCATTCATTCATCCATCAATCATTTCCTAAGCACCTACAGTGTCCCAAGCATTGTATTAGATGATGAGAACCAGAAAGTAAAAAAAAAAAACTTTTGTCAAGTTGCTCACAAATCTAGTAGGGGTAGAGAGAGACACATAAAAGGATATTGTAATGCAATGTGTAATGCAATGAGTAGGATATTTCATCACAAAATTGAAACTCAGAATATAAGGAAGATTTTCATGTTTGGGACCCCATCCTAATAATTTGTTGGAGCAATGAAACCTAGGTACTTAATAAATATATGTGCTAATATTCAAATTCCCCACCATTTCATATAAAATCCTCCTTTATTTAATCCCAGCTAGTGGTTCTGACCTCATTTCCCCTCCTTTCCCCAGTTCTCACATCTAAACTACATTTTAACAAATGTACTAAACATCTCTCTTCCAACATGTTCCTTACCCTGTGCCCAAAAACATGCTGCCAACTCAAACTTCTTAAATACAGTGTATACTTGCTCTTTTAAAGCAAGCAATTATTGAGAACCCACCATAGGCCAGGCACTGTCTCGGGCACTTTACATATGTTATCTCATTTATCTTCACATCCAGGAAGGATATTATCACCCCACTTTAAAAATGAGGAAACCGAGTCCCATGATTTCAAATAACTTACCCAGAGAAGCATGGCAATTAAATTTTCTCTCTCATTTTTGTTAGCCTATACTACCCCTCCCATGCATGACCTCCCTATCCTCTCACTACCCACGTCCATTTCCCAACTCAATTTCTGACCCCATCATTCCATTAACACTATTCCCACTATGGTGATCAAATAACCTTTTCATTTCTAGATGCAATGGACTTTGGGGACCCTACTTTATTTGAACCTGGTTTATATTTACACTATATACCCCTATTTTTGCTGGAAGTCTCTTAAGCTTTTATTTCATAAAATGCCTCTCTCCAACTTCTTTGATCCCTTCTCTCAGTCTCTTTTGTTTGTTTCTCTTCCTTCACCTGTCCATTATACTTGCTGTTCTCTGCCTACGTTTTTGTGTTCTACATTCTTTCTCTAAGTTAATGGCTCCACTCCCATAACTTCAACTTAAGTAGCAAATACCTCCAGTCTCCCATTTCACTCCTGTGTTCTAGGTTCCTACTTCCAGCTCCTTTCTAGATATTACCACATGGTACCACCAAGGCATCTCAAACTCAATATCAGATTTCTCATCTCTTCCTAGCACCTTCCAAGACCTATTATTCATTACTCAATTAATGATGCTAATATTCATCCAGTCTCCTTGGCTCTAAACTTCATTCGGCCTTGATTCTTCCCATATACAGTCAACGAACAAGTCCAATTAATTCTACCCCTTAAGTCTCTCTTTTCCTTCCCACTGTCACTTCCTTAGCTCCAGCCTTTATCATAGTTCTTCTATATAAATCCCTCTGTGTTTGTGTGTGCATCCTCTCTCTCTTACTATGATACTATTTCTAGGTAATACAATTCTTAGATATTTACATCAATATTCAAATCTCTCTTTTTTTATTAACTTGATCTAAGTGGATTTTTATTTAACTGCTTATTTTATGTAGCAGTTTTACTTTTTACTTACATTTTAAAATTTTTCAATTGTTTAGTGATTCTCTTAAAATACTGTGCTTTTACATAAACATGCCACTTCGATGAATGTATTTGGGGTTTCTATACATTTGACACAGTAATTATATCGACTATGTTCAAGGTAATATAGTAACCACTGTAGGAAACAAAAAATTATAAAATTTTAAGTTTAATAAAAATGAATTAAACATGAACTTTATCTTTAAGGACTTTACAATCTGCTAGGGGAAACAAAGTATTTACCTAAAGAATTACAATATAATCTAGAATGTGATATTTATTATAAAGGAAGTGTAGGAAAAGGCTGTCAGATTTGTACTGAGGGAGAGTTTGCTTTCACCTGAGGGTATCAAGGCAGATTTTATGAAGGAGTCAATATCTGAGCTGGACCTTCAAGCAGAATGTGAACTTTTGAAAATTTATTCTTTTTCACATATCTTATTGAACTCAACGTATGTACCAGGGATGCAGAAACTAACAAGAGACAGTCTTTGCCTTCAAGTTGCTCTCTGTCTAGTAGGAAAGAGAAAATCAATTATTACAACTGGGTAAAAGGGTTTATAAAGATTTTCAAAAAAGGCTACAAAATATAAAGAAAATCACAAAGATGGAGCAGGAGAATGAACTCCTCCTCAAAGGTGATGTTTCTAGGAAGAGGTTCTACTTGAGTCTCAGCCAAAATGGAGCTGGAGGAAGGCAAAGAGAGTGTCATTCTAAGAAGAGAAATAAAGGATCTGGGGGTGGAAAGGCATGAAGTGTTTACTTTGGTGAGAATTCAGGATAGCTGAAGAAAAGAGGTACAAGACGTGGCTAGGAAAGGGACTAAGTTATGGAGAGTTATGATTAAGTTATAGAAAGTGCAAATGCCAGACTAAGAACTGAAGATATTTTTAGAAATAGTTTAATAAATTTTTGCTGAATAACTGACAGCATTAACTCATTGACAATTCTATACATGGATCCACTTTTCCCAGATACATTCATAAATTCACTTCATTGACTGCATTTCTGATAGAAAAATTGATGTTGTTGACATGAGGTAACCCGATCGTGGGAGGTTCTTTAGGTCTACATTGTATCAAACTTTGTAGCCTCCTTCTGTGGTGCTCTGGTCATCACTCTTTAGTTTATATTTGTGGGTAACAGTCATCTTTTTATTTGGTGATGAGGTAGTATTTGTCACCCTAATGGATTATTACAGGAAATGGACATAGGAATAATAATGGCTGCTGCCCAAACATTTCAGGATCCAATATTCCTCCATTACTGGTAATTATTTTCAGCCACTACTAATGAATTAGGTTGATCTTTGCTTTTGTATTTGGAGCTTTGATACCAACTATAACTTACTCCAAAATAACTTTTTTTTTTTTTCATGAAAGATTCCAGTACAGGGAGCAGGTGCAGCTCAAGTGATTGAGTGCCTGCTTCCCATGTACAAAGTCCTGGGTTCTATTCCAGTCTCTAGTCCTGTCTCTAGTTTGACTTCTATGTATTTGGTGACATGAAAAAAATAATGAATAGCTACCTCAGTGGGAAAATAGTCTATCAATTGAGGAAAAGAGTACATCAAGGCCCCAAAAATTGCTTCATTAAGAATATTTGTCTTTTTTTACTACAAAGGGCCACATTAAATTACCCTCTACTGATAATGGAAATCCCCACATCTCCCCCTTGGTTATTCCATCAACTGTCCAGAGGCAAGAAAGAGAAGTTTAAGCCTATCACAGCTGACTGTTAATACCTTTAATTATAAGATTGGAATATTTTGTCCCAATAACTAGTTGAGAATAAAATTTAAAAGGAAATAAATGTTTTAGTACAGTGGACATGGACAGAGGTACCAAAGTGAGAGTCTTCCATTACCAGAAGACAACTTGATGCTTTGATGCTAGAAGATGATATAAATACAGCATCAGTAAGTCAGAAATAAATGTGGGATGGCACCAACAGTAAGTTGCCTACTCTATAGTTTTACATAGGTCCTAGTAGTAGCAAAAGCTAAACTCATTGATTAAAATGCTCTCTAAGCTACTTTGGGGTGCTTGCAAATGCCTGATCTAGCAGATCCTAAATAAGGCTTCTCAATACCAACCCCCTACCGACCCCCTAAGCTAACCTCTACGTTCCTGACACTATATGTCTTGTCAAAATCATCTAATATTTCATTACACCAAATAGCCAATCAATGGCAAAATCTTCCTGTCTTTCCCTTCAAAATGCTTTTCTATTTCACACCTTTTTTCCTGTCATCAGAGATGTGGGTCTACTACTGCACCACAGGCTCTCTACTTTGAATTCAATCCTGCTGTTAAGTTTTAGGGTGGGATGTTCTCCCTACTTCTCTGAGTCCAGCCCCACTCTGGTGACTTCCAGACCATATTGAACCAGGTATTTAACCCCTTCCACGGCAAAATTATTTTCCTTATATACTCTTATTTCCTAGTTTATTCTTACACTACTTTTTTTTTTACTAGATTAAGATCAATGAATCTACATCTAATATCCAGTTGATATCTTCTTATTGGATCCTTCTCATACTTCATATGTGCATCATAATACACCCATCTCACCAAGTGCTCTCTCCTGACTAAAGAAATTCCGAATAGCCACCTTCTCCAAGAATTGTTCAAAAAGAAGAAATAATACTTCCCCAAATCCCCTCCAGCTAAATGTGTAAGTAAATGTTTTCTCTACAGCCGATTTCACAACATAATTGCATAACCTTTTTACCTTATGAATGAATTATCTGTGATTACACTGTGATGATGTATGGTCTAGGGATTTTGGTTTATTAATGCATTTTTCTTTAAGAGTTTTGTATGCCTTAAATTGGAAGACCTTTGCAGACAGCCCAGGACAAAGGGTATTTAACACTTGGCTTTTTCTTATTATTATTTTTTATGGTAAGAAGACAAAACTTACCTTCCCATGCTTTTGCTGAAAGGCGGTTCCATGAAGCATTTCAGAATGTGATGAGGCCTGGAGATCAGTCCCCCGTATTTTGGGACGCACCACATCAGAGACGAGACTGGAGGAGATTGCGAGAGAATTGGGTCGGGTAGCTCCAGTAGCCTTTGCCACTGGGGTGTCTTGGTCACCTTTTCTGCCTGTGGCTTCATCTTCCCCCTCTGAGTCCACGATATAGACATATTCAGCTTTGAAGAGGTCACTTTGCTGCATTCCTTGAGGCTTGTTTGCTTTAAATCCTCTTCCTTGTGAAATCTTTCCACTGACTTGTGAAGAATAAGTAAATATCCCTTGGTTCCTCTCTTGCTGGCTTTCAGCATTCAAGGTCAGGTAGTCATTGGAATTAGACTGAAAATGATGTAGGAAGGGAAAAGCATTGGCATTGGTTTGATAATTGCTTTTTGGGGTCATATAAACTGAAAAGCTTAACCCAATTATAATCTCCAAGGATAAGAGTTTTTTAAAAAAACATATTTAAAACATCAGATTGGCCTAGGAGAGCTTAGGTGGAAGTTAATGGTTTACTGTTACTGCCCACTGTTTGTCCTGGTCCAAGCCCAAGCAACTTAGGGCTCAGAACCAACATCAACAAACAAATGTAATTGCCTCCAAATAAAATATGATCTAAAATATAGAAAAAATTTTTCCATGAAGATATGTCCTGAAAGGGTAGATTTCATGAAACAAACAGGGATTGGTCAAGGATTCCATTGAAAGTCAAGCAACCTGTATATCCTTTTAAAACTAAAGGAATAAGGAAATCTCACTGAAGAATTCTAAAATAAATAAATCTCTCAATCTGAGAGGAAAAGCAAAATTGGAACAAAATGCATTGATATTCAGACAAAACTATCTAAACTACTTGGGAAGAACTCATGAACAGGACACATATTAAATTATAAGATCTTAACAAAACCCACGTTGCTAAGAAGTTTAATTTTTAAAAAATAGAAGGATTCAAGGACCGATTCTATATCATGAAGAGTAGCAGAGTATGTAAAAAGCTGGCAAAAAAACTCCACAACAATAACTGGGTTTTGTATAACATTATGAAGGCTCTAAAATAGCTCTCTTCTCCCCTCTCCCTGCCCCCAGTGTATTCTATTCCTTTGCTCTGTTGTATTTTTTTACAGCATTTTTCACTACCTACGTTTTTATTATATATTTTTCACTTTCTTTCATTGTCTGCCTCCCCGTAACAAATAAGTCATATAAGAACATTTGTCCTATTGATATTTGAATTTCCAGCCCCAAACACATATGTTCAATACATAGTTGTTAAACATATATATAAATAATTAACTATATTCTATTATAATATTGAAATGCTTACAAAAGAAGAAGAAAATCTTTGACCTTTTGAATGTATGGTTGTGAATATATCATTGCAATCAGCAAATGAGTATAATAATTTATCTTAGAAAGCTTTGAAGGTAGACAACAGATATTGATTCATATTTCTACAGTATCACACCATTTATATAGGGCCTAAAAACCAAAAATCCAAAAATATATTGTATATACTTTACTGTTAGGGAGAAACTTCCCAGAAATGCCTTACGTAGTATTTAGGATTCCTCTGAAATAATTTGCCCCTATTAGTCTTTGAAATAAGTTAGCAGCATTGAAAATCCTAGAATCACAGATATATTACTACCTTCTAGGTAAAATGTTTTCACATAGTCAAGGTGATTCGGATTATTTTATTGCTTCCCAGTTGGCTCAAGAATCCAACAAATTTCCACCAGTCTCATTTTATCTATAATAAATCAATATTAAAGTATATTTTAGAGAGAAAATAAAATACCAATAATTTCATTATTGCAACATAGGTCATTTTCAGGGTTTTGTTTTTGTTTTATGAGGTACTGGGGATTGAAACCGGGACCTCATACATGGGAAGCAGGCAGTCAATCATTGAGCTACACCCACTCCCCTATTGGTTTGTTTTAATGTCACTTCCAGTTTTGGTCTCATTTTGAATAATTTTTTATTATTTATAATCAGGGTATGAATATAATTATATAGCTTACTTTATTGGTTAATATAATAAGATTAATATTCTCTATTGAATTACATAATCACCCTAATTATTACTTTGTCAAGGGATGTATTATCAAATCCTTAACTTTTCTCTGCTTGTTAGACATTAGGTTGTTTTTATTTTTACCTAATTATTTTCTCAAACAATATTGTTCTTCTTTGGTACTATTTCCTTGGGACAGAGTTTAAAGAAAGTTTATGAACAGTTTCATGACTGTGGATAAGGATCTTCCACTGAAATTGTATAAATTTACTAGGAGCAAAACAATGTACTAGGAGCAAAGACTGAGTGTGCCAATATCTCCACAACTGCCCCAACACTGGGTATTACATTTTTTAACATTGCCAATTTATTACATGTAAAACAACACCTCGTTGTTTATCTTGTATTTTCTTTTGAGATTAAATGTAAACTTTTGTAAAATCTATTTTTACAAAACATTTTATCTTAAGAATCATTTAGAGGAAGGGATGAACCAGGAGAAAGAATGTATCACACAAATAACAAACAACAGGTCACCAACTCAAAAGGGTTGAGAATGATACACTAGAAGAACATAGACTTTAATAACATTTAGGCTTCTATTGCACAATTCTATTTTTAGTCAACCTTAGATTTCACAATCATCTCACTTTAAGCAGAGGAAATAAACATTCATACAAATCTCCAAGTCACTATTGTGGACAATTTAATATAATTGTTTGAAATAAAGAAAGAATATAAAGAATCCTACCCTATTTACAGTTTCTGGATTCTTATCTCTTGGTTCCTCAGGAATTTTAACAAGGAATTTAGAGGTGTCAGCCAACTGAGAGTGGGTTGGTAGTCTTCTGACAGTGGGGACAAATGTGAAGACCAGAGGTTTGGCTTCAGAATCACCAGAAGAGACCTATGAGATATGTAATAAATAAGACTTTCAGTTTTGCCAAAGGTTTTACCTTGACCTTATTTCCTCTATACCATGATATTTATCTCATTCATTTTGATAAATTGTCTATTGTCCTGTGATCATGTGTATGGCTGCCAAATAAAACAGCTATAAAAATAGTCATAGTGTATCAAAATCTTTTTTATGATACCATTTTCCAGAGAAAGCAATACAACCCCAGGCAGATCCTGTTGTAGGAAAAGGCAATAAAGCAGCAGGTTGGCAAGCTAATCAGATGGACTATTACAGGGCATCTCCACCTCAGGAGGGTTATCCCACACACAGCATCTGGTCCTCAGTTTTGAAATGAACTTTGGTCCATTGAACCCTTAGTTATCAGGCTCAATTTTTTTACCCATGGTTACCAAACATGCAGGCAACTTCTAACATTTTATCCTTAACAAGAATGTCAAGGTAAGGATTTAAAAATCTGGTGGCCTTTCTGACCACCAGAATACCAGTGCTGATCTCAAGGATATACCTTCTCTTTTATTCATTCAAACATAATTTTATTTGGTATTTGCTGTGCAAGAAGCACTGAGGAGTTAAGGATTCAATGATGGGTAGGAAACAGGCAGTAGATAATGCACAAGCAGAACAAGGGCATGCACAGAATACAAGGGGAACAGTGCATGATGAGGGGTGCCCATCCATCGTGGGTTGCTCTGAAAAAGGCAACACCTGGAAGTTAAGTCCAAGTGGAGAGGAGGATAAAGGTATTGCAGGCTGGGAAAAACAGATGAATGAAAACATGGAAAAAAACAGCAGCAAGGTATACGTGAAGCTTGAACTTTGTCCTGTTGACAAGAGAATCATTAAAGCACTAAAGTTGGGAAATGACATCATCATATGAGAATTTTCTATAGATAATTCTAGTTTTAAAAGATACAAGGTTAGAGACAGGGACAGGAAAACAAGAGCAATAGATTAAGGAGTAAATGGGAAAGGAGGAACAAGAGATGGTATTGGACACATCTCTTTCAGGAAGTTTGAATGAAAAATGAAGAGGGAGGTTGAGAATCATTACAGATGAAAGTAGGGTCAAAGAAGGCAGTTTTATTAGTTTTTTTTAAATGGGATAGACTTAACCATCTCTATAGACTAGGGTCTGAGGACCAATAAGGGAGTAGAAGGGTCAGAGTTGTATCAAGGTCCTGGAAGATGCAGAGGGAATAAGTTAGAGGACTAAAGAAGGAACATGGCCTCCTCTGAGACTTTAAAACATGAATTAAAATGGAGAAATCTTATGAATGTGGTGGAGTGGAAGAAGTGGTAGGAGTGGATAATGAGGGAAATCACTATTGATATCATCAATTTTATTGATAAATCAGCCCCATCTAGGCAGAGTAACATTGTCCCTCTGACGCTTCCAGACCTCTGTCAGCAGGAATATGATGAAGCCTAGAGAACCCCATTCTCATCTCCCTTCAAGATATGCCACATCTTTCTGTCTTGGACCCTTGGGTCCTTAAGTCAGCGCACCTTTTAACTCCATTCATGCCCATCTCCATGAGAGGTCCAGGCCTCCAAATCATCCCTCTATCCCTTTGTGCTATACATCTCCCTTGTTTCCTTCTCATCTTGCACCTTGCTCCAACTCGTGAAACCTTTTCACTATATACTTTCTGGAATTCAGTCAGTAATTGCAAAATCCCCCATATCCTTACCCTCTTGGAATATTTCCTTCACCTTCCAGTTCTAACTAAATTTTGACTACCTCTGAAGGACCCTACTTCTCCAAAAGTTGTCTTGGTGGTAGGTATTTTCTTTCCACAGCCCCTATCCCACTGCATCTGGAAGTAAGGGAGATGTTGTCCATGCTCCTCTTTAGTTTCCACACCATTATTTCATCCTTCCTACTAAAAACTTTCAGCTTTGAATCTCATGTCATCAGGTTCTACCTCTCACTACCCCTCCTTGTTTTAGTTATCTGTTCCCCCTACTCAAAGACTTTTCCTTGAAGATTTAGTTCCTGGTTCAATGCTGCTCTCTCTAACACTATTCTTTTTACAATACCTGGTTATTTGAATATGTCAGCGGGTCATCTTTCTAATGTCATGCTTCTTTGATCTACACTCTTCCTTGCTTCTCACAGCTCTAGCCTAGACCCATAGCTGCAACTTCTCCATAATTTCGGGATTTTTTTTCTCATTCTCTGATCACCATCTCCTTTCTCTCCATTCAACTCCCTCTAGTACTCCAACTTGAAAATTCCTGGGATCCCATCAGAATGAAAATCTACTGATCTGGACAACATTTTGTTTTCCCACACTTCCTTTCTTAACCCACTTTAATGACAATCAATCACAATTACTCCTTTGCATATCCCTTAAACCCCTTTCCTTCTCTCTCATCATCATCCTCATTTGGATAAATCACAGCCCTTTCTAAATCTAACACTCTATGTACTCTACTCCTGCACCACAGACATAAACCTGGTTGGGGATAATCACACAAACGTGCTTACTGACCTCACTTCAAATTTATGACCCTATAGGTTCTAACATTAAGTGGTCTAGCAGCTGAAGAAGAACTTGAAAGGTGACTCAGAGGTTGTAAGGAAAATAGAAAAGCCTAGAACATCAATGACAGCAATGGGAAAGAGACCTGACTAGAAACAAATAAATGGATTGACAGACCACACTGAGGGCCCAACGAGTTTGTAGTGAAGTAATTTGTTTGGTAGGTTAATATTCTCTCCAGGATGCTCAACTGCCTCTCAGAAAAACAGAGAATGTGAACTGTAACCTTTGCAGAGTTGATGCTTGGAGGTAGTTTAGGCAGAAGGTTATGAGTGCAAGGAAATTGAGGCTACAAGTGACAGTAGAACAAAGAATCAACAAGGAGTTCAATTTAGATAGGTAGAGTAGAGGGGCCCTCAGGTTCAAGGAACTAGAGGTCTCAGTGGTACAGGAAACAGATTTTGATAGGATGGTGAGTATTTGAGAGAACTGCTTGGAGACACAGTATGGTTTATGGGAGTTTAAGATTTAGAAGTTTGGTAGTAATTCTAGATGGTTCAGGTTTTGACCTTGAGACTGAGTATCTAAGATTTCTTTTTAAAAAAAGGAAGGATATTGAGGTTGGAAGGAATATGATATGAGAAAGTTGACAGGACCATCCATGTGAAAGTAAAAGCCACATTAGATGGTAGTAAGACTGGGTTAGAAAGGGAGACAAATAGCATGGGGGCACAGTCTTCAACAAATGAGAGGCCAGGGTCAGAAGGACACAGAAACAGGGCTCCTGGGACAATAGATAATCAATCAGAGATTTTTTTCTGTGATCATGAAGCCAAACAAAGAGAAGGAATATCCTTGTAGGAGATTTCACTGAAGTTCTAGAAAGACTTAACAAACTAATTCTGGACCACTTACTGTAAAGTATAACTCTCTGATAACTGAAACATCAGTACCTTCTAGAAACAATGCATACTCCTTAGGCGGTATAAAATACACAGACAAATCCTTCTGAGAAACCTTTTATTTTTCAGTATTCTTTTCTGTCTTTAAAGCTATTTGTCATTATTTCATCATTGCAGTCATCTCACAATTTCAAGATTGCAGATTATCATCAAAAATAATAAATCCATGTTTCCCTTTGTAGGTAAGAACATTAGATACCTTGTAAGATTTAGGAAGGCCACTAGCCTTATCAGCAATAAACAAAACAACAAAGTGACTTTCTAGGTGGATTATGTTCTAGGGAGGTTTCTTTGCATGACTAAGTTCATCAATATCACGATGGAATGGAGAGTGGAATTGCTAAGTGGTTTTGGCTAAAACTGAGGGCTCTTCAGATAATTAGTCATAGAATAACATTTCACTAGCAAAGAAAGAGTTCTTTAGGAGTCAAGGAACAAGAGATGAAATTCTGACTTTGACCCCAGGTTCTGCAGGAGTGCCCTTACCTCCCCATATGATGACTATAGGTCTATCTTGAGTTCCAATCAGTGGAAATTTAAATATTGATATATAAAGGACTTCAGTATAAGTGTCCTGTGGTTATAAAATATATAAAACCATTATTAACAGTAAATGTCTTTGCCTACTAAGACATATACAATGACTAACATTTACTTTTCCAAAAGCCTTGCACAATTTGCATAGTTCAAGCTACTTAAATCTCTAAAATACAAATATATCTCCACCATTGAGACACCATGAGCCATAGACATTTTAGAGGCTAAGAGCTATAATTTTCATGAGTAAAATGGGAACAATTTATGAATGAAAACTGATGCTCTAATGAATAAGACGTATTTTTATAACAAGTGAATTTCTAAAAACCGCATGTTGACAATTGAGGCAGCTGAAAAGAAGTAAAATGATTTCTTTCTACTTTATTATTATATTTTCATGCAGAAATATCCATATCCTGCATAGAAGTTTTTTTACCAGTGCAAGAGAACAATTTCCAATTTTAGCTGGACCAATGCATGATGTCATTCAAGAATAAAACAAAATAAAGGAAAAACTAACAGAACTGAAAACATATTTCTTATTGGGCTACTGTTGGAATAAATGATCAGGGATAAATTCCTGTCCTCACACATAGCCTCAGAAGAGAGATCACAAAAAGGGCAATAGCTTGGTATTCACTTTTAAGCTAGCAGTACAATGTTACCATGGGGCTCTTTTCACCTGCCCTACCTAGCATCATCTTATCTCACTAAAGATCCAATATTTATTTGCACAGATTTGCAATTGGAGGACAATTTGAAATTTCACTAGCCATACTATGCAGCATTCAGATGAAGAGTCACTTGTTAGCAAGTAGGCTGTTGAATCCCTTGTTCAGAAAAGAAAAAAACATTTGCTATTTTACTGCATACTGTGGCCAAATTCCAATGGAGCCCAGAAATGAATTGCTATGGTGATGAAAAATCATTTCCACATAAAGCAGAAACAGATGCATGTTAATAGCATTGCACATGTTAAATGCCAATTAACACTTTCAGTTGTCAATGCTGCTTAAACATTTTAGTTCCTATCCTTAGGACATTATTTTAATAATAGAAATTAAAGTTGAAAGGATTAAAATATTTTCCTAAATATAGCTTGTCAGGCTTGACACCTCTAAGGCTGTCACCTTTTCACCTGACAGCCTAATAATAATTTGAGAAATTGATTTTCCCCCACGCCACACAAGCTAACTGCTCCTCTGCTCAGTTTGGGGCTGTACCGCCTTCATTTCTTACATTTCCCTAAAAGTTCTCTCCCTTCCGATGTTGACACCCACACTCACAGATGGCCACTAGTCTCCTAAGAAGAGATATTTCAGGGTGCCTTAACATTAACACTATGCCAAGGGCAGTCCACTAAGCAATTGTTTCGCCTTTATCAGCTCACCCTAGCCACTAACAGCTAGATAACATTGCATTTTCCTATACAGTCGAATTTATCTACACTCCGGCAGCTCTCCCTTAAGCCCTCTTGCAGCAAACACCACCAGCACAGTGCACTGCCTTTAAAAGTTATTGAAAGCATTTAAGGAAAGACTTCCTTTTACCTGGGGTGTGGTCTGAATGCTCCCTGCTAAGATGCACTGGTTCATTTGGAAGTAATTGTGCCCGCAGTCACTCGGAAGCCCCTGTTCTGGAAGCATTGATTCAGCACATAAGGGAGTGAGCAAACCAATGACTGAGGTGGGAAGGAAGCCTCACTAAGACAACACACACACACACTCACATGGGAAAAAAAAGAATTCTAAAAAGAGGTAAAGTGGAATCCTCCCAAAATTGGAGAATTTCATCACCTCTAAAAGAGTAGGTTTTATGTTCAGATAATTTTTAGATTTGGAACTTCATGAGAGGTCATATTGACCGCCGAAATGGAATCAGTAGAAGTAAAAAAAAAAATCCACCTATATACGTTTGCCCTCTTTTCTTTTCATGCAAGTATTCCAATTATACATTCTGTGAAAGGAAGAGAGAAGCCAGATTGTGCAGCAATGAGAGGCTGATTGAGAGGCCCCAGCATCTGTCAATCTCGATGATCAGTTGGTCACAGTCACAGAGAGCATTTAGAGGTACAACTACATTCAAATACTGTGTCTAAATAAAGAACTAGAAAAATACACAGTGATCTTTAAAAAAAAAAAAAAAAAATCAATAAGTTTAATTATCGGTCCTTGGCATATTAATAGCAAGCAATGACAAAGGAGCGTCTGTAGTGACTGAAGTTTTGCAACTTAACAAAATTAGCTCTAAAATAAAGCTTGCAACCAGATTTTTGTCAAAACAAAATTCCATTCCAGGTGAGTGTCCTGACAGAAGACAAACCAACCTTATAACTTCACATGTGAAATTGATTAGAGTCTTCAGTTCTCAGTGTTTCTATTTTTCTATTTTCTAAGTATTGATTTTTCTCCAACTCTGTGATATTTATATTTGGATTTTGGCAATGAAAGATGTAATATCCCCAGGGCTCTGTATAGATCAAATGCTATAGGAAGGAATGACGGTTTTAATTTAGAGACCTAGATTATGTCTCTTAACATTTTCAATATTTATCAAAAATCTGAATTTGTGGAAACTCTGTGAGTGAAGTAATTGTCAAAAATGAAACTACTAAATAATGCTGTACATTATGAACTAGAAAATTATCTAAATTTCTGAATAGAAATACTATATCATAGCCCTAAACAACCTGCCACCTTCTATGATATGTATATTTACAGATACTCAAAAGAGACTATAATATCTTCCTTGTCCTCAAAGAGCTCTTAACCTAATTAAGAATAAAAACTAGGTATATAAATAAGAGATACAAAGAAAACAATCCATACTACTCTAACTTTATCACACATACAAACTGTTTGGGGAATCTTGTTAAAATGCAGAGATCTGATTCAGGAGATCTGAGGTGGGGCTTCAGAGTCTGCATTTCCAACAACTCCCAGCTGATGCTTTACTGCTGGTCTTTGATGGTCTGAGAAGCTAAAATTTAGAAGAATTTCTGAGGGTGTTGAAATCACAGCCACCTGAGTAATTCATGGAGAAGGTGGCATTGGGACTGCCCTTGGAAAGAGCATGGGCCTATGAAGGTGGGATGGAATAGCATGTATTTTGAGCAGAGAGAAAACCCTGGGCAAAGGCACCATCAGAGCAGCAAGAGTAGGGAGTAGCCCGTGTAGTTGCCACCACAGGACTGGAGCTGGACAGTCCTGGATTTGGGCACCTCCTGCCACTCCCTGGCTGTGGGACCTCATGTAGCTTATTGAACCTCTCACAGACTCAGTCTTCTCACTTGGGAAATGTGAATAATAATAGTATGTATTTCACAGCATGTTTGTGAGAATTACGGTTAAATTTGGCCTATAATGCCTTAGCCCTGTCCAGGCAAACACTCCATATATGTTACTCCTGTTGGTATTATTGTTACTTGGTTTGATAAATAACATCAATGAGCATGGAAGCAAATAAGACTAGAAAAGCAATTTAGGGGGAAATGGATGTGGCTCAAAAGGTTCGGCGTCCGTCTACCATATGGAGAGACCGGGGTTTGATCCCCAGTACCTCCCGGTAAAAAAAAAAAAAAGAAAAGCAATTTAGGTCCGGATCATCAAAGATCTTAATTAAAATATTTTAACTTTATTCAGTGGGAAATAGAGAGAGAGAGAGAGAGTGTAAACATAAGAATTAAAATATCAAAGAATAGCATTAATAATAAATCTTAAAGATCACTCTTCTCTCAAAGTTCAGGTGTGTAGCCCCCTAAGGGGAATGACAGTCAAACCTTTTTCAATGACTCAATCAATTTATTCTACATGGATTTGAACAGTTATAAAGCTCTTCTCTACCCCATGCTATCATTCCCCCTCACATCTTTTCTTTCTCTCATTCCCTTCCCCAAATATAAAAGCAATATTTAGGCAACTTGGTACAGTCAGATTTGGAAGAGGAACTTTTTCAGTCCTACCATTTGCCTTACTGAAATGCTTCTTTGAATCATTTAACATGAAAATCAATTAAATTAATCTATTATTTTGCTATTTTGCATTGGGTCTTATGGGCAACTTTTCCCTAATAATTTTCTTTCCTTTGTTTTTATTAATTAATAATTATTGACGTTAAAAGGAGAAATCATAATTTTGAATTAAAAAAGAACATAACGGTCATACATTGTAACAGCATGCTTCAGCCATCTGGTTAGTAACAACATATAGCCTCAAATACACAAGTATTTAGGACAATTTCTATAGAAAGCATTCTCATTTGAATAATAAGCAATGGTATCCAATGGAAATAACAGGCCCCAGTCTTGAATGATGAAAGAGCATGTAAGGGGGATCGAGGCAAGATGGCGTCAGTTTAGGAGGGCACTCACTGACTCGCTCTCTGAGGACGGCTGATTGGGGACAGTGTCCTGCCCAGGGGTTTGTGCTAAGGATGCATGGAGCAAGAAACTTGGGGAAATCTATCTGGAGGGAGCTGGATGGCGCAGATTGCTTGGAAGAGATTCGTGAGTTTTTCCCCTGCCTGTGGTGGTTAACACAGACTGCTGAGCCCCACCCTCAGGGAAAAAGGCTGGTTTGAGCCGCGACTCCCGCCAGTAACTGGATGAGAGGGAGCATTCTCCAAGAGTGGGAGGATTCTGGCGAAGGGTCGAGAGGGGTTTCCTTTCTGTGGATTTGGCTGCCTGGAACCCCTTGCAGCTTTGAGGAACAAAATAGCTGCCTTGAAGCAGCACTAGGCTGAGGGGAGTGGTGAATCTGCTGAGGAAGGTTGGTTGATTTACCTATCTGCCCAGGGATACGCCCCAGCTCCCGCAGGCAACCCGGTGAGAGGGAGCATACTCCCACAGTGGGAAGGTTCTGACAGAAGGTAGAGAGGGGTTTCTTTTCTGTGGACTTGGCTGCCTGGACCCCCTCATGGCTTTGGGGAGCAGATAAGCCAGCTTGAAGCAGCACCAGGCTGAGGGGAGAGGCGAATCTAATGAGGAAGCCCGATTTACCCAACAGCCCAGGTGATACTGAGGCTTGGCTCCAGAGGGGGTGGACTGACCAGCATCAGAGTTTCAGCTCTCCCGGAGAGGCCAAGAAGTAGGAAGGGCTTGATTAATTTCCACGAGCCTAGTTAGGGTCCCCTCAAAGAAGGGGGTGATTGAGAAGAGGACTTCTTTTGGGTCCCTTATTTTGCCAAAAAATAAAAATAAAATAAGACAGTCACTTATTATTTTTTTTAATTAATTTATTTTTTATTGTGGGTAAAAATCAAAATTTTCACAATACATACTAACATTTGCAAAATGATATATGAATATATATGCATATATGTGCATTTGCTTACAAAAATGTTATTTATATATATATATATATATATATATATATTTTAAGAGGTGCTTAGATTACCCAAGATATTACATGGAACCCACTGGGATTCCCATGTTGCCCGCCTCCCACACCTCCCACCACATCCCACACAAACATCTCCCACAAGTGTGGCCCACCACCCTCAATGGACTTACACATCCTGGGGCCTTGCCACCAACCATAGACCACAGTTCACATCGTAGACCACACTCTCTCCCACACAGTTCTGAGTGGTGTGTGCTGATTTAAAATGGCCTACATCCGTTGCCACAACGGTACTCAGGACAACCTCCAAATCCCAAAGAAGCCCCTGTATTTCAACTGCTCGTCCCCTCCCTGCCCCAAAAGTGTCAAGTGGCCACTGGTTCCACCTCATTGTTATAATTTCTTCCATTGCTAGAATCACCATATGTGAACAACAGAATACCATCAAGTCCACTCTAGGTCATAGTTCTTCCCCTAATCCTGAGGGGATTTGGATGGTGATGTCCACTCCACCTCCAAGTGAGAGAGGGCTTATATCCCATGGATATGGTGGGTGGGATGATCCTGCCTGCAGATGCAAGACAGTCACTTTAAAAAATGAAAAAAAGAATTTTTCTTTTTAATTAAGTTTAATAGCTAAAATCTGCCTCAAAAACTGCAGATAGAACATTGCAGGGCAATTGATTGCTGAACACAAGCAGGTTGAGACATTCCTGAAGGGCCCAAGAAGGAACAATGTTCTTCCTTAGCTTTGGTTGACTGCTTGCTTGTGGGGTTGTTTGGTTTTTCTTTGTTTATTTGTTGTCTTTTGCTTTTCTTTCCTCTTTCCTCCCCACCTTCTTTTTCCTTCCTTCCTTCCTTTCTCCCTTCCTTCCTTCCTTCCTTCCTTACTTCCTTCCTTCCTTCCTTCCTTCCTTTCTTTCTTTTTTAAATTAGGTGCTGCTAGCCTGTCTCTTCTTTGCTGTGCTTCTTCTTCAGTGATTTCCCATTCTCTGTCTATATTGATTTTGTCTCCCAACGCTATCTCTTTTCCTTCCTTCATCTTTCTGCCTTCTGCTTTCTGTTGTGGTTCTCCCATACAATGTTTTTTCATTAGCTCAAAACATAAGGGCGTCGATTTCTATTCTACTATTCTGTTTTCTTCTTTTTTTATTAATATTAACTTTTTCCTTTCAGCCCTTTCTTTACTCTTTCTCTCTCTCCTCATCATTATAGCCTTCTAAATTGTTATATATATATTCTTCTATTTTGTTTCCAGTCCATTATAGGTACTCCACTTTTTTTCCTCTTACTCTACATTGCCTACATGAGTTAAATATTCATTTTACTAAGTCTTATATGGCCCCTCTTCTAACTTTTATCAATATTACTATATCCTTCTTCCTTTCTCACATCTTTCAATTCCTCTGGCCCTTATCTTTTGCCTTCAAGGGAACATAGAAAGAAGCAAGGAAATAAAACAAGAAGAAAAAGTGTCAAAGAGAAAACAACACACACACAGAACCACCAGCTAAATAAAACTCTAGAGCAGAGAGAGAAGCAAATCAACTGAATACATCCATCAAGATAAAATGATAACTAAAGGGCAACAAAAAATTACAAACCACACAGAGAAACAGGAAGACATGGACCAGTCCAATGAACAAACTAAAAACCAGGAAGAGATGCAGAACATTGAACAACTAATCAAAGCTTTCCAAAAAGATATCATGGACCAACTTAATGAAGTGAAGGAAGAGATTAAGGATATTAAGAAGACACTAGGAGAACATACTGAAGACATTGTGAACATACATAAAAAGATAACAGATATGATGGTGATCAATGGCACAATCCAAGAAATCAAAAACACGCTGGATTCACATAAAAGCAGATTTGAACAGGCAGAAGAAAGAATTAGTGATATGGAAGACAATACATCTTAAATCAAATGGATAGTAGAACAGATAGATAAAAAGATAGAAAAAATCCAGCAGGGACTCAGGGATTTAACCGACAACACAAAACACACAAACATATGCATTATGGGCATCCCAAAAGGAGAAGAGAAGGGAAAGGGAACAGAAGGAGTGCTGAAGGAAATAATGGCTGAAAACTTCCCAACCCTATTGAGAGAGATGGATGTGCAGGTCTGGGAAGCACAGCGCACCACAAACAATATAAATCCCAACAGGCCAACTCCAAGACATATACTTGTCAAAATGTCCAATGCTCAAGACAAAGAGAAAATACTCAAGGCAGCAAAAGAAAAGAGAACCGTAACATACAAGGGAAGCACAATAAGATTAAGTGCTGATTTCTCATCTGAATCCACTAAGGCAAGAAGGCAGTGGTATGACATAGTCAAAGTACTAGAGAAAAAAACGTCCAGCCACGAATTCTCTATCCAGCAAAACTGGCATTCAAAAATGATGGAGAGTTCAAAATATTCATAGATAAACAGATAAACAGAAATTAAGAGAGTATGCGAATAAGAAACCTACAAGAATACTAAAGGAAGTATAAAGGAAGATACTAAAGGAAGTTCTACAAGTTGAAAGGATAAAACAAGGGAGAGAGAGTTGGAGGAGAGTGTAAAAACAACTAAAAAGACAAAAAGAAATAAAAACAACATATGACAAAAATTAACCCTAAGAAAATATGGCTGAAGTTAGAAATTTGTTGCAAGTAATAACACTGAATGTTAATGGATTAAATTCACCACCCAGAGACCCAGATTGGCAGAATGGATAAGGAAATATGATCCATCTATATGCTATACATAAGAAACCCACCTTTGATCCAGGGATTCAAGGAGGCTGGAAAACAATTTTACAAGCAAACAATAGCCAAAAAAAAAAAAAGGGCAGGAGTAGCTACCCTAATATCAGACAAAATAGACTTAAAACGCAAAACTATTGTAAGAGACAAAGATGGACACTATATATTAGTAAAAGGGGTAATCTCTCAAGAAGAGAGAACAATCATAAACATTTATGCACCTAATAGGGGTGCCTCAAAATACTTGAGGCAAACTCTGTAAAAACTAAGTGGAGAAATAAATGCCTCTACAATTATAGTAGGGAACTTTAATACACCATTATCACCATTAGACAGAACATCTAGACAGAGAATCAACAAAGAAACAAAGACTCTGAACAATACATTAGAGGACCTGGACCTAATAGACATATACAGAACACTACACCCAAATACAGCAGGATTTACATTCTTCTCGAGTGCACATGGATCATACTCCAAGATAGACCACATGCTAGGCCACAGAACAACCCTCAATGAATTCAGAAAGATTGAGATTATACAAAGTAATTTCTCTGACCACAATGGAATGAAATTGGAAATCACTAAGGGCCAGAGAAAAAGATTAGGCACAAAGATATGGAAGTTGAACAACACACTCTTATACAAACAGTGAGTCAAGGAGGAAATCTCAAAAGAAATCAGTAACTATCTTGAAACTAATGAAAATGACAACACAACCTATCAAAACCTATGGGACATAGCCAAAGCCATCCTGAAAGGGAAGTTCATAGCCATAAATACATTTTTAAAAAAGAAGAAATAGCTAAAATTGAGACCTAACTGCACACTTGGAGGAATTGGAAAAAAAACAACAAACTAAATCTAAAGGAAGTACAAAGAAGGAAATAACATAGATTAGAGCAGAACTAAATGAAATAGAGAATAAGAAAGCACTAGAAAAAATAAACAAAACCAAAAGCTGGTTCTTCAAGAAGATCATTGAAATTAACAAACCCTTAGCCAGACTAACAAAGAAAAAGAGAGAACAGATGCAAATACACAAAATAAGGAATGAGCAAGGGGATATCACTACTGATCCCACAGAAATAAAGAGTATCATAAGATACACCCAAAGTGCGAGCAATGATAAAAAAAAAAAAAAAAAAAAAAAAGAGTATCATAAGAGGGTACTTTGAAAATTTATATGCCAACAAGAATGATGATTTAGAGGAAATGGACAAATTTCTAGAAACTCACAAACAGCCTACATTGATGAAAGAAGAAATTGATGAACTCAACAGTCCAATTACAAGTAAGGAGATAGACTCAGTTATCAAAAGCCTCCCAACTAAGAAGAGCCCAGAACCAGATGTCTTCATAGCTGAATTCTACCAAACATTCTAGAAAGAGCTAACACCAATCCTGCTTAAGCTCTTCCAAAAAGTAGAAGTAGAAGGAATATTGCCTAACTCATTCTATGATGCCAACATTACCCTAATACCAAAATGAAACAAAGATCCCACAAGAAAGGAAAATTACAGACCAATTTCTCTAATGAACCTAGATGCTAAAATCCTCAATAAAATACTTGCTAATCGCATTCAACAACATATCAAAAGGATTATACACCACGACCAAGTGGGTTTCATCCTGGGTATGCAAGGATGGTTTAATATAAGAAAATCAATCAATGTAATACACCACATAAACACATTGAAAGAAAAAAATCACATGATCATCTCTATTAATGCAGAAAAATCATTTGACAAAATACAGCACTCTTTCCTGATAAAAACACTGCAAAAGATAGGAATAGAGGGAAACTTTCTGAATATGATAAAGGGTGTATATGAAAAACACAAAGCTAACATCATCTTCAATGGTGAAATCCTAAAAGCCTTCCCTCTGAGATCGGGAACAAGACAAGGATGCTCACTATCACCACTCTTATTTAACATTGTATTAGAAGTACTTGCTTGAGCACTGAGGCAAGAAAAAGATATAAAATACATCCAAATGGGAAAGGAAGAAGTAAAAATTTCATTATTTGCAGATGACATGATCATATACATAGAAAGCCATGAGAAATCAACAACAAAGCTACTAGAATTTAAAAAGGAGTTCAGTAATGTTGCAGGCTATAAGATCAATGCTCAAAAATCAGTAGCATTTCTGTACACCAATAATGAGCAATCTGAGGAGGAAATCAAGAAAAAAATACCATTTACAATAGTAACTAAAAGAACCATACCTAGGAATAAATTTAACTAAAGATGTAAAGGACTTGTATTCAGAAAACTACAAAACACTGTTAAAGGAAATCAAAGAAGACTTAAATAAATGGAAGAATATTCCCTGTTCATGGATAGGAAGACTAAACATCATCTAAGATGTCTATCCTGCCCATACTAATCTACAGATTTAATGCAATCCCAATAAAAATCATCACTGTATTTTTTAAGGAACTGGAAAAACTAACTAGAAAATATATTTGGAAAGGTAAGAGGCTCCGAATCACCAAAGACATATTGAAAAAGAAAGATGAATTTGGCGGTATCACATTACCTGACTAAAGCTAGAGTCCTCAAAACTGCATGGTATTGGCACAAAGATAGACATACTGACCAATGGAACCGAATTGAGAATTCTGATATAGATCCTAGCATATACAGTCATCTGATATTTGACAAGGCCACCAAGCCCACTCAGTTGGGAGAAAATGGCCTCTTCAACAAATGGTGCATGGAGAAATGGATATCCATATCCAAAAGAATGAGAGAGGAATACCATCTCACACCTTATATAAAAATCATCTTAAGATGGATCAAAGATCTAAATATAATAGGCAAAACCATAAAGACCTTGGAAGATAATGCAGGGAAGCATCTACAGGACCTTGTAATAGGAAATGGTTTCATGAACTTCACACCCGAAGCACGAGCAGCAAGAGAAAAAATAGATAAATGGGATCTCCTCAAAATTAAAAACTTCGGCACCTCAATGGACATTATCAAGAAAATAAAAAGGCAGCCTACGCAATGGGAGAAAATATTTGGCAACTATATATCTGAGAGGAGCCTAATATCCTGCATATATAAAGAAATCCTACACCTCGAAAATAAAAAGACAAACAACCCATTTAAAAAAATGGGCAAGTGACCTAAAAAGACACTTCTCCAAGGAAGAGATACAAATGGCTAAAAAGCACATGAAAAAATGCTCAACATCGCTAGCTATTAGGGAAATGCAAATCAAAACCACGATGAGATACCATCTTACACCCATCAGAATGGTAGCTATTAAAAAAACAGCAGATTATAAGTGTTGGAGAGGATGTGGAGGAATAGGAACCCTCATCCACTGCTGGTGGGATTGTGGAATGGTCCAGCCACTGTGGAGGACAGTTTGGCGGTTCCTCAGAAAACTAACAATAGATCTTCCATATGATCCAGTGAGTCCCCTGCTGGGTATATAACTCAGAAGAATTGAAAGCAAAGACACGAACAGATATATGCACACCAATGTTCATAGCGGCATTGTTCACAATTGCCAAAAGTTGGAATCAGCCCCAGTGCCCATCAACAGATGAATGGATAAACAAAATGTGGTACATACATACAATGGAATATTACTCAGCTGTAAGAAGGAATAAAGTGCTAACACATGGAATAATATGGATGAAACTTGAAGACCTTATGTTGAGTGAAGCAAGCCAGGCATTGAAGGATAAACAGTATATGACCTCACTGATTTGAATTGAGGAAAGTGAGCAGTCTCTGAGAACCATTGTCTGAAAAATAAGTTAACAAGGGAGAGAAAGAGAAGAGAAGGTTGTGAGCCATCACCCATACGGACACAATCTATGGTAAAATGATAGAGTATAGTTGTATATGAACTGGGTAGTGATATTACTGGGTTTGGTGGTGCAGGGTTGACAGGTGGGTAGATTAGGAAGGGCGGGTTAGAATACCCAAGACACTTGGGGGAGAGATAGGAGAGGGCCTAGGTGAACATGGAATTTGTGGGTATGAGGTTGAAAATGCAGGAGTGGGAATGCTCTTATGGCAATATGACAAGGTAGTGTCACTGGTTTAGGGTGTAGGTTGGGGGGGCATTCAGGATGGGGCACATTTGGAGTAGGCTTCTAGGGAGTGTGTGAGTGTTCATCCTGTCATAATGTGTTGTGTCGGAGAGTGGAAACCCACACGGTGAGTGGGAAGGAGATGGACCCCTATCTTTGGGAGGACCGATTCACCCAGAGACATACAGGTGGGTGTCTCTTAGGAGCAAGGGTGGATCCGAATAGGGGAGGATAATCAGCATGTCAAGACCTCTTGTTGCATGTAAATATGAATCTTGTCATCCAATGAGTCAAGATGGGGGGGGGGGTGTCATGTGCCCCAGGGGGATTGGGAGGAAGGAACAGAAAAGATCAAACGGAGTATTTAGTGGTCATGGGAAATGTTTTTCATTACCTTACAGTAATGGACACAGGACATGGTAAATATCATCAAAAATTATTAAAATGTACCATCTAAATTGTAAACTATACTGGAAACCATTGACAATGTTTAGTGGCTATGTTTCAATATCTGTATAACAGTTATAACAATGCTACCATCCACATAAAAAAGGTTTTAATATGGGGTAAGAAAAGGGGGAGGAGGTTGGCTATATGAGAGTCCCTTGTATTCTGTTTGTGTCTTTGCTGTGACCTAAAACTTCTTTGAAAATTAAATGAAAATTTGGGAGACACTGGGGAGTGAGAGGAGGAAGGTGCCATGGTACAGACTGGACACCCAATAATGCAGTGATAAAAGGGAAAAAAATAATAATAATAATTTAAAAAAAATTTTTTCCCATTTTTTGAATGTCCCAATCCTTTAATTTAATTTTATTTTTAGGTTTTTTTTTCTGAGTTTCCATGTATTTTATCTCTTACATTTAAGCTTATCATTATTATTTCATTTTCCTATTAATTGCATTTGGCTATTATATGGGCTTCATCTTCAAGGAAGGTTTAGATCACAGAAGGGTTACAATGGGGGCAGCAGAGGATCATTGGTGGGGGGTGTCAGAGATGGGGGTTTCATGGGAGGAAGTTCACCTGAATATACATAAAAGATATATAAAATTGTTCAAATGATCAAGGGGTGTGGCATTGTCACAGTGGGTGGAGAATCACTCAATAAATGAGGGAATACTGAATTCCCAGCCTGCATAGCTCTGCCACATTCTCCAAGGGAGCAGCAACAGTCCCCCAAGTACAGGGGCAGTGTCTGGCAAAGGAGGATGGTCCACTAATGGGTTCTTGTTATTGATGACTAGCCTTAAGAGTCTTTGCTCTTATAATTGAAACTTAGCCTACTGTTATGGGGTGCCTAAGGGTTGCCACCTGAGAGCCTCCTTGTTGCTCAAATGTGGCCTCTCTCTAAGCCAAACTCAGCATATGAATGCATTATCTTCCTCCCAGCATGGGACATGACTCCTGGGGATGAGCCTCCCTGGCAATGAGGGATTACTACCAAGTGCCAACTGGCAATACAACTGGGAAAAGACCTTGAATAAAAGGGGGAAAAGGTAAAGACAAATGAGTTCATGTGGCTAAGACACTTCAAAGAGAGCCGGGAGATCATCCCAGAGGTATCGCTTACGCACACCTCAGTAGGATCTCATAGAACACCAAAGTGGATATCACCCCAAACAGATGGGCTCCTGAGGGCTCTGGAGACACCCAGGTCCTATATAAGGGGGAATAGCTCCAGAGATTGATGCCTTACCAGTGGGCTATACTTTGGAATCTGTGCTCCTGAGAGTGACAGAGTTGGACTCAAATAAGTCCTCCCTGCACATGGTCCATCAGTCCCTTCTATTCAAACCTATATGTGGTGCTGGAGTTTGTAGGTGTACTTCCAGAGACTGGAGGCTTTGGCCTGCCCATGTGCCAGCTGTGCCTGGAAGCTCAGTGGAGCTGCAACTCCTACTCTACAGCTCAATGGACTCACCCAAGTCACCTGGTGAGGAGATGATGATGGACAACGGCCATCCCAGGGAATGAAGAGAGTCTGCAGCTGCAGGCAGGATAATCCCATCCATCTTATACATGGGATATAAGCCCCCTCTCACTTGGAGGTAGAGTGGACATCAGCATCCCAAACTCCTCAGGATTGGGGGAAGAGCTATGGACTAGAGTGGACTTACTGGTATTCTTTTGTAGACACATTGTGATTCACGCAATGGAAGAAATTACAATAGTGTGTTCAAGCCAGTGGTCACTGGACGCTTTCGGGGCAGGGAGGGGAAAAGCAGTTGTAATACAGGGGCTTTTTCGGGACTTGGGATTTATCCTGAGTGACATTACAACGACAGATATAGGCCATTTTACATCAGCATATAACATGCAGAACTGTGTGGGAGAGAGTGTGGTCTACAATGTGAACTATGGTCCATGCTTAATGGCAAAGACCCAGTATATCCATTCCAGGTGATGTACCACACTAGTAAAGGATGTTTATGTGGGATGTTATGGGAGGTGTGGGTGGTGGGGAACATGGAAGTCCCTGTAATTTTTGTGTAACATTTATGTAATCTAAGCATCTTTTAAAATATTAAAAATAAATAAATAATTAAAAAAAAAAAAAAAGAAAGAGCATGTAAGTTACTTAAACTGGATGGTGAGGAGAGAAAAGGAGATTCTACCCTCCAATTACAACTCCTTTTCCTATGGACAAGAAGTGAGTCATCTTCCCTAGAGTCTCCTAACACCCTTAAACATTTTATAAATACAAACTTTTCTAATGATCTCTCTCCCACTAAGGGACAGAAACTGCTCTGCTTAGCTGTCTTTTTTCCAAAAGAAAATAAGGTTTATTAAAATTTACAACAGAATGGGCAATACCACAATACCTTCATGCCAGAAGACTCTTAAATATTTCTTTTAAAATAAACTATATAGACAAATAGTCTTTGATTCTGATGTGGGAAACAAATTTGAGGAAAAGAATAAATTAGTCCATAAAATTTGCCAAGAAACATGTAAGCAATTAAATAAGCTCTAGCTGCCAAGACTATTCAGATGTCCATTTGTCTATCCTTAGGTCTTGTGCCTGAAAAAAGAAGGTACTAGGAACCCATTCATCTTAATAAACATGGGTTGAATGCCAAGCACAGCTCTAAGCTCTGGGAGATATCAAGATAAAGGCTTGGACCCTTTCTCAACATGTCTTATAGTCTCATGAAGGAAACACCTTCACAAATGATGCCACTGAAGAATGAAATTAGGGAAGCGGCTGTGGCTCAATCAGTAGGGCTCCCGTTTACCATATGGGAGGCCCCGGGTTTGGTCCCCGGGGCCTCCTGGTGAAGGCAAGCCCGCCCGCACGGCGTGGTTGGCTGACCCAGCGAGCACAAGCAGCAAGGGGGGGATAAATGAATAAATAAATAAAAATCTTAAAAAAAAAAAAAAGAAAAGAATGAAATTAGGGGAGAGTGAAAGGACTGAGTGTGGAGGTAGTCTTGGGCTTTGCTCAGTGACTTTTCACTTTAGTGTCTGCAAAGATGCTATTCTACTTCTGGTGTCTGACATTTGGGCACTTCTCATTCCATTTCAGCCCTGAGTTGTCTTTTCCCTTTGAAGATGGGAGTCACAGGGAGTTTGGATCCATATTCTGGGTAACAGATTAATCTAGGGATCCCAAAAAGTAATTACACAATTCACACTCAGAATTGGGTTTAAGATATTTAAAGTGAACCCTTATTTCTTAACAAAGGTGCATGAGATTCCATCACAGCCTAAATTTGGCCTCATCTGTCTTTGACTCTAGCTTCTTTTCCTATTACTGCTCATAAACTCTTTTTTCCTTGGGTTATCCTTCCAGTTAAAAAGGATATTAGTAGCCCTTCTTAATTAAAGTAAACCAGAAGCTTCAAAGTATTGAAGAATACCTAGTACCTAAGTGAGTCTGTTTCTTTGATATAACTAAACAGTCCAAAGAAATTCAGAAACCCCAAACATGGTAGAATTTGGCAAGGGAACATAGACAACAATAAGAAATATTTATCCATCAGGAATATGTGTCCGCGGATCACTGTTTCTCTTTTGAATGACTTTCCATTTCGTTTCTGGTACTCCATTTCTTCTTGATCCTCTTCCTAGTCTCTGGACACACCTTTCAGTCTACTTTATGCCACCTGAACCCTAAGATTTGAAGTACCCCAGAAGTCACTCTGTATGTCATCTCATTCAGTTACATAGGCATATATTGCATTTTCAAGCCAGTGACTCCCAAATGTATACCCCTAGCCTGGACCGCGCCCCTGGATAATACTCTCATACATCCATCTGACACCTACACTTGAATATCTCACAGACATCTAAAATTTAATATATCCAGAACTGAATTACTTCTCCTGAAACTGCTCCCTATCCCCTAAAATTTTCCCCACCTCAGCATATATTATCTACATATTTCTAGTTGCTTGGGCCAAAAATTGTGTGTTTATATTGACTCTTCTTGGTTTCTCATAATTCCCCACTAATACATCAATAAATCCTGCTGGCTCTCCCTTCAAAAGATATCCAGAATATGAACATGCCTCACTAACTCTACTTCTAATACCCTAGTAGTCAAACCTACCATTGTCTTCTTTTTGAATTATTGCCTCCTAACAATTTTCCCTGCTTCTACTTTGCCTCCTGTAAATGATGCTCTGATAAGTCATCCATTTCCCTCTTCACAACTGAAGGACTTAGTTCCTCAGCTGCTGGGAGTACCATGACAGCATTCAGCTGTCAGTCCTCTCCGGGAGTTGCTCTCAGCTGAATAAATCTCCTTGCCCAGTGTCATTCTGGTAGCTAGCCAATGCATCTGTAGAAAGACCTGGCACTCTCAAATTTGGGACAACTCTAAAGGGCAATCCCAATTAAGACTTTTGTTGGGACTGCATTGCAGCCAGATTTCTCCCTTTGCCTTTTTCTACTTCCTTCCCATCTCCCACAGGTGCTGCCCCTAAGAGCACTCCCTAATAAACTTCCTGCATGCTAATGTCCAGCTCAGAGTCTGCTTCCTAGGTAAATCAATCTGTCACATCTTCCTACTATTATTTTCCACACAGAAACAAGATTGAGCCTTTTCAAACAGAAGTCAGACCATGTCACTTCTCTATGCAAAATCCACTAATGACTTTTCTTGTCACCCAGAGTAAAATCCAAAGTCCTTATATATATATATTAATAAAGCATACAATTCATCCAAAGTGTATAATAATGGTATTTGATATACCCAAATAGTTGTGCATTCATCACTTCAATCATTATTAGAGTATTTTCATTATTTCAAAATAGTAATAATAAACAAAAAACAGACAAACAAGAAAAGTCCTCACCTCTCAATCTCTCTCTGTTTCCCCTGCTGTACATAGCTGCTATTTCTGGCTATTCTTGCACAATAATTTATTTATGTATTAAGCAGTTTTATTGAGATATATTCACATACCATATGATCTACCCAAAGTGTATAATCAATGGCTTTTAGAATAATCACAATGTTGTACATTCATCATCTCAAAAATTATAGAATAATTTCATTACTCCAAAAAGAAAGACTCCACTTCCCTTAGCATTCCTTCTTCAGCCCTACATAACCACTAATCTAATTTCATCTTTATAAATTGATTTATATTTACATTTTATAAATGGAATCATATAATATGTAATATTCTGTGTCTGATCTCCTTCACTCAGTATAATGTTTTTCTTTTTGTCTGATATTAACATTTTGTAGTATTAACTTACATTTGTTCAGCTTCAAAGAAAAACGGTCTTATATATGCAATTTTACCCATATTCATATTCTACATAATATATTTATATTTCACCTAATATATTTAGTTCATAATAGGGCAATCATACCGTATTTGTCCTTTGTGTCTGGCTTGCTTCAACTCAATCAGAGATAAAGAGAAGATTATGAAAGCAGCAAGAGAATTGCAAAGCATAATATACAAAGGAAAATCAATAAGATTAAATGCCAACCTCTTATCAGAAACCATGGAGGAGAGAAGAAAGTGGTATGATGTATTTAAGGTACTGAAAGAGAAAAACTGCCAGCCAAGAATTCTGTATTTGGCAAAGCTGTCCTTCAGAAATGAAGGGGAGTTCAAAGTCTTCACAGACAAACAAAAACTGACAGAATATGTTACCAAAAGACAAGATTACAAAAGATACTAAAGGTAGTACTTCAGCCTGAAAGGAAAAAAACAAGGGCAAGAAACTTGGAGAAGAGTATAGAAATGAAGATTATTAGAAAGGGTAAATTAAAGGGTAAAAATATAGACAAGAGTGCAATATAACAGAAAGCCAAAGGACAAAATGGATGATGTATGTAATGCCTTCACAGTCATAACAGTAAATGTTAATGACTTGAACTCCCCAATCAAAAGACATAGACTAATGGAATGGATAAAAAATTATGAGCCATCTATATGTTGTCTACAAGAGACTCACCTTAGACATAAGGACACAACCAGATTAAAAGTGAAAGGTTGGAAAAAGATATTCCACACAAATTGTAACCAAAAAAAGAGCTGGAGTAGCAATACTAGTATCAGAAAAAATAGATTTTAAATATAAAACTGTTATAAGGGATGAAAAAGGTCATTATATATTAATAAAAAGGGCAATTTAGCAAGAAGAAATAACTATACTAATCTCAGTGCCCCCAAGAGGCATGAGGTACACACAGGCAAAGCTGAAGGGAGAAATAGATGTCTCTACAATAATAGTTGGAGACTTCAATACACCACTCTCAGTATTGGATAGAACATCTGGACAGAGGATAAAGAAACAAAGAGCTTGAATAATATGATAAATGAACCAGACCTAAAATGCATCTGGAGAGCATTGCACCCCAAAACAGCAGGATATATATTCTTTTCAAGTGCTCATGGATCCTTTTCCAAGATGGGCCATATGTTGGGTCACAAGACAAGTCTCAATAAATTTAAAAAGATTGAAAGTATACAAAACACCTCCTCTGATCATAATGGAATGGAGCTAGAAATCAATAATGGACAGAAAAAGGGAAAATTCATAAATATATGGAGATTAAACAACACACCAGAGTCCGTTTAATGCCTATACAGCCCGACATGATCTGGTCCCTGCCACTCTCCTCCTTGCTCACTCATCTCCAGCCACACTAATCTTTGTATGTTCCTGGAATATGCTAAATCCTCTTGCTGTATTTTTTTCCTGAGCTTGTCACCGTTCCTTCACTGCTCAAGTGATAGACTCCTCAAATGTTACATTATCAGTAAAACATCCCTCACCACCCTAGATAAAATTTTAACCTTTGCCAGCTTTCTCTATCCCCCTTACTCTGTTTTACTTTTTTCCAGAGCACTTACCAACCTCTGACGCTTGTTTGTTATCTGTTTTCCTTCAGAGGATTTTAATCTCCCTGAGGGCAAGGATTTTGTTTTGTTCAATGCTATTTTCTAGCACCTAGAATAGTGCCTGGCATGGAATAGCCCCTCCATAAATATTTGTTCAGTGAACTCCTTAACTGATGATAAGCTCTTTATTCATGGGTGTCTCAAAGTTATTTTCTTCTAATGAAAAGATAACAGTTTTGGTAACCTTGCATTGATTGTCCGTAAGAAAACAGAATCAGCCCAATAATCTCAAGTTCTCAGTTCCACTAGAACAGATATCAGTGGGTTTCTCTGAGCCTAAAGAAAGTAGCACGATGGGAGTAACCACAGTCACTACTTATGACTGTTACATATAAATATACCAAGGAAGAGACAATAGGTTGCTCAGAACCATGGGATGTCCAAATTAAGTCAGAAGCAAGCAGATGAAATAAGTTCTCGTTTTAGTTTTTCCATTAAAATAGCAGCAAGATCTTGGATGAATCACAACTTCTCAGGGTAATTCTTTATCTATAAAATAGGGTTTTAGATCAGTGTTACCTGATATGCCTTCCTTAGAATATCAAGATGTATATTGAGAAAGAATTTCTATGGTGAAATAAATGTAGGAATTTGTACATTCCATATCCACATTTGGAGGAGTCTCACAGTCAAGAGGCCTTTTAGGCTTTGTTTAGCCCATAGTCTCTCCATTTCTTTGGCCACAAAGACCTTTTTTTGCACACTGTCATCCTACTCAGTGTGAAGTGCTGAACTGAGCAATCCTAGAGACTTCTTTCTACTGTAATAGTTAATGAAAAGAAGGCATTTGGACAAAAGGATAGTTTTAATGGGGAAAAGCATTTGACTTTCAAAATTAGTAAAAAGGCTTGATTTCTTGCCTATTGAAGCAAACCTGGCAATTGGTTAATATTTGTTAAATCTGGGTGGTGCTTATAATTTTGATTTCTATATGCTTAAATAATCTATATTTAAAATAATAGAGGTAGTTTCCAATTTTAAAAAGTAATTTTTCATTAACTACTAAATGAAATGCTGTTCGTGGACTGGAATGGGAAGAGAGCACAATGAGATAGATGCACATCAGAAGAGGTATACCAACTATGAACCCAGTTATGCCAACACTTCATGAACAACTCATTCAGAGAAACTAGGAATATAAATTCAACAAATGGATAATGAATTGGTCAGAATATCCTGAAACAAAGAGATACAAATAAAGACTGGGGGAAACAGTTGGGGATGAAGCATATTATTTAATAGAAATGCTCAGAGGTTCCTACAGTAAATCATTCCTATTTACATCATAAAGGAAGATTAAATTCTGATATACAATACACTGCCTAAAATCTTGTTTTTAGGTAGAGTAATGCCAGCATCTTCAGAGTTCACACCATAATTCCATAGAGGGAGATGGCAAAATAGTATTCATTTCTGATATGGCTATTGGTATAATATGATTTATATGTATTTTATTTTAAAAAGAGGAGAAAGGAAGCAATATCTTATTTATCTTCCTGACACATTTACATGTGAAGGATGCGCTCTCAAAAAGTCATCATATTCCACACAGAAAAATTATATATGTATTACTTAGTTTTGAAAATGATTTAAAAACAAAGATTTTTGCTTGAAGAGTGGTATTAAAATGGTTCAGACATAGAAGGGTTTCATTGATTAGTTTTTCAAAGCTCTAAGGTCTTTACATTCATGTTCTCCTAAGTAGGGCAAGTCATGAACCATCCCAGCCCAGAGGATATCATATGATACAAAAGAACAATAATAACTGACCTTTTGTCATTAGCGTCACATCTTGAATTTCAGAAGCAGTCATTTTATATTAGCTTCCTCATGCTTGAGCAACATAGAAAATAGGCTAAATACAAGTGTATACTAAGAAAAGAACTACTATTTATTATATATCTTTTATATTTGATCTTAATTTATCATTCATTTTCATTTGTACTCTACTAAAAAAATGACAACAGAATTAATAGAGGCAGAAGTCAGAAAACCTATAAAAAAAATGACAACAGAATTAATGAAGGCAGAAGTCAGAAAACCAGGTATTGTCAGTTTCATACTGAGCTACCTAATCTTGACTGGAAGAATAAAACAGAGTGCAATACAGGAATAGAATCAACTGATTGTGTTCGCAATATAGTGGAAAGAACATGGGCTTTAGGTCAAAGTACCAGTGTGGAATCCCACCACCCTCTGCCACTTGCTGTGTGACACATGGCAGATTGCTTAACCTCTCTGAGCTTCATTTATTTATTACCACAGAAATCCTATACAAATCAGGACATTCAGAAAGACAGACACTATGAAATGGGACTATTTTGAGTGAATCAAGATATAATCAGCCTACTCATTTGCAATATGAAGATAATACTATCTCAATGCTGTTGGGAGGATTAAAACGGCAGGATATAATTTGCTATGTAGGAAGTCTGAAACTTACATGTGTTTAATAACAATTCTTTCCCCTTCACAGACATGGAAATTGGGTACTGGTTAAAAGTAGCAACAATATGAGGGGCATGCTGTGCTATCTTTTAAGAAGTCCCCTCTCAATTAGAGGTGGAGTGGGCATCACCAGCCCAGAATCCTCAGGACTGGTGAATAAAATATGGACTAGAGTATACTTACTGGTGTTCTATATAGACTTATTGTGATTCTAGCAATGGAAGAAATTATATCATTGATGTGGAGACAGTGCAAGTGGAGGTGCTGAAATCAGGGAGAGGGAAAAAGAGGTGTAATATGGGAGGCATTTTCAGGACTTGGAATTGACCTGGATGATATTGCAGTGACAGATACAGGCCATTATATACCCTGCCAAAGCCTACAGAATTGAGTGGGAGAGAGTGTAAACTACAGTGCTAACTATAGTCCATGCTCAGTGACAATGCTCCAAAATGTGTTTATCAATTGCTATGGATATACCACACTAATGAAAGAAGTTGTTAATGTGGGGAAAAGTGGGAGTTATGGGGAGTGGGGCATATGGAAATCCCTCATATTTTTGTTTATATAACAATTTATGTCATCTAAGTATCTTAAATAAAAAATATATTTAAAAGAAAAAAAAGAAGCAATGCAAGATGAATGACTGACTTGCTGCTCCCTCAGCTTGGGATGTGCCCCAGCCACCCTCTCCCCAATTAACTCCTCTTCACTCTGCTGAGCTCCAAAAAACTCACAGACTCCAAGGTGAATCGTTTTCATTTACATGATAAGACTCACACAAATTTTAACACACAATACACTTATAAAATCACTACCTAAAAGGTTTCCCCAACTCTTGGCTGGGTGCAACCTCCTGTTGTGCACTCCTTTAGCACTTTTACTTCTCTAGAACATTTGCTGCTATTAAAATTATATGATTATGTAGAGGATTCTTTACAATTTGAGGGTTAAGTACCAGAAGGACAAGAAATTTCCCTGTTTTACTCCCTGTTGTACCCATCTAGAATAGAGCCTGTCACAAAGGAGGGAGTCGATAAACGCTTATTATCTACATGAATGGTGGTATGCATTCATGCTACATGGGTGCAGGATTCAGAGAGGACAGGAGGGATTTCTGCCTTCAAGGAACATACTGTGCCAGGGTCGATAGTGAAACAAGAGTGGATGACTATATAAATTTGTTGCTTTATAGATTCAGCACATATAAAAATTGCAACCCACACTGAATTCCGAAGCTGTGGAACACCCAGTAGATATCCGAGGAGTATATTCAAGGAAGCAGCATCACAGGGCATGTGAGGGGCCAGAGTGCATGAAGAAAAATGGGAAAAACCATCTCCCGTCTGGATCACTCACCCCAGTCTTGGTAGCCCTGGCCACCTCAAACACCTCACCCACTCATCCCGAGAACAAACTTTATCCTGTTTATAATCCTTACAAACACCATCTAGTGATTGTTATGTGACATTGCTTTTTATACTTGACAGTCATCTCTTATTTCTCACAATTCGGCAAGAGAGTTACTATGCTCATTATACAAGTAAGAAAAATGAGGCAGAGATTAAACACCGTTGCTGGATCAGTAGTGATGCAATTGGATTTGAGTTCAGATCTGCCTAGCTAGAACCCCAGTTTGTGTTGTCTCTTATTTGCTCACTGTTTCTGCCAGCCTTATCTTAGAAATACTCATTTATAGAAAAATGATAAGAAAGGTGGTAATGCACGGTACATTACAATGCTGTAGTCGGCAAAGATTTTGTTTTTAACATTGTTCCTTTCTAGGAGAATTGGGATAAACCCTATTCCCAAATCTCCAGTATCCAATCTCTAAATGTAGCTATATGCCCAGACTTCACCTCTCATGGCTGCTGTTATTATACTGTTTCAATGTCAGTTCTACCTATAAAAGCAATTCGTGGTTATTGGAATATAAATTTAAAATGGAAGTGACCAATCACCAAAGAAGACAATTATATTGTCACTGTATGAGTGCTCAAGCTACACACATTTCTATGTGGATAGCACAACATTGCCACTGAAGAAAATTGCTGAATGACTAAATATGGTTATTCAGAAATATCAAGTTAATGTGAGATCTCTAAGTTGATGTTTTACACCATTAATGTATTAATTCTACTAATGGAAATAAAATGGAATTTGGAGTCAGAATCAGTTTTAAATAATAAATCTGTTATTAACTGACTATCTTATTAGACAGATTACTTAAATTCCATGAGCTTCAGTTTTTTCATCTGAAAATGGGCATAATGAAAACATCAAAACCTTATAGTATAGATGTGAAAATTAAATTAAATTACATTAAACCTTATAGGGTGATGACATACTAGACTCCTGGTATACAGCTCAGCACATAATAGGCACCAAATAAATGTTAGTATATCTTTTTATGATAGGTGAAATGTATGAGATTTAACAAAAATCTCTAATTGATACGAGTATTAGAAAATTACCATGTTTACCTGCATGGTTTCCTCCTTTTCCTTCCCTTGATGGTTTCATTGTAAAGTGAAAATGAAAGGAAGATTTTAAGTATCTTGGCCCTTGTCTACGACCATCCTAAAGATTCTTTATAAAATCTGTGATTCCTGCCCACATTGCTAAAAACCTGATTCATCAAGCACGGCAAGTTCATGGATCTAACATTTGCTCCATATCCTCCAGAATCAATCACCACTTAGAAGGAAAGTTTGTTTTGAATGATGGTTCATATGCATTTGTAAAAGAAACCCTCACCCTTTACTAGCATACACACTGTTAAGTTAAAAACTATATCATTTACTAATTGAAACAAGAGGCTACATTTCTACCACATAGAGATGAAGGCATAAATCATGTTAGCTGGCTCAAAGACCACTTCCGTTGATTTCTCAGGTAGCTGTTCTAAACAACTCTTGGTCACCATTAGGTAAGCGGATATTTTACAGCTGTAATCTTCTAGCTATGACAAAAGTACCTCATAAGAACCAAACTATGGATGCACATAGAATGCGGCGAATTCTACTATCTCTAGCACAAAATCATTAGCCACTGAAATTCTAATAAGAAAGCACTGGTTCGAAAATCCTTACAGAGTTTCTTACTTAGCTAAGAAAATCCAAAGCCACGAGGCTATAAGCAACCCATGCTTATGATACCTGCCAGTAATATCTCTCACCATTTCTTCCACTGTACTCCATATTTTTCTCTAACAATAAATTTCTTGAAGTTCCCCAAATGTTTCTTGACTTTTTTTTTCATACTATTTCCCTAAATACATTAGCCCGGAATGTACTTATGTTTAAAAACATCACTTCCACTATAAAATTTTTCTGCCCCTTTTTCCTCAAATGGAGGGCTCCTTCCTCTGTGCTCTCAGGGAATCTTCTTGCTGAAATAACAAAATCAAAACAGAAACTACCATTTATCATACACTATTTATCATTTATCATAACCTTATTTACACTAAGGTTTTAAATACCTTGTCTCATTCAGTGCTAGTGATATTTTGAGGTAGGTAGGCATCTACATTGTATAGCTTATAAAATTTTGAAAATTCCCCATTTTAGGAATTAAAACATTGAAGATAGAAAGGCAGAGGATAAAAGAAAAAAAAAGAAATATCACTTTTCAGTCTTTTGAAAGCTCTTATCAATATTAATAAATCCGAATACCTGAGAAAGGTTAGGGACACCGAGCAGGCTGGCAATTTGTAAGTCTTAGGTTCCAATATGCTGCCCATACTATATTGTGTGCAGCTATATACACACTTATTTTTTTTTCCAAATCAACATGTGACTGTGTAGGACTCGGGTGAACGTTCAAACTATGCGAAAATAAGTTCTAGAGGTTCTAATGACATTCAGTTGAGCAGTCTGTAGGCATAAAGGAATTTGAGACACAAGAAATCATTGTTCCGGTGCACAGTTATTAAAATGTTTTGCATTAAAATGAGAATGTCTTCTTTCTTTCTGGAGACATTTACTAAGGTCCATAATGTATCATTGCAATTCTCTCAATAAGCTTACTAGTAAAAATGCCATGTATTTTCCTTCAGGATTGCAAACTATTTTTAAAAATAGTAGTTATTTTCCCTTTAGAAACTGACTCTTCAAAAAGGGATTTTTAGAGAAAGAAGAATGGATAATCACTAAGTACGTTTCACATTTCCTATAGCACATGTCCTGAAAATGTGCCCAAGATTTTATCTCAGAGAAACTCTGAGGACTTTTGCCAATTCATTACTTTTTAAAAGAACCTTTGGCCTTTCTAGACTACTAACCATGAGCTCAGCAGCCAGACCACTTGGGCTTGAACCCCAATTCTGTCACTCAATAACTGTAGGATCTTGGACAGATTACTTAACCTCTCACTGCCTCAATTTTCTCATCTCCAAAATGGAGATAAAAAAGAGTAGCTACTGTAAAGCATTGTGGTTATATGAATTAGTACACAAAAACCCTTTAAACAGTACCTGGCACATCCTAAGCTTTAATAAATGTTAGCTATTATTACCATATATTACTGACAATAGGATTATTTGTCTTAACCAGTTCATACTATTTCTGACCTTACTCCACCAATTCCCACTTCCCACCTTCAGTACTCATAAAGATAAGCAAATGAATGACTTCTTACTGTTCAAATTGTTAACTTTTTTTTTTTTTTTTTCTGGACCGCTATGTATTGTATACCACTGGTCCCTTTCATCTTCAAGAAAGTCTTTCTTCTGGTCACTCTGATACCTCCCTGCTTCCCTGGATCTTTCCCAGTGACCCTGCTTCGCTTCCAGCTCCAAAAGACCCTTTAAGATTCAGCATTTACCTGAGGGGCACTGTAACCACTGAGCCTTTGGCTACAATGGGGAGCTGTATGTCTTTGGTGGTATAATGCAAGGCTGAACCAGCACTCCCACGATCTTTGGAAGTTTAACGCTGTGTCCTCTACCTGGAAGAAGACTGAATCAAAGGGTAAGGGCCATGCCCCGTCAGCAGCAGTGCTTCTGTTTCATTGGTGACATTGTCCTTTTGGGGGGTACCAGTCCATCTCCTGAGGAAGGCCCGGGAGATGCATTTGGCCTCATAGATCATTCTGACTTACACATTTTGGACTTTAGCCCTAGTCTGAAGACCCTGTGAAAACTGGCCATGATTCAATATAACTGGACCAGCCCTGTTTGCCCCATGACATCAGATAGGAGCTGAATGCCATGAACACCAACAGCAATATCAGTCATCCCATCATATCCTACCATGGGTAGGAGGAACTTTCTGCTGCCTCTCCTCCTAGTCTGCTGTTGCCATCACTGCCCCTGCTCATCTCTCACCTGCCTGCCTCTTTGGAACTCTGGACTTGGTATATTTCCACATGGAGTTGTTGTTTTAGAGGTGTTTTCTCTGCTGTGAATTCAGTAGGTGCTGTAGGGGAAAGGATTAGATCCCTCACCCTTTGGGCTGAGGGCCCCTGCTCTTGGTGCTCTGTCCCATCCACCACCCTCCAACTGTTCCTGGGCCTGTGCTCTCCCCAGGCCAGCAAGGCTCTGCTGGGAAGGAAGGGAATAGAATGGGGAGAAGGGAGAAGCAAGCAGTGTCTGAGACTCAGGAGCTTCTCCCATCCCTTTACCTACCCCTTCCCCTTGCTTGAGCCATGAGCATTGATAAGGAGTTGAAAGGAGTTGCTGCTGTCCGCATGAAACCTCCTTCTCCCCCACCTGGAGAGATGGAGACCAGCAGATAATCCCACCTTTCCCAAAGCTATTGCTGTGCCCTGAATCTAAATCAGCTCAGATTTTATAAAAACAAATTAGAAACCAGCAAGATGGTGGCAGAGTAAGGAGCTCCTAGAGTCAGCTCGTGCTGCAGGGCAGTTAGTAATCACCCAGAGCTATCTAAAGCACTACTTTGGGGGCTCCAAGAGACCAGAAGAGCATCCTGCAACATTCTTGAAAGAATTGAAGGAGAAGACTGCCCTTCTGATGGAGTTTCAATTAAAGGCCATGGCAACTGAAAGAACAGAAGGTCACCCTGGAATGTAGGAAACAAGCCCTCCGGTCTCATGCTAATAGGAGCTGGGTGGGGAAACATCCTGAGCTTGTAAGATTTACAATGTCTGTGAATTTCATGAAGGAAAAGAGGAACTGAGCCATCAACTTTTAAGACTTGCTCATTTTAGTAAAATGTAAACTGTCAAGTATCTATTGACTTTGTATATGTATATACATGTTTTCTTTGTTCTAAAGCTAAAATAAAAGCCACACCTTATGAGGTGGCAGGGCTCTTCTCTGCATATCGGACGGAGAGTCCCCTGATCCCAGTTTTTCTTCTCTTTGTCTTATTCCTTTTTTCTCATCCGCGGCACCGCTTTCACGGACCCAGAACCTGACCGGCAACACCCTTCTGCAGAGAAGATTCATTAAGTAGAGCACTCCATGCCTCAGAGGCCAGTGCCCATCCCCCACTGATGGCACAAGCCACGTTGGGAGCTATTCCGCGGCTGGAATTGGAAGCTCCATTTCCCAAAAACGGGGGAGGATGAGATGGTTGGGCACCAATTTCAGCAACTGATTAGTAAATTTGGCAGGCTAAAGTATAATCCTAAAAAGAGTTAAAGTTTGAACTTGTCCAAGTCAGAAAGAGGCCGGTAGCCACTATTTTAACTCCGCCCCTGGCACAAGGGGAAGTGGGGCTGACTGAAAATAACAGCGCTGGTAGAGACCAGTTTCTTTCCATCCAGATTGTATTGCAGCCCTAGCCCAGGCTTCAGTCCCACCTCTAGCAGGGAGGAAGCTGGCAGGCCCCGTACCGGCCTCTCCGGGTAAGTGGAGATAATTCAGCTGGCACAGACTGAATAGTCGGAAACTGCGTGGGAAACTGCGGTCAATTTGGACCCACATGTAATACATTGCTGCCCACACCTGCAGCTCCATCCCTGCCACAGCAGGGGAGAAAGGGGCGTGAAGCTTCATTAGTCTCTCCGGGCAACCTCATCCAGGCCTGCATGACTTGGATTATTACACATGGCTGTGGCTCTGTCCCCCAACCACTGGCAAAGAAAAAAGTTGTGAGAAGCTTCACTGGTCCCTGGGGCAATGAGGGCAGCTTGAGCCTCCATAGCTTACAGACCAACTACATCCTTGGCTCCTACTACCAAACCAGCAAGGGATAAAGGGAAAAAAGGCCTAAACTAAAGAAAGAAACTGAGCCCAAAATAAATACTCTAGTAAGCCAGAGGCCAAAACACCAACAAAAAATTACAATCCACACCAATCAACAGGAAGGTATGGTCTAGTTAAAGGAACAAGGTAAGCCCCCAGATGACATAAAGGAGTTGAGACAACTAATCATAGATGTTCAAACAAATCTCCTTAATCAATTCAATGAGATGGTGAAAGAGATTAAGGATATTAAAAAGACACGGGATGAGCACAAAGAAGAATTTGAAAGTATACATAGAAAAATAGCAGATCTTATTGACATGAAAGGCACAATAAATGAAATTAAAAATACACTGGAGAGTGGCGGCAAGATGGCATTGGTGTAGGAGGGCGCACACTGCAAGCTCACAGAGCAAGGCGGATTGGGGACAGGGTCCTGCCCGGGGGTCTGTGCTGTGCACGCGTGGAGTGAGAAGCTTGGGACATCTATCTGCGCGGATCTGCGGCGTGAACCGAACGGTGGAGATTCGTGAGTTTTTTTTTTTTTTTTTTTAAAGATTTTATTTATTTATTCATTTATCCCCCCCCTGCTGCTTGCGCTCACCGGGTCAGCCAACCACGCCGAGCGGGCGGGCCTGCCCCCACCAGGAGGCCCGGGGAACCGAACCGGGGCCTCCCATATGGTAAACGGGAGCCCCACTGATTGAGCCACAGCCGCTTCCCGATTCGTGAGTTTTGAGGCTGCCGGTGGCGGTTGGCACAGGCGGCTGAGCCCCGCGGTTACGGAAAAAAAAAATAAAACAGCCAATTGGAGCCGTGGGCGGGGCGAAAAAGTTTTATTTTCTGGGGAGCTGGCTGCCTAGCGCCCCTTGGACCTTGTGTGAACAGAGCAAACGAGCTGGTCAGCACCCAGTGAACCGGAGGGGGGATTTTGGTCGGGGAACGCAGCTGATTTCCCTAGCCACCCAGGGATAAGACCCGGGCCGCTGCGGAGCCAGGAGGAAGGGACACTTCCCAAAGAAGGGAGGGTTCGGTTGGAAGACAGGGAAGGGTATTTTATATTTTCACACATTGATCTGGCTGCCTGCACTGCCCCATAGCTTTGGGGAGCAGATAAGCCGACCTGAAGCAGCATCAGGCTGAGAGCAGACGCGAATCTGCACTCAAACTGATTTACTGAGCAGCCCGGTGATGCTGGAGCTCGGCGCCAGAAGGGGCGGAATCCGCCATCTTTAGCACTCCTCACTGACTAACATCAGAGCTTCAGCTAACCTGGGGAGTCCGGAAAGTGGGACGTGCTTGATTAATTTCCGCGGGCCCAGCTAGGGTCCCTTCTGTAAGGGGGTTGGTCTAGAGAAGGAATTATTTTGGGTCCTGCATTTGGCTAAAAAAAAAAAAAAAAAAAAAAGTGAGGTCACCTCAACAATTGAAAAATAAATTCTTTTTAATTTAGTTTAATAGCTAAAAGCTGCTTCAGGACCTGCATATAGAACCCTGCGGGGAAATTCATTGATAAACACAAGTAGGCAGGAAGGATCCACGTGGACCCTAGGGGAATCATTGACCCCCCTTAGCTCTGTTTGACTGCTTGCCTGTGTGGATCTTTGGTTTCTCTCTGTTACTTTCTGGTCTATTGCTATTATTCCCATTTTCCTCCCCCCTTCCTTTTTCCTTCTATTTTTTTTTTTTTTTTTAAATAGGTGCTGCCAGCTGGTCACTTATTTGCTGGGCTTCTTATTCAGTAATTTCCCACTCGCTGTATATATTGATTCTGTATTACAAACTATCGCTTATCCTTCCTGCATGTTTCTGCCTTCTGTTTTCTGTTGTGGCTCTTAGAGACAACATTTTTTCATAGGCCCACAACTTAAGGGTGTCAATTTCTATCCCATCTGTTTTGTTTTCTTCTTCTTTTTTCTTTTTTTTTTTTATTAGTATTAACTTTTTCCTTTCAGACCTTTCTCTACTATTTCTCTACCTCCTCATAATTCTAGCCTTCTAAATCACTATATATATATATTCCTCCATTTGTTTTCCCAGTCCATTATAAGAACTCCATATTTTTTCCTAGTACTCTACACTGCCTACACAAGTTAAATATTCATCTCATTAAGTCTCATTTTGCCCCTCTTCTAACTTTTATCAACATTTCTATTATCCTTCTGCCTTCCTTACATCTTTTGATTCCTCTGGCCCTAACCTTTTGCCTTCAAGGGAACATAGAAAGAAGTAAGGAAATAAAATAAGAAGAAAAACTGCCAAAGAGAAAACTTAACTCACACGCAGAACCAACAGCTAAATAAAATTCTAGAGCATAGAGAAAAGCTAATCAACTGAACAAACCCATCAAGATAATATGATGACCAGAGGGCAACAGAAAAATACAAATGACTCTGAAAAACTGGAAAACATGGACCAGTCCAGTGCACAAAATAAAAACCAGGAAGCAATGCAGTACATCGAACAACTAATCAAAGCTATCCAAACAAATATCATGGACCAACTTAAAGAACTGAAGGAAGAGATTAAGGATATAAAGAAGACACTGGGAGAACATACTGAAAAAATAGGTAACACACCTAAAAAGGTAATGGATATGATGGCGAACAAAGACACAAGTCAAGAAATGAAAAAGACGCTGGACTCACATGGCAGCAGAATTGAACAGGCAGAGGAAAGAATTAGTGATATGGAACACAATACAGTTGAAATCAAAGAGATCGTAGAAAAGATAGACAAAAAGATAGAAAAAATCCAGTATGGTCTAAGGGAATTAACCGATAATGCAAGACGCACAAACATACGCATTATGGGCATCCCAGAAGGAGAAGAGAAGGGAAAGGGAACAGAAGAAGTGTTGAAGAAACTTATGGCTGAAAACTTCCCAACTCTATTGAGAGAGATGGATGTGCAGATCCAGGAAGCACAGCGCACCCCAAATAGTATAAATCCCAACAGGCAAACTCCAAGACATATACTTGTCAAACTGTCCAATGCTCAAGACAAAGAGAAAATACTCAAGGCAGCAAGAGAAAAGAGAACCATCACATACAAGGGAAGCACAATAAGATTAAGTGCTGATTTCTCAGCTGAAACCATGGAGGCAAGAAGACAGTGGTATAACATAGTCAAAACACTAAAAGAAAACAACTTCCAGCCACGAATTCTCTATCCAGCAAAATTGGCATTCAAAAATGATGGAGAGTTCAAAATATTCACAGATAAACAGCAATTAAGAAAGTATGTCAAGAAGAAACCAGCAGTTCAAGAAATACTAAAGGAATCTCTACAAAATGAAAGGAAAAAACAAAGGAGAGAGAGTTGGAGGAGAGTTTAAAAACAACTGAAAACTCAAAAAGAGAAACAAAACAACATATGACATACATTAACCCAAAGAAAAAATGGCTGAAGTAAGAAATTCGTTACGAGTAATAAAACTGAATGTTAATGGATTAAATTCACCAATCAAAAGACACAGATTGGCAGAATGGATAAGAAAATATGATCCATCTATATGATGTCTACAAGAAACCCACCTTCGGCCCAGGGATAAAAGGAGGCTGAAAGTGAATGGCTGGAAAACCATTTTACAAGCTAACAATAGCCAAAAAAGGGCAGGAGTAGCTATCCTAATATCAGACAAAATAGAATTTAAATGCAAAACGATTGTAAGAGACAAAGATGGACACTACATATTAGTAAAAGGAGTAATCTCTCAAGAAGAGAGAACAATCATCAACATTTACGCACCTAATCGAGGTGCCTCAAAATACGTGCGGCAAACTCTGGAAAAACTAAGAGGAGAAATAAATTCCTCTACAATTATAGCAGGGGACTTCAACACACCACTATCATCATTAGACAGAACATCTAGGCAGAGAATCAATCAAGAAACTAAGGCACTCAACAATACATTAGAAGATTTGGACTTAATAGACATATACAGAACACTACACCCAAATACAGCGGGATTTACATTCTTCTCCAGTGCACATGGAACATACTCCAAAATAAACCACATGCTAGGCCACAAAACAACACTCAATGAATTCAGAAAGATTGAGATTATACCAAGTAATTTCTCTGACCACAATGGAATGAAGTTGGAAATCACTAAGGGCCAGAGAAACAGGTTAGGCACAAGGATATGGAAGTTAAACAACACACTCTTAGACAAACAGTGGGTCAAAGAGGAAATTTCAAAAGAAATCAGTAACTACCTTGAAACTAATGAAAACAACAACACAACATATCAAAACCTATGGGATGCAG
>JAKSZT010053786.1:4434900-4466473 GCA_026826555.1 Tolypeutes matacus | reverse complement strand
TATGTCTGTTTTGCAGAAAGAGGAAACCATTTTAGTTTCCATAGGGGTTTGGTATCCAAAAAGATGTGAGCTAAATGAGTCATCAATAATTATTGAAAGACACATAATCTATGATTCCTCAAGCCAAGCAGAACAGGACAAGGGTCAGAATAGTGATGATGGTTGTGCCGTGGGAGAGGTGTGCAGTGACTTCAGCCACAGCACTGTGTCCTAAGGTGGTGGGGTTCACACAGCCAGTGGGCCTGCTGCCCCCCTCCCACCCAGGGACTTCATTTGGGTTTCTGAAAATAATCAAAAACCTTTGGTTTTACTGATAACCATGAACTGTTTAATTATTACTATTACACAAGATATGAACTCAAGGGAGGTCGTTGTGGGAGTGTCCTTGGACATCCCATGCCCTGTCAGAGTGGAACAGCACCGTGGTCTCCCATGGTGGCAGGAGGCGGGCAGGACGCCCTTCCACTGGCTGCAGTCTGGACCCCACCCAGTTCCCCTGCATATAAACACCCCAGCCTGCCCCCCTGCATCACTGCAGAGCTGGGAAGACAGGCTCAGCCCATCAGCCCTCACGGCAGAAAGGAAAGCTCAGAGGAGAGCGTCCTGGGAGGAGAGTGGCCATGGACCTGATCCCCAGCTTTTCTATGGAATCCTGAGTCCTCCTCGCCATCTCACTGGTGCTCTTCTACCTGTGAGTGCTTGTCTAGGCTCCTCCTCTTTCCCCTTGGACTGGGGCGACGGTGCTGATCGGGACTTTTCCCAGGCTGTGTTGCAGGTCCAGGAGCTAATGGAGGGAAAGTTGATTAAGTGTTGGATGCTATAGAAACCCAAGGGCTTTCACTCACCTTATGCAGGTTCTTCTTTTTTTTTTTTTTTTTTGAGAAGATACTGAGGATTGAACCTAAGACCTCACACATGGGAAGCAGGCGCTCAACCACAGAGCTACATCCTCTCCCCAATGAGAGTGAGTGCTGGTTGTTTTGTTTGTTTGTTTTTGGAGGTACCAGGGTTCAATCCAGGACCTTGTACGTGGGAAACAGATGCTCAACCGCTTGAGCTACATCTGCTCCTCGTTATGCAGATTCTTAAAGGGATAACAAACACCCCTACCACCCCACTCCTCAAATCCTGATTTCTGAGGTAAGGAGAGTTTAGTGGAATTTTTCGGGCCTGGAATGACCTTTGGCTTGGCCAGTTTGGACACAACCAAAATCAGCAGAGGTGGAATTTTAGAGGTGTGGGAGGTGGGCAACATGGGAATCCCAGTGGGTTCCGTGTAATTTTTTGGGTAATCTAAGCACCTCTTAAAATATATGTGTATATATATATAAATAACATTTTTGTAAGCAAATACACATATATGCATATATATTTATATATCATTTTGCAAATGTTTGTATGTATTGTGAGAATTTTGATTTTTACCCACAATAAAAATAATTAAAAAAAAAAATACAGAATGATCCAGCTTTTAAAGATTTTTTAATATAAAGATTAATGTGATTATCATGCCTTATATATGTGCTCTGTGCTCTTTGAAATGTAAGTCACAAAGAAAATAGTATGTTCTTATTCTCCAGACTACCTGCTCTTCATAACTTCCAATATTATTATATTACCCAGCATTATTGAAAAAAAATTTTTAATCAATTTTATTGGTACATATTAATAAAGCATACAGTTCATCCAAAAAAAAAGAAGTGATCTGAGCAGCTGTAAGAAGAAATGAAGTCATAAAGCATATGGCAACATGGATGAACCTGGAGGACATTATGTTGAGTGAAGCAAGCCAGACACAAAAGGACAAATACTGTATGACTGCGTTACTATAAACCAAATATATTGTATAATATATTGTTTGATTAAAAAAAAATTTTTTTTTAAACAAAAAAAAAACTGCCTTTGCACTGTGCGATTTTGACCCTTTCCCAAGTGTGGGGATTCTGGGGTTCAGAGGGACAGCCTGGGGTTTCCCCTCACTGTCTTCACCTTGCAGGTTCCTATACGCCTAAGATATGGGCAGAAGGACTGGCCCGGGAGCTATGCAGGGCTTCCTGCTCCCCCTCTCCCACCACAGCATGGCTTTCATGGGGCCCAGGGTACACCCAGGATCCCTAGGGGACTGGAGGTTGCCCCTTCTTCAGCCTCCGTTTTTCCCTCTTCTCTGTGCTCTGATGAGGGTCTTTCTCTCTGAAACTCACCCCCACACTGCCTGGGGCAGAAGACTGACTTGTAAATGAGGAGTCTTTAAAACAGAGGACACTGGCAGTGAACTTACAGTTTTATTTGTTCTTCGCCTTTTCCCTCCAGTCTCTGGGAGGGTATGCATAAAATACAGATTTGTTTTCCCCCTAATAGAAAATCTGCTGGCACGTTTCAAAGGCAGAGGCTCTGAAACCAGTTTGGGTTTTAAATTTTTTTCCCTCTTTAAGTTGCATACAGAAAGATGAATCCAAGCCACTTACAGGGGAACTCCTTTCCATGGTGCAATTCCTGGCATCGCAGAGTGGTTGGGAGAAGAGCTATTGATCCCTATCTCAATTTCACTTCTATTAATAGGAGGAAATCATGATGAGGTGAAAATAGAAACTATAAGCTGGATTTCATTCTTTGTAGGAAAGGTTCAAGTTGTAGTGGCAACATTTTTTCAGGCAAAAGACATTTTGAAATTCATGGTTATGTTTTAATCTCATTCTATTTTATACCAGATCTTTATGGAAATGAAACTATTCCCAGCATCTTTTTTTTTTTTGAAGGAAGATAGAGAGCCATCGATTCAGTATTTATTATTATAAATGTGTATGAAACCACCTGCCCTCTTCTAGCATAATGTAAGGAAGGTGAATGTAGAGCACAAACACATCCCTCTGTGTTATAGATTCCATAGTAGCAGCTAAACATACCTGACAGCAGGTGGCTTTGGCCTCTGATTGGGGATGAGTGGGTGGGAATGCAATCCAGGCAGGATAGGGAAGGCATCCAGGTGGGGAGAAGAAGGAGATGGGAGGATGTTCCTCACCACCTGTGGGAGAGCTCCCGGAGACATTCGTGAATGCTGGCCCCTCCGGGATGGCACAGGGAAGACAGCAGGGTTGGCATCCAAGTCCCACTGGGAGATCCATCTGGCAGTGAGGCTGCACCTAGACACTCTGGCTGAAGGAGAAGCCCCTGCAGCCTGAGGAGATGCAGGACAGGAGCCAGCAGCTGGACAGTAGAACATGCCCTTGTCATGCCAACACAAATTAAAACCAAGAAAAAGTTCATTTTGTTGTAGTTGTTGCTAACCCATCATTTGACCAAAAGCTACAGTACTTTACCGAAATAGGGGAGCCAGAAAGAAACTCAGGAATTCACCCAGCCCGCCTTCTGTCTTTATGAGGACCATGTGACTTTACACAGTAGACAAGATCCTTCCTGGGGCTAATGCTGCTGAATTATTAGCTCAATAGCTGGGCCTTGCCTGAGAGTCCATAGATTATCCTGCACATTCGGAAACCTGAATTAGAGTATCTAATTTGCCATGGCTGCAGAGGCCAGGGATAGTCCTTGTGGAAATAATGGCGTCTGCCTCCGTTTTGGCCACTGAAGGGCACTCTTCCCCTGAAAGATCGTGGGCAGAGATCCAAACACACAGCTGGACCAGGCCAAGGGGCCTCTACAAGGTCCTCCAAGCACACTACACTGCACACAAGTTTCAGGTTTTATCTTATCACATATCATATGATTTACTGGGTTTGCACAGAACAGTTGGCTCCTATACAGACTTAAGTCCAGTGTCGAAAGAAGAGGGAACAAAGTTTTAATTCAACTGTCAGGAAAAGTTGAAAGCAACTTATTTTATGTTGTGTCACATATCTCTTGCTGGCAGCAAGAAACTACCTGGATTTTTGAAAAACTCCCTGTCTTTTAACTGCAATCTACTGCAGGAATGGTGAAGCATTTACACTTCTCAAAGATATTTTCCAAAACTGCCTCAGTGGGGCTCACCATGTAGACCGAGCAGCTTCCCTTTCAGTGGCTGCCAGCAGCCCCTGTCCTCAACCTCCATTCTTCTACTCTGTGCTGGCTCTGTAACACGGGACTGGGAAGACTTACAAGGGCCCAAAACTCACAGTTACAGGATCCACAGGATTCCAGGCAAAGTTGAGGTGCAGGCAGCCTCCAGGGGAGCAGCCACCTTGCTAGGTTTCAGGATAGTTGACGTCCAGAGGCAGCAAACAGGCTGCTCCCTGAATGACCATACTAAAAGGAATGAAGTGGCCCCAGGCTGTGTTTACACGGGAACCACCAGGTTGGAGGACCAGGTCCCACATACGAGGCCTGGTCTGGAAATGGATTGTAACGTTGTTGCTTCTTCTACTGGTATCTTCAGAGGAAACATATTGGTCAATCACCCTCACCTACAGCTCATGCCAACCAAATTGTTCAACAATGGAGGCCTTGCTGAAGCAAAGATCACTTTCATTTGTACAAAATCAGTAGAAGTCATGCCTATGGTTTTTTTTCTAAGAAATAAGAACTCTGTGGCTGCTTTGGGGCCTCTTTGTCAAGGCCTATTTAAGGACTATTTGCTAAATTGGGGGCAGGCCATACAGTGATGAAAAGTCATAAAAGTACTGAATACACTGAAAGAACAATGCCATCATAGGCTCTTGTTAACTACCTGTGATTGAATGCAGTTACACAAAACCTCAATATCAAAAGAGAAAGCTTTCTCTTTCCCTTTCAATCTAGAACAAAAATCCCTAGAATTCCTGGAAGATGGCGGACTAGTAAAACACGGGAATCTCTTCTCCAGAAAAATAGCTAGAGGACAAGCTGAAATAGCCCCAAAAAGATCTTCTAGGGTTTAGGACAGCAGGTGAAGGCTGCACACACCCAGAGGAGAGAGGGACAAAAGAAGGAAATCTCAACGACAGATCCCAGAGTTGGGATCAGCAGCAGCTGCTGCTGATGGTACCCTCCCCTACACTAAAAACTCTTTAGAATTCTCGGGCCTCAGGGCCTGTGACTACATACAAAGGGGACTCCAGGGATCTACCACCCCCTCAAAGGGGAGAGAGAGGGACACAGCCTAAGTCTGACTCAGCTTCTGACCCATAAATTTTGTCTGCTGTGCTCCACGAGTCCTTCCAGGCCAGGTGAGACCACACAGTGCTTTGCCCTGGGAGCTAGAGAAGGACTGGAGAAATCCGACCTCGCAATCTCCCTCTCTTCTAGCGGGGACTTATTGTAGAGAACTCCACAGGAAAAGGGAAAGAGAAGTACACAGCCTAAGGCTGACTCAGTTTTTAACTCACAAATTTGGTCTGCTGTGTCCCAAGAGCCCTTCCAGGCTGGGTGGGGCTGTGCCATTGTTTGCCTAGGAGCCTGCAAGGGGTTAAAGATATACAACCCTCCCAATCTCCTCCTCTACTAACAGGGACTGATTGTTGAGGATTCAGAAGGGAGTGGAAATATTTCTTAGCTGGGAAAAATGAGGCACTACCAGAGAAATCTGGAGAACAGTCTAAGAAACTTTCAATTACAAGGCTCTTAGCCCCCAGACAGGAAGCTCTATCACATTGATCTGGTCTGTGTTGCAACAAATACACTCCGACCCGGCATTGAATTGAGAGCTGCCAAAGAGCATCATATCCTGGCAGACCAAGGAAGTGCACAGAAGAAAATAAAAATTAGTAGGAGAGGCATTTTCTGGCCTCTAGAGCTTCCATGCCCAAGGCCCCAGGAAGCGAAACTACAACCAATTACTGGATCAAGTGCCCAGTTTTGAGCAACCAGTAGGACAATCCTAATAATCCAGGTCAAGCAAAAAATCAAAGAGCCATGGTAACTCACACTAAATCCCTATAAAAGAGAAACAGATTGAGCATCTGAGTAAACTACATCCTAACCAGCTGCCTGAACACCAGCAAAAAATTACAAGCCATGCTAAGAAAATAGAAGACATGGTCCAAGAAAAGGAATGCATCCAAGTCCCAGAAGAGATGCAGAATTTGAGAGAATTAATCAGCAAGATGAGCACAAATTTCCAAAATCAAATTAATGAGTTGAAAGACAATATAGTTAAAGAAATAAATGACATCAAGAATACATTGAGTGAACGCAAAGAAGAATTTGAATTCCTGAACAGAAAAGTAACAGAGCTCATGGTAATGAAAGACACAATAGGTGAGGTCAAAAACACATTTGAGGCATACAGCAGCAGACTCGAAATGATAGAGGAAAAAATAAGTGATACGGAAGACAGAGCAGCTAAAATTGAAGAGAGAAAAGAACAGAGAGAGAAAAGAACTGAAAAAATTGAGCAGGGGCTCAGAGAGCTGAATGACAACACAAAACACAACAACATACATGTCATGGGAGTTCCAGAAGGAGAAGAGTAAAGGGGCAGAAAGAGTATTTGAGGAAATAAAAGTTGAAAATTTCCCAACTCTCACACAAAATAATTGAATTTATATGTCCAAGAAATACACCATACCCCAATCAGAATAAATCTAAACAGACCTACACCAAAACACATAATACTACGAATGTCAAATGTGAAAGATAAAGAGAAAATTCTCAGACAAGCAAGAGAGAAGCAAAAGATCATGTACAAGGGACGTCCAGTAAGACTTAGTGCAGATTTCTCTTCAGAAACCATGGAGGCGAGAAAATAGTGGTATGATATAATTAGGAAACTGAAAGAGAAAAACCGCCAGCCAAGAATTCTTTATCCAGCAAAACTGCCATTCAAATATCAAGGTGAGTGTAAAATATTCATAAATGAACAGAAACTAAGAGTTTGCAAAAAAGAATCCACCTTTGCAGGAACTATTAAAGGAAGCTTTAGAACCTGAAAGAAAAAGACAGGAGATAGAGCCTTGGAGGAGACTATAGGAAAGAATAGCAGAAAGGATATCCAATAGAGCAAAAAGACAAACAAAAACAAGATGACATATGAAAATCAAAGAATAAAATGGAAGAAGTAAATAGTGCATTTACAGTAATATCATTGAATGTGAATGGATTAAATACCCCAATCAAAAGATACAGGCTGATAGAATGGATGAAAAAACATGAGCCATCCATATGCTGCTTAAAAGAAACTCACCTTAGACCCAGGCATTCAAACCAGCTCAAAGTGAAAGCTGGAAAAAGATACTCCACACGAATAGTAACCAGAAAACAGCAGGGATAGCTATACTAATATCAGACAAAACAGACTTTAAATGAAAAAAAATTATAAGAGATAGAGAAGGCCATTATATATTTATAAAAGGGACGATCCACCAGGAAGATATAACAACATAAATATCTATGCACCTAACCAGGGTGCCCCAAAATATGTGAGACAAACTCTGGCAAAACTGAAGGGAGAAATAGACATCTCTACAATAATCAATGGAGACTTCAACGCCCCACTCACATCATTAGATAGAACGAGACAGAAGATCAACAAGGAAATAGAAAACTGGAACAATATGATAAACAAGTTAGACCTAACAGACATATACAGAACTCTGCATCCAAACTCAATGGGTTATACATTCTTCTCAAGTGCCCATGGATCTTTCACCAGGATAGACTACATGTTAGGTCAAAATGCACCTCTAAATAAATATAAAAAGTTTGAAATTATACAAAGCACCTTCTCAGATCATAAAGGAATGAAACTAGAAATCAATAACAGACAGGAAAAAAGTAAATTAGCACATGTGTGGAGACTGAACAACACACTCGTAAATAATCACTGGGTCAAAGAAGAAATTGCAAGTGAAATCAGTAAATATATTGAGACAAATGAAAATGAGAACACAACTTATCAAAACTTATGGGATACAGTGAAGACAGTCTTCAGAGGGAAATTTATAGTCCTAATAGCCTATATTAAAAAACAAGAAAGAGCTAAACTCAAAGATTTAACTGAACAACTTGAGAAACAAGAAAAAGAACAGCAAACCAATCCCAAAGCAAGCAGAAGGAAAGAAATAATAAAGATTAGAGTAGAAATAAATGAAAATGAGAACAGAAAAACAGTAGAGAAAATCAATGAAAACAAAAGCTGGTTCTTTGAGAAGATCAATAAAAATGACAAGCCTCTAGCTAGACTAACAAAACAAAAGAGAGAAGATGCAAATAAATACAATCAGAAATGAAAGGGGGGAAGTTTCAAATGACCCCACAGAAATAAAAAGAATCATAAGAGGATATTATGAGAAACTATATGCCAACAAACTTGACAACCTAGATGAAATGGACAAATTCCAAAAATGCACAACCAACCTACACTGACGCTACAAAAATACAAGAACTTAACAAACAAATCACATTTAAGGAGATTGAATCTGTCACCAAAAGTCTCCCAGCAAAGAAAACTCTAGGACCAGAAGGCTTCACAGGTGAATTCTACCAAGCATTTAGAAAAGAATTAACACCAAACCTGTTTAAAGTCTTCCAAAAAAATTGAAGAAGAGGGAAAATTACCCAACACATTAATGAAGCCAACATCACCCTACCAAAGCCAGATAAAGATTCTACAAAAAAAGAAAATAACAGACCAATCTCTCTAATGAACATAGATGGAAAAATTCTCAACAAAATACTTGCAAATCGAATCCAACAGCATATCAAAAGACTTCTACATTACGACCAAGTGGGATTTAGTCCTGGTATGCAAGACTGGTTCAACATATGAAAATCAATCAATGTAATACACCACATTAACAAATTGAAGGAAAAAAACACATGATCGTCTCAATCGATGCAGAAAAAGCATTCAACAAAATCCAGTATCCTTTTTTTTATAAAAACACTTCAAAAGATAGGAAGAGAAGGAAAATTCCTCAATATGATAAAAGGCATATAGGAAAAACCCACAGCCAACATCACACTCAATGGGAAAAGTTTGAAAGCTTTCCCCCTAAAATCAGGAACAAGACAAGGATGACCACTGTCACCATTGTTATTCAACATTGTACTAGAAGTTCTAACTCGGGCAAATTAGACAAGAAAAAAAAATTAAAGGTATCCGAATAGGAGAAGAGGAAGTAAAAGTCTCACTGTTTATGGATGACATGCTCCTGTACTTAGAAAATCCCGAAGTATCCACGACAAAGCTACTTGAGCTGATAAATGAGCTCAGCAAAATGGCAGGATACAAGATCGACACGCAAAACTCAGTAATGTTTTTGTACACTAGTACTGAACAACTTGAGGAGGAAATCAGGGGTAAAATTCCATTTTCAATAGCAACAAAAAGACTCAAATACCTAGGAGTTAATTTAACCAAAGAAGTACAGGACCTATATGCAGAAAACTACAAAACAATGCTAAAAGAAATTTTAAAAGACCTAAACAAATGGAAAGACATTCCTTATTCATAGATTGGAAAAATAAATATCGAGAAGATGTCAAAATTATCCAAACTGATTTGTAGATTCAATGCAATACCAATCAAAATCCCAACAGCTTACTTTACAGAATTAGAGAAGGCAATTACCAAACTCACCTGGAAGAGTAAGTGCACCCAAATAGCCAAAAGCATTCTGAAAAAGAAGAGCAACTTGGGAGGAATTTCACAGCCTGACCTGATATATATTACAAAGCTACACTGGTCAAAACAGCATGATACTGGCATAAAGATAGACACATCGATCAGTAGAATAGGATTCAGAACCCAGAAATAAACCCTCACCTTTACAGTCAACTGGTTTTTGGCAAACCTACCAAGTCCATGTTAGTTGGACAAAACAGTCTCTTCAAAAAACGGTGTTGGGAGAACTGGATATCTATAACCAATAGAAAGAAAGAGGACCGCTACCTCACCCCCCACACAAGAATCAACTCAAAATGGATCAAAGATCTAAATATAAAAGCCAGGACCATAAAACTACTAGAAGAAAATGTAGGGAAACATCTTCAAGACCTTGTAGTAGGTGGTGGTTTCTTGGACCTTACACCCAAAGCACATGCAACAAAAGAAAAAATAGATAAATGGGATCTCCTCAAAATTAAACACTTTTGCACCTCACAGGACTTTGTCAAAAGGCTGAAAAGGCAGCCAACTCAATGGGAAAAAATATTTTGAAATCACATATCTGATAAGGGGTTAATATCCAGGATATATGAAGAGATGTTACAGCACAACAATAAAAAGACAAACGACCTAATTTAAAAATGGGCAAAAGACTTAAATAGACATTTCTCCAAAGAAGAAACACAAATGGCAAAAAAAAAAAAAAAAACATGAAGAAAATGCTCAACATCACTCATGATTAGGGAAATGCAAATCAAAACTACAATGAGATATCATTTCATACCTATCATAATGGCCAGTATTAAAAAGACAGAGACCTTCAAGTGTTGGAGAGGATATTGACAGATAGGAACACTTATTCACTGTTGGTGGGAATGCAAAATGGTACAGCCACTGTGGAGGACTGTTTGACATTTCCTAAAGAATTTGAATATAGACTTGCCATGTGATCCAGCAATACCACTACTGGGTATATACTCAGAAGAACTGAGAGCAGTGACACGAACAGACATCTGCACACCGATGTTCATAGTCACATTATTCACCATTGCGAGAAGTTGGAAACAACCCAGGTGTCCATCGACAGATGAATGGATAAACAAACTGTGGTCTATTCACACGATGGAATGTTATGCAGCTGTAGGAAGAAATGAAGCCATAAAGCTTATGACAACATGGATGAACCTGGAGGACATTATGTTGAGCGAAGCAAGCCAGACACAAAGGGACAAATGATGTATGAATGTGTTACTATGAACCAAATATATTGTGCAACATATTATTTGATTCAAAAAACATTTTATATGCATCTAGTATATTTAATTGAGAAATGTATGTATTTATTCACCTATTTTTACTTGTTTATATTTTCAATTACAAAATGTACAAAATAAAGTAAAAAAAAAATCCCTAAATCAAGGCAAGTCAACTTTCCAAATAGACATAAGTGAATCTTCCAGGACAGTTCCATACTGACCCTCCCAGAAGCACTCAAGTTTGGAGATGTTTATGAAGTATTCACTCTAGGATTGGTACCATGAAGACGTTTTAACAGCTTTTAGTTCATCTTCATTACTATTTGTGGGACTCACAGTGGAGGTGGGAAAGGAGATGATAAACTGTAATTGCAGCCTTTGGAATTTTTATTAATATTGATCGCCTATATGTTGCTTGGGTCCTGCATTCATGACTGCCCTGCAAGTCCACTGACCTGGCTTTCTCTTTGATTTTATAGATATGGAACCCACACATTTAGTACTTTTAAGAAGCTGGAAATTCCCGGGCCGACACCTCTGCCTTTTTTGGGAACTATTTTGTCCTACCGCATGGTGAGTGTCCCCTTTTTGCTCCTTTTGTTTGTAAATACCCCACTGGTTCCATTGAGGAAGGAAATGCTCTTCCTCAGGAGGAACTTCTGATGTCCCACTCACTCTAGAAACAGTGTCGTAGGCCCCACCCATCACATTGTCCTGCTTGTGTTTTGGTGTCAGCTGTAGGGTTGTTTTTCTGACAGCCCAATTCTCTGAAAGAGTCAGCAAAGAACTTCATGTTCAAACGTTGTGAGCATCACGAAGATGGTTCACCTCCTGTCAGGTGCGGGCTCCAGGAAGGCAGAGTGGTCCTGAGGATTAGAAGAGTAGCATGATGGGTCTGTGAGAAGCCCATTAAGCTGGGTGCACTAGATTCAAACTTCCTGTTAGTCTCATGAACTCAGTGCAGTTTTTTTTTTCTTTCCATCCTGGATCACTTTTCAACTTCTGATAATACGGCAGTCCAAGTTTTCACATCTGAACATTGCACATACTGGAATGCTCTTGAGAACTATTAGCTCCCACGTGGTTATTTCCATGTCTTCAACCCAACTTCTACTACCCATGGCATCTTTGGATGATTTGAGAGCTAAACAAGAGATTTCTGTTTTAATTCTTTTCCTTCAAAGCAGCCAACCCGGGAGCAAGTCTGAGCAGGCAGGAGCTGAAACTGAGACAAGATCATGGCTGTCTATCAACTTCAGATATTTTACCACCAAATGACATTTTTAAAAATCTTAACTCAGGCATAATCAGTGATTTAAAAAAAAAACTATAAAAAGAAGGTGCTTTGATAAAATTATTAAAAATTTAATTTCACTTTTCAAACCAAACTGAACAGAATGAACTGATGACCTGAATTTTGTTGGAATCTTTATGACTAACTCCAGTGGGAGCTCCACACAGACACCAGCTCGAAAGGTGTCAAGCTCACCTGCAGAAGGCCAGCTGACATGGCCTGGCCAAGGGTGCTCCCTGCTTTCCCACAGACCTCAGGCTTTTTCCTCAGATGCCAGTTCTCCCAAATAAGGCTTCCATTTCCTAATTACCATCTAAGATCATACTTTATTTCTTCTTACTCTCAAAAACCAATACTTTTGTCTCCAACTTTTCCACATCAACACTTTCGTTGGTGCATATTTCCAATAGCCCATATTTCTAGGACCTTCTTTTGGATTATTAAAGCATCACAGCTGGAACTTAGTGAGGGGAAGTTTCTTTTCTAATTAACAGAAGTGAAACCTCAGAACAAGTATTTTAACTTGCTGTGTGCTTTGTACAGAGGTGGCACCTCTACATCTTATCCATGCTAGATGAAAAACAGGAAGGCTGAAGCTTCTTTGTCATGCTTTCATACTTACTCACTTTCTCACTCAAGAGACATGTCTTAGGTTTATTTTAATCTGTGAACAACAGGAGGTCATGGGTATCCATAACTTTCTAATTCTGCAAGCATTCTAGACAGAGCTCAGGAGGCCAATAAAAAGGAGGCTGTACTAGGAGGGAGAAGAGTGTGCCGGCCTCTGGAACAACCCCTCAGTCTCTAAATTCATTTTTCTCATGTGCACATGGAGTTTATAATTGGGATATGGGATTTTAAAGATAGCAAATGCACAAGTAAAACATGTCAGAAAGAGAAGGAATGACTTATTATTCGGAGATAGACTTAAGTTGTCCCCTAGCTACAATATTGGAGAAACTTCAATTGTTCCTTTAAATTCTCCATTGAAATATCTGCTCTATTTTTGCCTCAGACGCCTAAGATCTCTCTCAATAAGAACTTCCCTTCAAATGCCAGCAAAAGATAGCCAGAATTCATCAGTCTTGCATCTTTTTTTCCCAGGAAAGAGTTAGGGTTAAGTATATTTTAGTCCATTATCTAAGTTCATTTTTCATTCTATTTACAGGGTTTTCAGGATTTTGACACAAAATGTTCTGAAAAACATGGGAAAATGTGGGGATGAGTATACTGGAAACTTTGGCTAGGTAAACCTTTAGTTATGATGAGGCACCCAACTGTATGGAGGGCAATCTCAGCCCAGAGGCTCTTGGAGGAAACCATTTATTGCTCAGATCTTGGAGATTTGTTCTGCCAGGATTCCATGGTTCACCAGGTGTCCGGGTCTACTGCCTGAAATTGGTCCAGAAGGCAGCAGGTTGGCACCTTTCTCCAGACTTGGTTTTCTAAGAACTCCAAGCCTTCCTTCCTCTCCAAACGGCTAATGCTCTTGGCTCCATTTTTCCTTCCTTATTTCCTTTAACTGCATAAGCATGCATTATTTCAGACCCTTCTAAAATGTGCTAATGAATGCATGACATTACCCCTTTCCTACATGGACTCACTTGTATTAGAAGCCAAAATTCCTTTATTTAAATTTAGTATTTAATGTGTACATTTGAAGGAAGGTCTGCAGGATAGAGGTAAATACATTGGGAAACCATGATGTTCAGCTTTTTAAATTCTTCCATTTCTTGTGAAATGATTTTTGACGTTCTCATTAGAAATATATACAAGCATTTCCTTATATACTCCATCCCTACTGACTTTGAAGAAGAAACATATAATATTTTAAAACACAGTTTTCCCAGTGGCTAACTGACTTTAAAAGTGTGTAAGGTGGGCTGGGCCAGCTGCAGAGGCTGTTCCTTCAGAGCTGCTGACGGTTTGGTGAGAGCAGCACAAGAGGAGTCATCGAGGCTGCACCTTAATGCCCAAAGCCTGACCTTTCCTACCTCTGCGTCTCCTCTCATCACGTCTTCAGGACCACAGGGCTGCTGGGGGCTCTGCTCACAGCATGGTCCATAAATGCCACGAGACAGAGTGGGAGAAACCCTCAGCGTGGGATCTCCACTGGCCCAGCCTCACATCCCTGCCAACACTTAGAAATTGGGAGCATTTGATGGAGACACTTCATCGTTATGGACCCCAGTTTTCTCCTAAAAATGTTTCTCATGCTGGGTGTACATAAGGAACCCCTGGAAGAGCTTGCTAAAAATGCAGATCCTGGGGCCCACCCAGCCTGGCCCAAACTGGAGGATTTGGGGGTGGGGGGGTCATTGTTTTTGCATTTTAACCAATGGTTGAAGAAATACATGGGCTGGGGTGAGATGAAGAAGTTTAACTGACCAGTCAAGGGTTCTGTATTAGTCAGGGTTCTATAGGGAAACAGAACCAATAGGAGATATCTATAAATAGTATGAGATATTATAAAATTCTCTCACATGACTATGGGGATGCACAAGTCCAAATTCCAAAAGGCAGGCTGCAAACCAGGGGTTCCAATGAAGGTCCTTGATGAGTTCTCAGGAGGCACTGGCTGTCTGAGGTAGAGATGGGAATTCTCACTCTACATGCTGAAATCACTTTCCCTTTTAAGGCTTTCAGCTGATTGGACGAGACGTCACTCCTTGCTGTTGACAATCTCCTTACTTGATTTTAGATGTAATCAGCCATCTATGCAGTCAACTCACTCATGATTAAAGTCCATGAAATGCCCTTGCATGGCAATTAGCCCAGTGCTTCATTGACCAGACAACTGGGCACCATTACCTGGCCGAGTTGATGCATTAGCCTAATTGTCACAGATTCCAAAGAGAAAAATCATATGGAAGCTACCATTAGCTGTTTATCAATTTTGTTTTCTACAACTTCATTTTGTCCCTTCCCCACCAAGGTATTTTTGGGGAAATGATTGGGAGAGAGAAATCGTGCACAAAATGTGATCAATCTGGTTGTGGAACAGACCGAGGCCTCCCCTCAACAGCTCATGTAACATCTCAGCACGAGGATACGCAACACCTACACAAGCTTCTGAGCTTAGACTATTTTGGAAATGCACAGCAGTAAATGCAGTGCTTCGCGCCAATTTTAAATATGACCCCAGAACCACTTCACATTCCCCTGTGAATGAAACAATAGATGACTTTTGGGAAATCTTCCATTTAATTCCAGCATATTCTGTTCCTCCATATTTCTTTATATCCATTATCTATTTTATTAGAATTTTTTTCTAACCTCAACGCTACCAAAGATATCTCTTTAATAGTTAAAATGGTACTTCTTTTTAAAATTTTTAACAAACTGAGAAAATTGTAGAAAATAGGGGAAAGAAATCATTTAGTATCCCAACATAACTTTTGAAGCATTCTAAGACTCTATATGAACACATATGCTTACATATTTGAGATCAATATTTCTTCATTTTCATCTGCTATTGTGTCATATCCTTTTTTCATGTTTTGACGTATCTTAAAATTATAACTTTTATTCAATGAGTAGTTTGACTCTCCTTACGTAATTATTGTTTATTTTTGGTCCTAGGTAAATTACTTGAGTTCAATTTTTCATTTACCTAATGTCCCCCTTGACAATGAAATATATTAACCATACAAAAAATTGCAGAGAATGATGTCATGAATATCCATGTGCCCACCCCCTGGAATTTACAAATGTTCTCATGTTATCTGCAACCGCAAACTAAGCCAAGTGCTATTTGTCTTTAAATGTCTCTAATCTATTTGAACTCTTCATTTCATGAAGACTCAAGTGGCTTCTGTGGTCTGAACGCTGCTGTGTATCACACCCCAAATTGAACTAGAAGTAAATGGGCTGTGCATTGTACAGTTAGGTGCATAGAATATGTAAAGTCAGGGTGGAAGTCTGGCTTCCCAGGTGTGGATCCAGCTGCAGAATCCAGCTTGGAACGTTTAATCAGGTCTCTTTTCCCGGCAAAGGTTTTATGATGGTTGACAGCCTGTGCTGGCTATCACGGATCCAGGGATGATCAAGACAGTACTGGTGAAAGAATGCTACTCTACCTTCACAAACCGGCGGGTACGCGGCTTTTCCTTAACTCCCCATTTATTCCTCTAGTCGCCCCATGACATCTCCCACAACTGTATTCTACAAGTTCAAACCAGGAATATGACATTGGGAAAATCCACAGAGCTTATGTGGATTTCATCAGTTTCTTGTGCAGACATTTACGTGTGTGTGTGTTTGTGTGTGTGTGTATGTAGCTCTATGGAACTGTATCACAAATGTAGATTCATCTAACCACCATATCAAGATACAGAACTCTTCCATCACCACATCTTTCGTAGTCACAGGTGGTGACTTGTTTTTAACTCTTAACAGGATTATTGAAGAGGAAATTTTATTGTTTGATGAGACCAAATTATCCATTCTTTCCTTTCATGGATTGTGCTTTTATTGTTGAGTGTGAAAACTCTTCACCAAACAATAGGTTTCAAAGATTTTCTTTCAATTTCTCTCCTAAAAGTTATGTAGTGTTTCATTTAAGTCTGTGATCTGTTTTGACTTAAGTTTGGTATAGGGTGTGAAGTTGAGGCCAAGGTTAGGGATTTTTTTGCCTAAGAGTATACAATTACTTTGACGTCATTTGTTGGAAAGGCTATGCTTGCTCTGTTGAATTGCTCTTGCAACATTATCAAAAATGCTGACCATATTTCCATTGTCTATTTCTCCTTCTCTATCCCATTCCACTCATCTCTGGTATATCCCACTGCCAGTACTGTACAGTCCTGAACACTGTTGCTCCATTGTAAGTCTTATCATGTAGAGTGATTTCTCCCACTCTATTATTCTTTTTCAGAATCGTTTTAGCTATTCTAGATCCTTCCCTTTCCATACAAATTTAGAATAAGCTTCTCTGAGTCTACTATAGTCCTTGTGGAGATGTTTAAAACAATTGGATGAACCTATAGATAAATTTGGGGATGATCAATGTCTTTGTTATGTTGACTCTTCCAAACGGTGAACACAGTATATCTCTCCATTTACTTGGGTTTATTTTTTACCTTTTCTTCAGCATTTTATTATTTTAGTATACAGATACTGTACATAGTTCAATAGGTTTATACCTAAATATTTCATTTACCCTCAAGTGTTTATTAATAGTATTGATTGTTTAATTTCAGCTTCCCCCTGTTTCTTGTTATTACACAGAAATGCAATTTATTTTGTGTGTTGATCTTGTATCCTGTAACATTGCTGAACTCACTTATTATGGTTAGGAGGTTTCAAGTTTTTTTTTTATCTTTTGTATATTCCTTGAAATTTTAGATTTTTTATCTTGACAATTACATCATCTAAAAATTAGGGACAGTTCTATTTCTTCCTTTCCAACCTGTATATCTTCTATTTCTTTTTCTTACCTTATTGCACTAACTAGGACTTCAAGTGTGACGTAGAGGAGAGTGATGAGATGGATATCCTTGTTTCATTCCTAATCTAAAGTGAAAGGACTCACTCTTTAAACATTAATATGATGTTAACTATAGGTTTTTGTGTAGATATTCTTTGTTAAGTTGAGGAAGTTTCCCTATCCTCCTAGTATAGTGAAGGTCTTTATCATGAATGGCTGTTGAAGGTAATCATTGGATACAAAATATTGTTTTGTAAAATAGAAGAAACCTTTCAAGTTGTGTGGATTGATAAGCCTGCCCTACTGGGAAATAAAATGATCCCTCTGTTCTCCTTTCTCTCTTTGGGGGAAAATGTTAGAGATAAGGACTTCTATGTTATACCTTTTTTCATAGTTGCAAATGGGTTCCTGACTTCTTAAGCATTCACATTATTTTTTAATTAATAGAGAATCTAGCATTGATCATGCATATAATAAATTAAACATATGTTCAGGACATGATGCCAGTTCAAGAATTTTCCATAATTGTGGAGACCTCTGAAACATATAGGGAAAAATGTCTTCTGCTTTGGACACTAGATCCTCGATCCAGTGGGATTTATGAACTCAGCCATCTCCTTATCTGAGGATGAAAATTGGAAGAGAGTGCAAACATTGCTGTCTCCAACATTCACCAGTGGAAAACTCAAGGAGGTAGAAAAAGAAGAGGACTTTTAATTAGAAACTTGAACGAAGAATCAGGTAACAAGTAGAAATAATGTCATTGTCCCTTTCAAAGGGGGTAATCAACTGAGTTTCAGATTTCTAAAAATTATCCTTTATGAATAAGAACAGAAGAGGCATACCTGAATCATTAGGTCACATATGGTCCATGCTAGACGAAACCCAGTCCTTCCAGGCCTTGGTTCTCCTCATTCACCCACCAGTGGTGCTGTGCTTTGTGTGCAGATGTTCCCTATCACAGGCCAGTTCGGAGGTGTGCTGGTGAAGAACCTGAGGAGGGAAACAGAGAAAGGCAAACCTGTTGCCCTGAAAGAGTATGGGGTGGGGGGTGCTGTTTGGACTCTGAACGTGGTCACGAGCCCTCTCACTGCCTGCAAGGAGCTGACACATCCACTGTCAAGTTACACTTATGAACAAAACCAAAGCCAGTTCAAGGTGTTGAGACTCTAACGTGCAGCCCAAGAAGGGGAGGGTCCCATTGCATGACAGGGCATCCAGGAGAGAAGGCTCCTACTCCTTGTGCACATGAGCCAGGAGAACTCACCTGCCTAGTTGTCATCTTGGATATTCAAGAGAACAAAACAAATAAAAAGGTTAAGATCGAAGAAACACGATCCATAGCATCAAGGTTCGACATGTGCAAGGTACAGCCTGGTGGGAGGGGAAGGCATTGCTACATTTCGACAGGCAGTGGGGGAGCAGGAAAGTTCAAATGTGGAACTTGTAATGACTTTTGCTGAGAAAATAAGGAAAATGCTAAGCATTATATATTCCCTCCACTTGTCCTGCCTTCAGTCTAAAAAGAGAAGACCTTCTACTGGTTATGGGTAGCTTGACCACTTCATTTATTTTCCAAACTAGGACTGTCTTGAGCAAAGGCAGGACAGATGGTCACTTGCCCATGGGGTGCACCAGAATTTTGGAGTAATTTTTAACCAAGAACATTCTCAGACCTAACATTCTCTGGAAATGGTTCTGTCCAAAAGAAAACCTCACATCACAGGGACTGGGAAAGAGCGGGTTTGTCAGGATGTTAGGGGGCAGGGTAGGGAGGGTGGGACAATGTTCCTGGCAGGTCAGAACAGGGCATGGAGGTTCTGGAATGTGCTGAGGAGGTGCGAACGTGAGCTAATGTCACCTTTCTGGACCCTGAACAGAGAGAATTTTCCCATCCTTGCTCCTGTCCATCACTCTGCTTGCACACCTACTACCAGTCACACTCCACACACACTAGTGAAAGTCGTCTCATTACAACCCGTTTCCCTCTGGCCCTGAGCTCCTTGACCCAGAGGTGCGTCCATCTCCAACCTGTGCAGGGCCAGCGGCATCCCCGGCAGCTGGGGGATGCCTCAGGAGGTAGGGAGGACGATGTCCAGCAGAAGGTTCCGGATGTGTGGCAGCCTGGGCTGTCTTGTCCAGGAGTTTAAATTTGCAGGCACTTGTTGAATGTGCTGGGGAAGGATCGCGAGTGATGCTGATCTTAGATTTCTCCGTCTCTCTTTCTGCACTCAGTGTCTTCGGGGCCTACAGCTTGGACGTCATCCTGAGCACGTCATTTGGTGTGAACGTCGATTGCCTCAACAACCCACAGGATCCCTTTGTGCAGAAAGCCAAGAAGCTCCTAAGATTTGATTTCTTGGACCCATTCTTGTTCACAATAAGTATGTGCTCCACGGCTTCTTTTCTCATCTTTTAAGAACATATTTGTTGACACATAGTTCACATACCATGCAATTCACCCATTCACAGCATGAAACTCAATGGTTTTTAGTGTATTGAAAGCCATGTGCCAGCGTCATCACAACTTTAGAACATTTCCATCACCTCGGGCATGTGCTCCTTACCCTTTACCTACCACCCTCTCTGCCCCCCATGCTCGTCCCTATGAAAGCTCTAATCTACCTTCTGTCTCGAAAGCTTTTGCTTTTCTGGACACTTCATATAATGGAATCCTATAACATATGGTCTCTGGTGACTGGCTTCTTTCACTCAAGATATGTCAGATATATGGTTTGCAAAATTCTTCCCACATTCTGTAGGTTGCCTTTTCACTCTATTGATAGTATTCCTTGAAGTACAATCCGTTTTAATTTTGTATACGTCCAATTTATGTAATTTTCCTTTTGTCCCTCTTGCTTTTGGTCGCTTTTCTACAAATCTACTGCCAAATCTGGATAATAAAGATTTCCTCTTTTATTTTCTTCCAAGAGTTTTCTAGTTTTAGCTCTTACATTTAGGACATTGATCCATTTTGAGTTCATTTTTTACATGTAGCATGGAGTGTACAAATTCATCGTTTTGAATGTGCTACCCAGGTGTCCCAGCAGCATTTGTTGAAAAGTCTATTGATTCTCCCCCATTGAATAGCCTTGGCAACAGCTGTTTAAAATCAATTGACACTGAGGTTGATTTCTGAGTCTGATTCTATTCTATTAATCTATGTCTATCTTCATACCATTACCACCTCCTATTGATCCTTATAGCTTTGTGGAAACTCTGGAATTAGGCACTGTAAATCCTCAATTTGTTATTCTTTTTTCAAGATTTTTTGGCTTTTCTAGATCCTTGCAATTCCATATTTATGATAGCATCAAATTGCCAATTTTTAGAAAGAAGACAGCTAGAATCCTAATGGGCAATCCATTGAATCTGTAGATCATTTGGGGAGTATTGCCATCTTGTCAATATTAAGTCCTCTAAACCATGAACATGGGATGTTTTTCATTTGTTGAAAACGTCTTTTTTTTAACAATGCATTGTAGTTTCTCAGAATATAAATTTCGTTCTCTTTTCTTAAATTTCTTCCTAGGTATTTTGTTCTTTTTGACACGATTATAAATGGAATTGTTTTCTTCATTTTATTTTCAGATTGTTCATTGCAGTGTATAGAAATACCACAAATTTTTCTATATAGACCTTATATCCAACAACTTAGCCAAATTTATTACTTCTAATAATTTTTGGTGGGTTCCTTAAGATGCTCTATATACAAGATCATGACATCTGAGAACAGATGTAGTTTTGCTTCTTCCTTTCCAATCTGGATACCATTTCTTTCTTTCTTCCTTTCTTTCTTCCTTCCTTCCTTCCTTACTTCCTTCCTTCCTTCCTTCCTTCCTTCCTTCCTTCCTTTCTTTCTTTCTTTCTTTTCTTTCTTTCTTTCTTTCTTTCTTTCTTTCTTTCTTTCTTTTCTTTCTTCCTTCCTTCTTTCCTTCCTCTCTCCCTCCCTTCCTTCCTTTCTTCCTTCCTTTCTTTCTTTGCATATTTTCACTACTAGTACATCCCAGTACAATGTTAGAAGACAGGCATCCTTGTCTTCTTCCTGAACTTAAGGGAAAGCATTCAGTTTTTTACCATTAAATGTGAGGTTCGCTATGGATTTTTCATAGACTTCCTATATAAGGTTGAAGAAATTCCCCTCCATTCTTAGTTTTTTGTTTTTATCTTGAAATGGTGTTGGATTGTGTCGAATGTTTTTTCAGCTTCTCTTGATTTGACCATATGGTTTTTCTTCACTTGATATGGTATATAACATTAATTGATGTTTGCAAGTTAAATGTTCTTGCTTTCCAGTGAGAAACCCTACCTGGTTATGTTTATAACCATATGATATGTTGCAGGATTCAGTGTGGCAGTATTTTGTTGAGGAATTTGCATCCATATTCTTAAGATCTAATGGTCTGTAGCTCTCTTTTCTTGTGATATCAATCTGGTTTTAGGATCCAGGTAATACTGGCCTAATAGAATGAGTTGAAATATGTTCTGTCCTCTTCCAATTTGTGGAAGAGCTTGTGAAGAATTCACATTTATTTTTCTTTAAATATTTGAGAGAATTCACCATTAAAGCCATCTGGAATATGCTTTTTTGTGGGTAAATTTTTAATTAATAATTGAATCTCTTCTCTTGTTTTTAGTTCATTCAGATTGTCTATTTCTCACCCAACCACCCGAGATGGCTCCCTCTTGTGTTTGCTCGTTGTTGTTTTTGCTCATTGATTGTTTACGCTCATTTTTGCTCATTTTAATTTTGCGGGGTCGTTTTCTGCTCTTTGTATGTTTGTTTTTTCTTTTAGGAGGCACTGGGAACTGAATCTGGGACCTCCCATGTGGGAGGTGGACGCTCAACTGCTTTAGTCACATCTGTTCCCTGCTTGTTTGTGTTATTTTGCTCGTTGTCTGCTCATTGTTTCACTCATTGTCTGCTCGTAGTTTTTACTCATTGTTTGTTTGTCTTCTATAGGAGGCACGTAGAACCGAACCCACAACCTCCAATATGGGAAGTGGGCGCTCAGCTGCTTGAGCCACATCTGTTTCCTGTCTATTTCTTTTTGTTTCAGTTTCTGTAGCTTTAGTCCTCCCAGGAATTTGTTCAATTCATCTACATTTTCTAATTTATTTTGAGATAACAGAACATTTGCAAATTATTGTTCATACTATTCCATTATAATCCTTTTTATATCTCTAATGTCAATAGTTCCTCTTTCAATGATGGTAAAAATTTGAGACTTCCCTCTTTTTTGTGAGCGTCAATCTAGGTCAAGGTTTGGCAATTTTAATGATCCTTTCAAAGAAACAGCTTTTGGTTTCATTAACTTTCTCTATTGTTTTTCTATTTCCAATACCATTGATTTTCACTTTAATCTTTATTATTTCCTTCATTTTGCTTGCTATAAGCTTGATTTGGTCGTCTACTTTCAGTGTCTTAAGTTAGAGGGTTAAGTTATTAATTTGAGATTGTTCTTCTTTCACAACATAAGTATTTAATTACTGTCACTGGTTTAACTACATTCCATAAATAGGACACATCTTCTTTTTCATTCATCTCAAAGTAATTTCTAATTTCCCTCTGGATTTCTCTGGTGACTGAGAGTTAAGTGTGTCATTCAATTTCCATACATTTGTGAGGTCCCAATTTCCTTGTTATATATTTCAAAGAATTATTTCTACTCTGGCTGCTATTTCTTCAACAGCACGATTACCTGGAGCAGCCGACTATGCTGGTTTATACAAGGACATTCTAGTGCAAGGAAAGCAGGCTAAGTAGTCAGGGAATGTAATCATGATGCTTTGGTAACCAGGGATGATAAAGGGACAACTGGTCTCCCCTCATGGTGGGCCCTCTGTGTGCACTTACTTTTGTTTGGCCATGACCTTGACCTCCGGTGTCCCTGAGGGAAAGGCTTCAATTTGAGATTCAGGCATCTTTGACTCTTCTCAATGTATAGTGGATTATAATTCATCCAGGAAAAGTATGCATTTTCACTTTACTTTCCTTAAAAAGAGACTTTTTTTTTCCCATTAGCGAGGGCTTGGTAGGTTTGTCAAAAACCAGGTGACTGTATAGGTGAGGATATGTTTCTGGATTCTCAATTCTATTCCACTGAACGGTGTGTCTATCTTTATGCCAATACCATGACGTTTTGACCAGTGTAGCTTTGTAATATGTATCAAGGCCAGGCAGTGAAATTCCTCCCACATTGCTCCTCTTTTTTAGAATACTTTTGGCTATTCAGTGCATTTACCCTTCCAGATGAATTTGGTAATTGCCTTCTCTGATTCTGTAAAGTAAGCTGTTGGGATTTTGATTGGTATTGCATTGAATCTACAAATCAGTTTGGGCAAGATTGACATCTTCACGATATTTATTCTTCCAATCCATGAACATGGACTGTCTTTCCATTTCTTTAGGTCTTTTTAAATTTCTTTTAGCATTGTTTTGTAGTTTTCTGCATATAGGTCCTGTACTTATTGGTTAAATTAACTCCTAGGTATTTGAGTCTTTTTGTTGCTACTGAAAATGGAATTTTCCTCCTGATTTCCTCCTCAGATTGTTCAGTACTAGTGTACCAAAACTAATGTACAAAAACATTACTGATTTTTCATGTTGATCTTCTATCCTGCCACTCTGCTGAACTCATTTATTAGTTCAAGTAGCTTTCCTATGGATACTTCAGGATTTTCTAAATACAGGATCATGTCATCCGCAAACAGTGAGAGTTTTACTTCCTCTTTTCCTGTTTGGAAGGCTTTAATTTTTTTGTCTTGTCTAATTGCCCTAGCTAGAACTTCTAGTACAATGTTGAATAACAATGGTGACAGTTGGCATCCTTGTCTTGTTCCTGATCTTAGGGGGAAAGCTTTCACCCTTTCCCCATTGACTATGATGTTGGCTGTGGGTTTCTCATATATGCCTTTTATCATTTTGAGGAATTTTCCTTTTATTCCTATCTTTTGAATCATTTTTATCAAAAAAGGATGTTGGATTTCGTTGAATGTCTTTTCTGCATCTATTGAGATGATCATGTGGTTTTTTTTCTTCAATTTGTTAATGTGGTGTATTACATTCATTGATTTTCTTATGTTGAACCAGCCTTGCATACCAGGAATAAATCCCACTTAGTCGTGATGTATAAGTCTTTTGATATGCTATTGGATTCGATTTGCAAGTATTTTGTTGAGAATTTTTGCATCTATGTTCATTAGAGATATTGGTCTGTAATTTTCTCTTCTTGTGGAACCTTTATCTGGCTTTGGTATTAGGGTGATGTTGGCTTCATAAAATGTGTTGGGTAATTTTCCCTCCTCTTCAATTTTTGGAAGAGTTTAAACAGGATTGGTGTTAATTCTTTTTGAAATGCTTGGTAGAATTCACTTGTGAAGCCATCTGGTCCTGGACTTTTTTTTGCTGGGAGATTTTTGATGACGGATTCAACCTCCTTAATAGTGATTGGTTTGTTAAGTTCTTGTATTTCTTGTAGTGTCAGTGTAGGTTGCTTATGCGTTTCTAGGAATTTGTCCATTTCACCGAGGTTGTCTAGTTTGTTGGCATATAGTTTCTCATAATATCCTCTTATGATTCTTTTTATTTCTGTTAGGTCATTTGTAATTTCCCCCCTTTCATTTCTGATTGTATTTATTTGCATCTTCTCTCTTTTTTTCTTTGTTAGTCTAGCAAGGGGTTTGTCAATTTTATTGATCTTCTCAAAGAACCAGCTGTTGGTTTTGTTGATTTTCTCTATTGTTTTCCTGTTCTCATTTTCAATTATTTCTACTCTAATCTTTATTATTTCTTTCCTTCTGCTTGCTTTGGGAATGGTTTGCTGTTCTTTTTCTAGTTTCTCAAGTAGTTCAGTCAAATCTTTGAGTTTAGGTCTTTCTTGTTTTTTTAATATAGGCATTTAGGGCTATAAATTTCCCTCTCAAGACTGCCTTCACTGTAGCCCATAACTTTTGATACGTTGTGTTCTCATTTTCATTTGTCTCAATATATTTACTGATTTCACTTGCAATTTCTTCTTTGACCCACCGAATATTTAGGAGTGTTGTTGTCCAGTTTCCACACATTTGCAAATTTACTTTTTTCCTGTCTGTTATTGGTTTCTAGTTTCATTCCATTATGATATGAGAAGGTGCTTTGTATAATTTCCATCTTTTTATGTTTATTGAGAGCTGTATTGTGACCTAACATGTGTTCTATCCTGGAGAAAGGTACGTGGGCACTTGAGAAGAATGTATAACCCGCTGAGTCTGGATGCAGTGTTCTGTATATGTCTGTTAGTTCTAACTTGTTTATCATATTGTTCAAGTTCTCTGTTTCCTTGTTGATCCTCTGTCTAGTTGTTCTGTCTAATGATGTGAGAGGGGTGTTGAAGTCTCCAACAGCTAATGTAAAAATTCTATTTCTCCCTTCAGTTTTGCCAGAGTTTGTCTCATATATTTTGGGGCACCCTGGTTAGGTGCATAGATATTTAAGATTGTTATATCTTCCTGGAGGATTGTCCCTTTTATTAATATATAATGGCCTTCCGCATCTCTTAACACTTTTTTGCATTTGAAGTCTGTTTTGTCTGATATTAGTATAGCTACCCCTGCTCTTTTCTGTTTACTATTCATGTGGAGTATCTTTTTCCAACCTTTGACTTTCAGCCGGTTTGTATCCCTGGGTCTGAGGTGAGTTTCTTGTAAGCAGCATATGGATGGCTCATGATTTTTTATCCATTCTGTCAGCCTGTATCTTTTGATTGGGGAACTTAATCCATACACATTCAATGATATTGCTGAAAATGCACTATTTATTTCCTCCATTTTATTCTTTGGTTTTCATATGTCATCTTTTTTTTTTTGTCTCTCTTTTTACTCTTTTGGTTATTGTTTCTGCTTTTCTTTCTTTTATACTCTCCTCCAAATCTCTCCTGTCTTTTCTTTCAGGTTCTAAGGTTTCCTTTAATATTTCCTGCAAAGATGAATGCTTTTTTGCAAACTCTCTTAGTTTCTGTTTGTTTGTGAATACTTTATATTCACCTTCATATTTGAAGGACAGTTTTTCTGGATAAAGAATTCTTGGCTGGCAGTTTTTCTCTTTCAGTTTCCTTATTGTATCATACCACTCTCGTCCCGCCTCCATGGTTTCTGAAGAGAAATCTGCACTAAGTCTTACTGGACATCCTTTGTATGTGATCATTTGCTTCTCTCTTGCTGCTCTGAGAATTTTCTCTTTATCTTTTACATTTGACATTCAGAATAGTATCTGTCTTGGCGTAGGTCTGTTTGGATTTATTCTCCTTGGGGTACGGTGTGCTTCTTAGACATGTAAGTTCATTTCTTTAGTGAGAGTTGGGAAATTTTCAGCTATTACTTCCTCAAATACTCTTTCTGCCCCTTTTCCTTTCTCTTCCCCTTCTGGAACCTCCATAACACGTATGTTGCTGTGTTTTGTGTTGTCATTCAACTCTCTGAGCCCCTGCTCAATTTTTTCCATTCTTTTCTCTCTCTGTTCTTTTCTCTCTTCAATTTAGCTGCTCTGTCTTCGGTATCACTTATTCTTTCTTCTACCATTTCAAGTCTGCTGTTATGTGCCTGAAATATATTTTTGACTTCACCTATTGTGTCTTTCATTCCCATGAACTCCGTTACTTTTCTGTTCAGGATTTCAAATTCTTCTTTGCATTCACTCAATGTCTTCTTGATGTCATTTATCTCTTTAACTATATTGTCTTTCATCTCATTAATTTGATTTTGGAAATTTGTGCTCATCTCACTGATTAGTTCTCTCAAACTCTGCATCTCTTCTGGGACTTTGCGTTAATCCTTTTCTTGGGCCATGTCTTCTGTTTTCTTAGTATGACTTGTAATTTTTTGCTGCTGCTTAGGCATCTGGTTAGGTTGTATTTTACTTAGATGCTCTATCTCTATCTCTTTTATAGGGTTTTAGTGGCAGGAGGCTGTGAGTTACCACAGCTCTTTGATTTTTGGCTCAACTTTGATTGTTAGGATTGTTCTGCTGGTTGCTCAAAACTGGGCACTGGACCCAGTAATTGGTTGTAGAGTCATTTCCAGGGCCTTGGGCAGGGAGGCTATAGAGGCCAGGAAATCCTCTCCTATTTATTAATTTTCCTATGTGCACTTCCTTGGTTAGCCAGGAGATGGCGCTAATTGACCGCTATCAATTCAATGCCTGGTCAGAGTGTATTTGTTGTGACACAGACCAGATCAGTGTGATAGAGCTTCCTGTCTGGGGGCTAAGAGCCTTGTAATTCAAACTTTAAAAGACAGTTCTCCAGACTTCTCTGGTAGCGCCCCCCTTTTCCCAGCTAGGAAATATTTCCACTCCCTTCTGAATCCTCAACAATCAGTCCCTGTTAGTAGAGGAGGAGATTGGAAGGTTTGTATATCTTTAACCCCTTGCAGGCTCCAAGGCAAACAAAGCCCCACCCGGCCTGGAAGTGTCTTGGGACACAGCAGACCAAATTTGTGAGTCAAAAACTGAGTCAGCCTTAGCCTGTGTACCTCTCTTTCCCTTTTCCTGTGGAGTTCTCTACAATTAGTCCAGGCTAGAATAGAGGGAGATTACGAGGTCGGATTTCTCCAGTCCTTCGCTAGCTCCCAGGGCAAAGCACTGTGTGGCCTCGCCCTGCCTGGAAGGACTCGTGGAGCACAGTAGACAAAATCTGTGGGTCAGAAGCTGAGTCAGCCTTAGGCTGTGTCCCTCTATCTCACCTTTGCTGGGGTGGTAGATCCCTTGAACCCCCTTTGTCTGTAGTCACAGGCCCTGAGGCCCGAGAATTCTAAAGAGTTTTTAGTGTAGGGGAGGGTACCATCAGCAGCTGCTGCTGCTGATTCCAACTCTGGGATCTGTCCTTTTGATTTCCCTCTTTTGTCCCTCTCTCCTCTGGGTGGAGTGCAGCCTTCACCTGCTGTCCTAACCCTAGAAAAAATTTTTGGGGCTGTTTCAGCTTGTCCTCTAGCTGCTTTTCTGGAGAAGATATTCCCATGTCTTACTAGTCTGCCATCTTCTAGGGAGTCTAGGGAGTTTTTTTCTAGGTTGAAAGGGAGAGAGAAAGCTTTCTCTTTTGATATTGCGGTTTTGTGTAACTTTGTTCAATCACATGTAGTTAACAAGAGCCTATGATGGCATTGTTCTTTCAGTGTATTCAATACTTTTATGACTTTTCATCACTGTATGGCCTGCCCCCAATTTAGCAAACAGTCCTTAAATAGGCCTTGACAAAGAAGCCCCAGGGCAGCCACAGTGTTCTTATTTCTATACAAAGAAAACCATAGGCATGATTTCTACTGATTTTGTACAAATGAAAGTGAATTTTGCTTCAGCAAGGCCTCCATTGTTGAACAATTTGATTGGCGTGAGCTGTAGGGGAGAGTGATTGACCAATATGTTTCCTCTGAAGTAACCAGTAGAAGCAGCAACAATGAAACAATCCATTTCCAGACCAGGCCTCCTCTTTTAGTCATATAAATTCATTTGTCTTTACCTTTTTCCCCTTTTGGTTAAAGTCTTTGTCAAGTTGCATTGCTAGTTGGTGTTTGGTAGTAATCCCTCAGTGCCAGGGAGGCTCATCATTGGAAGCCATGTCCCATACTGCAGGGACATTATTACATTTATATGCTGAGTTTGGATTAGAGAGAGGCCACATTTGAGCAACAAGGTGCCTCTCAGGAGGTAATACTTAGGCACCTTATAATTCTAGACTAAGTTTCAATTTCAAGTATAAAGGTTCATAAACACAGGCATCAATATCAAGGCCCATCAATGTACCATCTTCCTTCACCCACAGTGACAATGCCCCATGAACATTTGAACACATTTATATGCCTTTTATGTATGCCCAGGTGAATTTCCTCCAATGTATCCCCCATCATTGACACCCCACACAAATGGTCCTCTCTTGCTTCAGTTGTGAACCTTCTGTCAACCAAAACTTCTTCAAAAATGAGGCCAATAATATAGCCAAATACAATTAATAAGAAAATGAAATAATAATGATAGTTTTAAAAATGATAAATATAATACAAAAAAATAAATGTAAAAATGAAAAAAGAGGGGATAATAAAAAATTATGAAAAAATATTAACTTTTTTTGGACATTTTACGTTTTATCACTGTAAGATCTATTGTCCTGTATGTACAGTGACATTTTCTTCCACTTATTCCACCAATGTCTTACTTTTTTCATTTTGTCTTCAAAGAAGTTTTAGATCACAGCAAAATCATATACAGATTATACGGGACCGTATACTCAAAATTCTCCCCCTTCACCCCCTTCCCCTACTAATAAGATTTTATATGTGGATGGACATTTGTTACAACTGACGTACAAATATTGAAGCATAGCAACCAACTATGGTCAATGGTTTACATTATGGTTTAAATTTTGGACCATACACTTTTATAAATTTTGATGAAATTTACATGGCCCGTATCCAACATTGCAAGATCATGTTGAACACTTCCATCGCCCTCAAAGGGCTGCCTGGTCCATCTATTCTATTCTTCCCTCCCCCTCCCCTCAGGACCCACGGCAACCACCAGGCATCACTCCTTGCAGGACCAGATTCATAGTTACTTGCAACAACACTGAGGTCTTGACACACTGGTCTGTCCTTCTCTACTGGGCACCGCCCATGCTCTCGAGGTATTCCCGCCCCACTATTTGAGAACACAGCGGACCTCTCCAGGATGGGAGTGCAGCACCTTCCCGCTCATTATGTGGGGCTCCACCCACTGATATAATACACTGGGTCAAGATGAACACTCACACACGCCTTAGAAGCCTGCCCCAGGTGCTCCCTGTCCTGAATACCCCCCACATGCAAAGCCCTAAATCAGTAACCCTACCTTTCCCTACTGACAAAAGAGCATTCCCAACAGTGTAGTTTCAACCACATACCCACCAATCCCCAGTGTTCACCTGCTCCCTCTCCCAACCGTCCTCCCAATTCCATGGACAGTCCAACCCCCCCTCCACACCCTATCACCCTGATATACCTGCAATGCCTAACCCAGTAGTATCACCTGCACCACTGTCATGCCCCTCCACTGCATAACTACACAATTCCACCTTTTCATAGATTTTACCCATATGGGCATTGGCTCACAGACTTCTCCCTTCCTATTTCCTCTAAACCTATCTTCCAGACAGACTCTAGCTCTGTGTTTCTGCTCAATTTGCTTAATTCATATCAGTGAGGTCATGTAATGTTTGTACTTCAGTGCCTGACTTGTTCACACAACATAAGGTCCTCAAGATCCCTCCGTGTTATCGTGTGTGTTCATACCATCTTCCTTCTTAAAGCTGAGTGATATTTTATTGTACATATATAGCATAATTTGTTTATCCATTCATCCGTTGAAGGGCGTTTGGGTTGATTTCAACTTTTAACAATAGTGAATAATGTGGTTATGAACATTGGTGTGCATATATCTGTTCATGTCCTTGATTTTAATTCTTCTGGGTATATAAACAGCAGTGAAATTGCTAGATCATATGGCAATACTATAGTTAGTTTTCTGAGGAACTGCCATACTGTCCTCCAGAATGGATACACTATTCTGCATTCCCACCAGCAGTAGATAAAAGGTTTCCCATTTATCCACATCTTTTCCAACACATGTAGTCCTCTGTTTATTAAATAACTGTCAGTCTAATGGGTATAAGATGATATCTCTCATTGCAGTTTTGATTTGCATTAAACTGATAGTTAGTGCTGTTGAGCATGTTTTCATGTGCTTTATAGCCATTTGTATTTCTTCTTAGGAGAAATGTCTATTCAAATCACCTACCCATTTTTAAAAGTGTTGTTTGTCTTTTTATTTTTGAGATATAAGATTTCTTTATATATGCAGGATATTAGGTCCAGAATATGACCTTATTTGGAAATACAGTCTTTGCAGAAGTCATGAGATAAATGAAGATGAGCCAACACTACTGGGGGAGGCTGATTATCCACTGACTGGTGTTCAGCTAAGAAGAGAGATATAGACTAGCAGATGCACAAGGAAGATTGCCAGGAACTGCCAAAAAGCTAGGAGAGAGGCAGGGAGCAGACCTTCCTGA
>JAKSZT010053786.1:4209903-4334900 GCA_026826555.1 Tolypeutes matacus | reverse complement strand
GGATATGCGCAGCCCACCGCTCGGGTGTAGGGCGGCTGGAACGGGCGCACTGCCCTCAGCCTCGCCCAGGCAGCCAACATCTGCTTGCTGATAACCAGAAGAAGCCTGCCCACATACACACTCCCCCTTCCCGCGCAGCTAGGGAGAGCCGCACTGCCAAGGCCACACCCTATAAGGCGTGGAAACTGCACCCGGCCTATCACGGCCAGCCCCGCTCTCCTTTCCCGCCTCCATAACCCTATATAAGCATCTGAACTTCCCTTAATAAATTAGACCTGCGTGCTTACCTCGTCTCCGCGGTGGTTTTTCCGCCGTGCGCCCTCCACGCCTGCGAGCCCCCGCAGGAGCCTAGGCCTCTCCTGCCCTGCCGCCCACCAGACAGGACGCTCCTACCACAACCACTCCTACCGCAACCGCTCCGACCGCAACTGGCGCCCAACGTGGGGCACTGCCCGCCGTGAACGGGTAAGACCCTACTCCGCCTCGCTCCGCGACTTGGCGACCCCTCACTGCCCATGAACCCTGCTCTCTTTTCCCTTTTCCCCGCCTTTCTCCTTCTCCCGCTCATCCTCCTTGCCGTCCTCGCCATACTACACCACTCCTGCCCCTCACTTTCGCGATCAACCGCCCCGACCGTCGTCTTTCTCTGCCTCCTTACCTCCCTTCTCATTGCCTTTGTCGTCGCTATTTTCCTTTACCGCTAAGTTGGGTGCGCCCTGCTCGCCGCCCTGCCCAAAACCCCCGGTAGCTGCCGCTACCCGATCGCCACGCTCGCTAGGTAGGGCCCCAATCCTCCCGGCTCCATAGGCCTAAAATGGGCGGTAGGCTATCATCTCGCCAAGCGCCCCAAGTCCGCGCCCTTGCCAGACTCCTAGACACCCACAAGTGCAGAGTTTCAATTCGCCAACTACAAGTTTATTGGGACCTTCTCCTTCCTTTTAACCCTTGGCTCACAACTTGCCACCTTTGGGACCCCGGTACTTATGAACGCCTTATGGACCGTGTTACCAATGCCATGGAACACGAAGGGAAGCGTTTCCCCCCCGGCCTTGTGCCTATGCTGATTACCATCCGCTCCTGTCTCCAGGGCTCTCGCCCCCCCACATCACAGGTCCTATCCTCTCGGTTACGCGATAAGGAAGAAAAGGCATCTCCCTCTTGTCCTGAGTCTGGCTCCGACTCGGGCAGAGACTCCGATGCGGAGTCTCTTATCGAGCAGCTTAACAACGCGCTCGATCTAGACCCGCCCAAACAAACCAACCTTAAGCCCCGCCAAGATGGCGAACTTCCTCCTTCTTCCCCGCCAGAAAAGAGGAAGTCGTTTAAAAAAGAACTAGAGCCGCCCCATAGGGCGGTAGCCCCCCTCTACCCGCCCCTCCCTGTCGAGGGCGAAAAAACAGGCTGGCCCTCTGACGCCGCCGACGTGCATGCGTCAAGTCGGCCATTTTATGAGCCCAAACAGCCATTTTGTAACGCCTTCCATGCGCGCGCGCCTGGTCAGCCATCTTGTAAGTCCGAGCGGCCATTTTGTGCCCCAGCTGACCCTGCAGCCGCATCCGCTTGGGCGCCCCCCCCACCCCGCGAACCCCTGTACTAGTCCTCCGCCCAATCCCTGGGCGCCTATAACGAGCCTCCCTCAGCGCTCCGCTACCCCAAACACCAACCCTTTCACTCCCTCCCCGGCGCAAACACCCCCGCCAGCCGGTAGCGCTCCCCCAAGCGCCCTACCCCTTCCCGTCTCCTGCTTTCCCCTAAATGTCACTCCCTCCCAACAGCGCCCACTCCCCTGGTATCCCCATGACCCACAAGACATTAAACGCCTTAGAAAGGCAGTTAAGGAAGACAGGTTGGGGAGTCCATATGCCATGCAAATGTTGGAAGAGATTTCCACAAACCTCTGTATCCCTTATGATTGGACCTCCTTGTCTCGGGGTATCCTCACTCCTGGCCAATTTATAGACTGGAGAGCCCACTTTCATGCTGAGGCAGAAAAACAGGTTGCCACCAACGCCGCAACCGGTATACAAATCCCGGCTGACGCCTTCACCGGCTCCGGCCAATTTGCCAACCATATAGTCTACCAGCAAGCCCCGGCCGGCTTCTGGATTCAACTGCGTGACCTCGCCCTCCGGGCTTTTCGCTCATGTTCAGCTATTAAAGCTGACAATTTCACCAAGCTCACGCAAAACAAGGACGAGGATTTCTCTGCCTTCGTCTCCCGCGTCCTCCAGTCCTGTGAGCGCAAAGTCACAGACCCACAAGCCCAAACAGCCCTTGCCCGAGAGCTCATCTTACAAGGCGCCAACCCCATCTGTAAACAGGCCATTGCTCCCGTCCGAGAAAAGACAATTCATGACTGGGTTCTGGCCTGCAGTGGCCTCGATGTACATACTGCCGCGCTCACACAAGCATTTTCGGCCGCCATGGCATTGAATGCGAGCTGCTTTAAATGTGGCAATACTGGACACTTTGCCAGAGAGTGCCCTGAAGCGCCCGGGCTGCCTGCTCCCGCGGCCATTCCCCCCCCCCGTCACGTCCACCTCAACAGCCACCCCGCCGAGGGCCTCCCACACCCTGCCCCCGTTGTGGCAAGGGTTATCACTGGGCCCGAGGCTGCCGCTCTAACAGCGCGCCACAGCCTTTAAACTCCACCAGGGGCAGGTCTCAGCCCCGCACCCAAGAGACCCACAAGCAGGCTCCCCCAAAGCCGTGAAATGGACCATTCCCATCTATCAAAGCAGGCTCACTCTTACCTTAAAAGTTAAAGACCAATGGTACACAGGAACAGTAGACTCAGGAGCAGAAATCAGCTGCTTCCCAGAATCATATGCCTTTATTACTTCCACCAAACCAGGTCCACCAGTACAAGGTGCCACAGCTGAAGGTCCTTCCCTCCAAGCCAATATGCTTGTAGCTTGGGAAGATGAGGAGGGTCACTCCGGCATATTCCAGCCACTGTTCATTCACGGGCTCACCTCCATTCTATGGGGCAGAGATGTCCTTGAACAGATGGGGGCAACCATTAGTACTAAACCACCGGACGGCCGCCATATCCTGTCCTCTGGGCCACAAAACCACCAGCCCCCCCAAGTGTAGAAGCCATTGCTCGAATAAAACCACCAAAACCCATTCCTCTTGAGTGGGACACAGAGGAACCTATATAGGTGGAGCAATGGCCCCTACCGTCCCACAAATTACTTGCCTTACAGGAGCTGGTAGAAGAACAATTACAATTAGGCCACATAGAACCCAGCTTTTGTAATTTACAAAAAAGATAAAAACACATTCCGTCTCCTCCATGACCTGAGAGCGGTGAATGCTCACATAAAACCCATGGGCTCACCCCAGCCAGGTCTTCCACATCCCTCTGCAGTACCTTTAGACTATTATCTTCTTATTTTGGACATAAAAAACTGCTTCTTCTCCATACCCTTGCATGCGAAAGATAAGGAAAAATTTGCGTTTTCAGTTCCCCAAACAAACAACCAAGGCGCCAATACTCGTTATCAATGGAAAGTGCTACCGCAGGGTATGAAAAATAGCCCAGCAATATGCCAAATTTATGTTAGCTATGCCATCCAATCTCTTAAAAATCGGTTTTTCGTCATCCACTACATGAATGACATCCTCTTGGCTCATGAGAACGAACAGATGCTATCTGAAGGTTTCCAAGAGTTAATCCACAACCTTCAGCAAATAGGATTGACAATAAACCAGGAGAAGGTACAGCGACAAGCTCCATTCACATTTCTAGGTTACAAAATAACTGAACAAATACTCCCAATCACTCCTCAAATCCACTGCCCAAACAGTCTGAGCCTCACAGAATTACAGACCCTGTGTGGCCAAATCAACTGGATGCGCTCTGCTCTGCCCATCACAACGGCAGAACTGCAGCCACTCTTCAGGCTATTGGAGACAAAAGGTAATGCTGCTGCTGCAGTCCATAAAACCATAAAAATTACTCCAGCAGCCAGAGCAGTTGTTACTAGAGTCTCCAACCTAATAAATGAGACTAAAAACCAGCGCTATTTGCCTGAAAAACCCATTCAAGCCATAGTCCTCTTAACCCGAGGAACCCCCACGGGAGCGCTATGGCAAGATGGGCCCCTGCTGTGGTCACATTTGGCTAAATCTCGCACTTCAAAAATATTCCCTCTCACACAGGCAATCATTCAGTTAGCTCAAGATTTAGTGCGCCTAAGTGTCCATACTTATGGCGTTGAACCAGCCACTATCATCTGGCCATTCTCTAAAAACCAAACTACCATTTTGGCTCAAACAAACTTAGACTTCCAAACTCTCTTAATCAGCTATACAGGGCAAGTAGATAACCACTACCCTAATCACAAAATTCTGCAAGGACTCACAACGCTGCAGATTACGGGACAGCAGCACCCCTTTCCATCCTCTACCCCTGTAGCCAATGCAAGAGTCGTCTTTACCGACGCCTCAAAAAAAGGGGTTTGGATTTGTCTCATTCTCCCAAGATTCCGAGACGCCACACACTCGTACCCTCCACCTCAATGACTCTGTCCAAAGAGGAGAAATAGAAGCCATCATTCTAGCTCTTCTCACTTACACCTCTGAGCCTCTTAACATCTTCTCAGACAGTGCATATGCTTGCCAAGTCTGCAAGGTTATAGCCTTTAGTATGTTTTTCCCATCAAACTCTGATCTAGACAACAGCTTGCATACATTACAGCAGCTCACTGAGCAGCGCCAACACCCCTGGTTCATCACTCATATCCGTAGTCATACAGGGCTACTTGGACCGCTGGCAAAAGGCAATGAGTTAGCCGACTCCATCGTGACTACTTTAAGTCTCTCAGCCCATACTAACGACCCGATAGTACAGGCACAGAGCTTACACTCTCGATTCCACTTCTCCGTGTCTGCCTTAAAACACCTATTTCCAGACCTAACTGCGGAGCTGTGCAAACATTTGGTTCGCAGCTGCCGGCGCTGTGCTCCATTTTTGCCTCTGGGACCATTACAACCCCAAGGTACTAACCCTAGAGGCTTAAAACCAAATTCAAGATGGCAAATGGACGTTACCCATGTTCCTTCCTTCGGCCGCCAAAAATATGTACACGTGGTCAAAGATACCTACTCTGGCTTAGTTAGTGCCGTGGCTCTACCAGGAGAACGAGCCCGCCATTGCATAGCCGCTATGAGACGGGCCATACTCCTCATGGGAGTTCCTTGGGACCTAAAAACAGACAATGGCCCAGCATACCGAAGTGCCAAGTTCCAATCATTCTTAAAATTATACAACATCACTCACCATTTTGGCATCCCTTATAACCCACAAGGACAGGCAATTATCGAAAACACCAACCGCCACCTCAAAAATCTTATAACACAAGAGAGGGGAGAGAAACCCCACTGCACCCCTGATGAGCTTCTAACTATAGCACTAATAAAAATCAATTTATTCAGTTTTGACAAAAATGGACTGTCCCCTATGCACAAGCATTGGGGCGCCTCCTCCATCTCCACTCCACTTCCTCTGGTGTACTGGAAGGATCCAGAAAATAACAAGTGGCAAGGACCTCACCCCCTCCTGTGTCAAGGTAGAGGCTTTGCTTGTGTTTTCCCAGATGATGCCCCCCAACCCATCTGGATCCCGGGACGCAACATCCGACCCGCCACCGCTGACCAAGCGCCTGACAAGGAGGGAACGCCGACAACTGAGGCGCCTAACCTACCAGATGACGCGTGTCGTTCTGAACGACCCAACTCCTCCAACAGAAGAGCAACTACTCCTCAATCTCTATCGCAGAGTCCGAGCACAGACTCCCCTCCAGCCTAACCAGCCCATCAACCTGGTAGCCCTACTAATCCTCCTTCTTTCCGCGGCCACAACACCTGTCCTTTCTAACTCGTCTCACCAACCCTTCAATTGGACAGTCAGGGTTATTGGGGCCACAGATAAAATCCTGCTGCACAACGTCACCGCCCAAGCCCCATCCTTCTCGGCACATATCTGTCGCCTTATGGGTTATTCCTACTCACCTACAAACGACTTCAAGGGGTCGTGCTATGCCTCGCCCGCTAATCAATATTTGCACGGTCCTAACGGCCATTTCGGCGGCGGATATCGGGTCTCCGGTTTTTACATCTGCCCTTCCTCTGCCAGAGGCTGCCACGACCCTGCGCACTTCTATTGCCCCTCTTGTGGCTGCGAAAACATGGCATACGGCTGGAGCACTGCTCCAAACCGGGACCCCTACCTTAATTTCCAAACTGCAAATAGTTCCCGATGGGATATAATTGTCCTCACTGTTAAAGACCCTGCCAGCACTGCCTGGCTAGAAGGCCGTACATAATGGCCTCCGGCTATACATGGAAGGCTATGATTACGGCGGCCTGTTCATAATACAAAAAAAGGCCCCCACCCCCACTCCCCCAATTTCCGTTGGCCCCAACCCAGTCCTCAACCCTCACTCTAATCCTGCACCCCCTCCTCCTTCCCCTGCGGCAAATACTAACAATCAGTCTTCTAACTCCACCACCACCCCTGCTACCCCACTACCCCCGCTACAAATCCACAACCCGCTTCTGTCCTTAGTCAACGCCTCCTTTTCCACTCTTAATTCCTCCAATCCCAACCTTACCGCTAGCTGTTGGCTGTGCCTCTCCTCCTCAATGCCTTACTACAAGGCTATAGCCACTAATGCCTCCTATCAATCTTCCTTAGAAGACGCTCCTGCCTCTTGCAATTGGAACCAAACCCACATAGGACTAACAGTCCAGTCCGTCTTGCAAAGCGGGCTCTGTATCACTAAAATCGGAGGCACTGTTATCCCCTCCATGAAAACCCTCTGCAACCATACAACCGCCCCTGAGGCAACCACAAAATTTCTCTTACCCTACAATAACACACAATGGATCTGTTCCTCCACAGGCCTTACCCCATGCCTTAATGTTCACACCCTCAACTCCACCAACGAAACCTGTGTGCTTGCTGTTCTGCTCCCCCGCATTATCTACCACAGCAATAACCACTTTTTTGACTCCTGGCAGCGTCACCTCCTACCAACCTACGTACAAAAGAGGGAACCTGTCACCGCCATTACAATTGCCACACTTTTAGGTTTTGCAGGAGCCGGCACCAGAATTGCAGCCCTAACCCTACACACTAATGCCTTTTCCTCGCTCAGAGCAGCCGTCGACCAAGATGTCGCCCGTCTCGAAACAGCCATTAACCACCTAGAAAAATCTCTTAAATCCCTTTCCGAGGTAGTCCTTCAAAACCGCAGAGGGTTAGACCTCCTCTTTCTCAAAGAAGGAGGCCTCTGTGCCGCACTGGGTGAAGAATGCTGTTTCTATGCTAATTACTCGGGCCTCATCCAAGACAATTTAGCCCAAGTAAGGGCCGGGCTAGAAAAACGAAAAAGGGAGAGAGAAGCCCAGGGAGGCCTCTTCCAAGGAGGCCTCTCCTGGGGATTCCAAGGAATCCTCCCCTACATCCTCCCTATTCTAGGCCCCCTAATCATTCTCCTCGTCGCACTGGCAGTCGGACCATGGGCCATTAGGAAGATCGTCCAACTCGCAAAAGATCAGGCTAATGCCATTTTCACCTCATTTGTACAGGTCCACTACCAGCGGCTCGCCACCACCGAAACCCCCCCCCCACGCCTTTCCGACTCCCCCGCACCCGTTCCTCCCGCAGCCACCCCCCCTCGTCCTCCCGGCCCCCCTCCGCCCGTTCTCCCCGCAGGAGACCCGCGCCTCCTATTACCTCGGCCCCCCCTGCTGCCCTCGCCCTCAAGCAGATTCAGCTCTGAGAACCCGCCCACAACACCGTCCACTCCTGCTTCCTCCAGTCCAAGACCTCGCAAGAAACGGATCCTCTGAAACTTGGTTCGCCCTAAGCCCCACCACTACAGCCGCTGCTCTCCAGGGCCAGTCAGCCACTCGCCTGTCCCATCACCCAGCGCCTTTTAGCTCCTTTTCCGCGTCTTCTATGGTGCGTGCCACATTCTGCGGTCTCTCCAAAATCAAAAGCTACTAACTACAGCCATAGCCATAAATAAAAAAGAACGGGGAGATGAAGTAAGGCAGGCTGAAGTCTGGCCAGCAGGCATAGCCGCGCCCAGTGGGGGATATGCGCAGCCCACCGCTCGGGTGTAGGGCGGCTGGAACGGGCGTACTGCCCTCAGCCATGGAACGGGCGCACTGCCCTCAGCCTCGCCCAGGCAGCCAACATCTGCTTGCTGATAACCAGAAGAAGCCTGCCCACATACACACTCCCCCTTCCCGCGCAGCTAGGGAGAGCCGCACCGCCAAGGCCACACCCTATAAGGCGTGGAAACTGCACCCGGCCTATCACGCCCCGCCCCGCTTTTCTTTCCCACCTCCATAACCCTATATAAGCATCTGTACTTCCCTTAATAAATTAGACCTGCGTGCTTACCTCATCTCTGCGGTGGTTCTTTCCGCCGTGCGCCCTCCGCGCCTGCGAGCCCCCGTAGGAGCCTAGGCCTCTCCTACCCCGACCAGACAGGACGCACCCCCAACCGCAATCCTCCACTGCATAACTACACATTTCCAATTTATCACAGATTTTACCCATATGGGCATTGGCTCACAGACGTCTCCCTTTCTATTTCCTCTAAACATATCTTCCAGACTCTAGCTCTGAGGGTCTGTTCAATTTGCTTAATTCATATCAGTGAGGTCATGTAATGTTTGTCCTTCAGTGCCTGGCTTGCTTCACTCAACATAAGGTTCTCAAGATTCATCCATGTTATCCCATGTGTTCATACCGTAATTCCTTCTTAAAGCTGAGTAATATTCCATTGTGCGTATATAGCACAATTTGTTTATCCATTCATCCACTGAAGGGCATATGGGTTGATTCCGGTTTTGGGCAATAGTGAATAATGTGGCTATGAACATTGGTGTGCATATATCTGTTCATGTCCTTACTTTCAATTCTGCTGGGTATATACCCAGCAGTGAAATTGCTAGATCATGTTGCAGTACTATAGTTAGTTTTCTGAGGAACTGCCATACTATCCTCCATAATGGATACACTATTCTGCATTCCCACCAGCAGTAGATAAGGGTTTCCCATTCATCCACATCCTTTCCAACACTTCTAGTCCTCTGTTTATTAAATAGCCATCTGTCTAATGGGTGTAAGATGATAACTCTCATTGCAGTTTTGATTTGCATTAAGCTGATAGTTAGTGCTGTTGAGCATCTTTTCATGTGCTTTTTAGCCATTTGTATTTCTTCTTTAGAGAAATGTCTATTCAAATCACATGCCCATTTTTAAATGGGTTGTTTGCCTTTTTATTTTCGAGAGGTAGGATTTCTTTATATATGCAGGATATTAGGTCCAGATATGACCTTATTTGGACATAGTCTTTGCAGAAGTCATGAGATAAATGAAGATGAGCCAACACTAGACTGGGGGAGGCTCAAAACCCACTGACTGGTGTTCAGCTAAGAGGAGAGACATAGATTAGCAGATGCACAGGGAAGATTGCCGGGAACTGCCAAAAAGCTAGGAGAGAGGCAGGGAGCAGACCTTCCTGAGAGCCCACAGAGGGGGCACAGCCTTACCAGCACTTTCTTTCAGACTTCTGCTATCCACAGCTGTAACAGATAATTCCTGGTTTTGCTTTGTTTGTTTGTTTTAAGGTACCGGGGGTCCCGGGACCTCGTCTATTTAGCTTGTTGTTTGTTTTTGTTTCTTTCAAGAGGCACCGGGAACCGAACCCAGCACCTCCCATGTGGAGGGCGGGAGTTCAACCACTTGAGCTACAGCTGCTCCCCCTCTGGAGTTTAAAGCCACCCGGTCTGTGGTACTTGGTTATGGCTGCCCCGGGATATACATCCAGGCCACTTGCTCAGCGACAGTCCCCTTTGCTTGGATTCCAACCTAACCGGCAGAGGGCTAGCCTCACAGCACCTCCCATCTTGTCTACATGGCACTTGCCTTGCCTCCTGCCATCAGACTTCCCAGTGACACTGAGGCACGAGGTGCCAGTGACATCTGGTGAGACGCCAGTGAGGTGCCACATAGGGCCAACTTGCCTGTAACACAGAAGCTTGGGAGAGTTCATGCCTCATGAGAAACCTATTTGGCCAATGAGAGAAGGAAGCCTTCCTTCCTTCCCGAGAGGAGTGGCCAAATGGACTCTCAGAAGACAGGCTCTTTTGATCAAACAATTGGTTTCTCTTGATACCAAGTGTTGGACAGGTTGATATGAAGCATCATATTGGCTCTCCCTCCTGCCATGCTTCTTTCCTATTTTCTTTTCCTCTTGCTCTACAGATTTTATTCTCTAATAAAATAGTAGTATCAAGCCTGGATCTCCAGCTCCCCTTTCTTGGGAACCCAGGCTAAAACACGTTTGTTCCTTGAAAGTTACTGTAAAACTACCTGGGTATGATGTTTTCCTTATGGAAAGATTTTCACTTCAGATTAATTTATTTAGGAGTTTTAGGACTATTTAATTTTCTATTTCCTCTTCGGTCAATTTTGGTATATTATGTTTTCCTAAGACCTAGTCTATTGCTTCTAATATTTCAGTTAAGGTTTTTACAAGTATTAGAAAAAATTAAAGGAATGGATATGATTTTCTTGAGTTTAGGCCTTCTTCCCAAAAGTTTTGAGAATTACCAGCATGTGCTACTACTTAGCTTTCATGTAAGTTCCTGCACCTGAGAAAGTGAATGCACAAAAAGCAAATGAATATTAATTGAAAAACTTATAAATGCCTGTTTCCTCATTTGCATACTTGTAGATGTGATTTTATATTTCATGTCATAAATCATAGTCTTATTTTTTGCTTAGTAATATATCTCACAGCTTATATATGAGATTTAAAATATCAGTAAAAAAATAAAAACTAAATAAAAATAAAAATATCAGTATTTCATGAAAATAAGATTCAGAGCTCTAGAAGCAGTTGCCTCTTACCCAGGCTTGAGAATCACTGGCTTCCTTCAGATGCACAGTCAGGCATGGAGCCAGCCGTGCCCTCCACCCCCTCTACCAGGTCCCTCATTTGATTCAGCTCCAGAAGGGGCATGTTTTGCCCAATATTCTTGGTCAATAGAGATATCCAGAGACTCTCAAATCATAGTGATGATGAATTTATTTTACAGTGGAAAATACTTTGTCTCTCCCACCTCTAATACAAACGAATGCTGTCAAAGTCCTTAAAATAAGCAACTTCCGCCAAAAGATGCTCACTTATTTTCCATGAAATGGGGTTGCTTCACATTAGCAGCAAGATCCTTGCTGGTTGTAGCTCACATCACGTGACCATTTCCAAAATTTATGTCCCTAGTTGCCACCTTACCACCTAAAAGATACTCACCGACTGGTTTGCGAATGTGCATGATTTGGGTTTTCCAGGTTGCTCCATGCTAGTCTCTTTATGACTTTTTTCCAGCCATCATATACTTTGTTTATTCAGTTAGCCTTTCACTCATGCAACAAACATGTACAAAGTGTGTGTGATATGCCAGGCATTTTCCTGAGGCCAGAGATTCAAAATAAGACAAACTTGCTGCCCTCAAGGACAGAGTCAATGTGTTGCATCCCACCAACAATTCCCATCAGGGGCTGCAAGTTAGCATCTCTTGGAAGGGGAGAATTATTTTTTGCTGTTTTTATCCCATGTGAGGCTGACTCAACTTATTTTAAGAGCCTGTCAGAATCCAAGCAGGCAGGCCATGGGCACAATTTGGACTCACGAGGTCTGGCTCCTGGTTTAACCACCTGGGAAAAATACTTTCCCACCCTGAGGTTGCATGTCCACGAGGGAATGGGATTGTCAGTAGCCACTCACCATATGCCTCACAAGGTTGCCGTGAGACTCAGTAGATAGAGATGTGAAAGTCCTTTATAAACTGTAAAGTGCTGTAGAGTGTTGGTGGTTGGGTTGTAAGGAAACAGACACTCTGGATAGAGTGGAAAGTGAGCAGTCACGAGGAAGCCCTCCCCCTCCTTCTCTTTCCTTTACCATGAAGTCCTGGGGCAAGGGGCCAGAGAGGACTTCGCCCCGCCTCCCACTGGCCCTCATTGAGGGGCTTTCTGGGGCCCTGGCCTTCTCCCTGTATAAGGGACAGGTGTGGGGTTCTCCCTATTCAGGGGCCTGGGTTCTAGTCCCAGTCCCACCACTGATTCTGTGTGGCCTTGGGTCTGTATTAAAAGATCAAGTGCTGGGGACCTGAGCTAGACAATCAGCATCTGAATCCAGCTCTACTAGTGATTAGCACAGTCACCTGCCTTTCTGAGCCTCCTTTAGCTCACCTGTACACAGCTTGGCGGGGCTTGTGGGCCTAGCAGTTAGGCAGTAGACGGCATCAGCTGTCCTTGCTCAGATTCGATCTTGCTCCGCCTGTGTGTGGGTGTGTGGGTGCGTGGGTGGGTGTGGCATCCCACTCTCCACGTGCCCAGCTGATGGCCCACCCTAGAATTACAGCAGAGGGCCTGGGTGCCTTCTGGCTGCCTCTAGGCCCATCCTGTTTCTTCTTCACTCTCCACCATGCCCAGGGAGCCTGGAGATCCTAGCCAGGCCAGAGGTCCTGGGAGGTCTTAGAAAATCCCAGCAAGACATGTAAGGCTGAGAGAGGCCTTAACCTGAAGTTTGGAGAGGGGGGACCTTGGTGGTCTCGGGTCTACTAGGGTCATTTTCCTATGCAGACATGGGCATAGATGGGTCCAGCCCTGCCTGAGGCCACACTATCACCCCCTCAGGTCCTCTGGGTTATGTCATCATTATACTTTCCAAATGATGAGAGTTTAAGGAAAGAAAGAAGGGTCAATGCTGCCACATACTGCTGGGAGCTCAAATATTGGGGTTCTTTAATTTCATAGCACTTCCTCAAATGTGTAATGCAGGGCTCTTTTATGTCCTAGTATTTATCCCAATGACCTTCGATGTCTATGTGTGTAGTTACTTGTTCAGTGTCTCTCTCCCATTAGAGTGTAAGCAACATGGGTGGGATGGAGGATTCTATCTTCTTTGTCCTTCATTTTTAGTGAGTGGCACATTGCCTAATATATATAGCAGATGATCCGCAAACCAAACAGATGGATGAGTGAGTAAGAGAGGGTTTGAGAAGCACCCATTGGTCCATGGTTTCAGGCATTTAGTAGGTCACAGTGAATGGGAGAAAAGCAGTTTTAGGAAAGGAAACCTTGTTTTCTGGAGAAACTGATCACCCAAGACTGGAGAGTGAAACGTAAACAAAAGTAATGAGATGATATTTTGAAGATAAATCCATTTGTTGCAATTTATTGAACGTTAGCCTTTCAGAATTTGGTCAAAGCCATCCACTGCCCCGGGAAGGATTCACATGGTTGTAGAAGGAATGCAGAGAGAGGAAAAATAGTCAGTGCTCAACTTTTGGGTTCCTAAATGAGTATTTAAAACACATGATGTGAAAACTAGTTTTCCACATCCCAGAAGAAGAGGGAGTGAAGCATTTCTTTGTAGTAGAGCCCAAGGGCAGTGGAGTAGGGGTGACTTTTCCAAACTCCACAGAGGTTGGGGGGATACCAGTGGAGAGAAAAGCAAATCCAGCTTTCCTAAAATGCGTTCCGGAACGTTCTAGAAGGCAAGCCCCCCAGCATGGTAGAGAGGTTTCAGAAATGGGGATGCCTGAGGGGGGACACTTCAGGATCCTCACACTTCAGGGTACAGGAAGGAAAATTCTAGAGGGACACAGGGCCTGAGAGAGCAAGCTGTCCTGGGGGACCTTGTGGAGGAAAGAGGACGTCTTCACAATCCAGCAGGAAATAGAGCTCAGCAGATTACCAGGACCCTGGGGTGAAGCACACACCTCCCCAAATGCCAACAGAGGACCTGGAGTGGCCACTATCTCCTCACTGCCCTCCCCCACCATGAAACACATGCGTTCCCCTCCACCTACCATCCAAACGTATCTGGTTACCCCTGTTTTGCAAGATCAGGTTTCTACTACAGGAAAGATTGGAGGCTTGAACTGAGTTACAGACAAATAATCTACTTTCTTTTTGGGCACACTCAAGATCATAATCTGTAAAATCTGAATCTAAAATGTAGCTCATTCCAGAGCTAAAGTGCCTACCTATACTGTGAGCAATTAGCACTATCAGTGGCAGTCAGTGCAGGCTTCCCAGAAGACTTACCATGTAAGCTGGTGGTATAAAAGAATGGTAATATCAACCTGATGATGTTCCCTGAGTCACTGAGCCAATGGACAACATGGCCACTTCTGCTGGGACCTGAGCCTCATGCCTCTCTGAATGGTAGTTGAGATTCTACTTTGGCCAACTGTTGAGGAGCCCAAGAGAGAAAATAAATTCTTAATTATTGATAAGGCAAGGCATTTCTCATACCTGGATTATTATTTCTCCTTGGCTATATTATAATTATCTGTTTATTTGGCTCTTATCTTTAACCTGAATAATATCCAGACTTAATCATCTTTGTACCCCAAGTCCTTTGAGCAGAGCTTTAAAAGTACATGATGAGCACTTTAACTCATGAATGAGTAGAGCACAGACACATTTATGGGATGTCTTCCCTCACGTGTGCAGCACAGCTCTTAGTCTGTAAGTCTCTAGTGTTAAGTGATACAAACTGTAGGTTAAGTGGCACAAACAACATGGCTTCTACCATTTTTCCTTGTGGGAAAGCCATTTTCATTGATTACTATATGGTGCTGGCTTCGTTTCTTCCCAAGCAAAGTCCAGCGCGTGGCTGTCAGTACAGATTGTAACCAGTCAAACCAGTCGTGGAGGGGAGGAGGGTGTGGGACAGTCACCTGAAGCTTAGCTGTAAAAACATCCTAACTGTATGTTGTTTTGCAGAAAGAGGAAAACATTTTAGTTTCCATAGGGATATGGTTTCCAAAAAGATGTGAGCTAATTGAGGGATAAGTAATTATCGAAAGACACTGTACTCATTCCCTGTCTGGATGGATTCTGTGCACCTCTCTGCTCCTGAGCACCAGTGGGCAGATCCTCCACAACCAGACCACGTAGCAGCTATCAGGAATTGCATCTTTCTTCTGCTGAGATGAGGTGGAGCCCTTTGTTCTGGAAGATCCATGCGGGAGCTCTGGGAGCGGAGACAGGAACCAGAATTTTAACAAATTTGCTATTGCATTCAGGGGTCGATTTGCCTTAGAGAGCCTTATCAGGGAAGAGAGCCTGTAAAATCTGCCCACATAGGAGTTTACATATTATCTTTTTTGTGATCAACCCTTGTGGGAAGCCCCTTGCAGTCACTGGGGATCCATTTCTGCATCTGCAAACTGGGGATGAGGGCAGTTGACCCTGTTGCTCTGTACCCAGGGAAGCCAAAAAGGGGCTGAAACAAACGGGAATTCTCCAGACCTTGGATGATACTTTCCCTGGAGAATGGCTCCAGCTTCCTCTGTCTCTCTTTGTGGGTATGGAGACTTGCTACCAACATCTTCCCTCAGTTATCTCTAGGGTGCCTTTGTCCCAGAGGGCTCAGGTGCGGTGTGCTCAGGCCTCCATCTAACTACCTTGAGCGTCTCCCTCCCTCCCTGGGCCTCGGGTCTCCTGAGGAAGGGACTGTGTGACTTCCAGCCACGACCTGGGATATACAACATGGACATCCACCCACTTGGTCTTGCATCAGTGCCTGGAGGAATAAATGTGCTCCTGGACCACACTTTCCAGGGGCAGCTCTGGAATTAAAGTGGTACCTCCTGCTCCAAGCCGAAGGCAAAACATTGGGTGGTCGAGATTCCAGGCTACATGACAGGCTCCCCAGGGCAGAGGGGGCAGGTGAAATAGTTGATACTTCATTCATTTTACCAGTGAGATATCCACCTACTCGGCCAGAGTCCAGCAGCCCTGGAGACTTACAGTCCAGAGGGAATGGGAGGGAGGGAGAGAAACGAGTGTCAGGTCCTGCAGAAGGGCTGAAAGTGAGAAAGGATCAGGCGAGAAGGAAATGCACAAGCACAGTTAAATGTTCTTATATTTCAATTGAGTCTCAAGAGTGTGCAGTTATTGTTTTTCACATAATCCCCGATTCCTCAAGCCAAGCAGAACAGGACGTGGGTCAGAATAGTGATGATGGATGAGCTGCCATGGGAGAGGTGTGCAGTGACATCGGCCACAGCACTGGTGCCTAAGGTGGTGGGGTTCGCACAGCCAGTGGGCCTGCTGTCCCCCTCCCACCCAGTGGCTTCATTTGGGTTTCTGAAATTAATCAATAACCTTTGGGTTTACTGATAACCATGAACTGTTTAATTATCGCTATTTCACAAGATATGAACTCAAGGCAGGTCATTGTGGGAGTGTCTGTGGACATCCCGTGCCCTGCCAAGATGGAACAACACCGTGGTCTCCCAGAGTGGCAGGAGCCGGGCAGGACACCCTTCCACTGGCTGCAGCCCAGACCCCACCCTCTTCCCCAGCATATAAACACCCCAGCCCGTCTCCCTGCGTCACCGCAGAGCTGGGAAGACAGGCTCTGCCCATCAGCCCTCACGGCAGAAAGGAAAGCTCAGAGGAGAGCGTCCTGGAGGAGAGTGTCCTGGGAGGAGAGTGGCCATGGACCTGATCCCCAGCTTTTCTACGGAAACCTGGGTCCTCCTCACCACCTCTCTGGTGCTTTTCTACCTGTGAGTACCTGTCCAGGCTCCTTCTCTGTCACCTTGGACTGGGGCGACGGTGTTGATCGGGACTTTTCCCAGGCTGTGTTGCAGGTCCAGGAGCGAATGGAGGGAAAGTTGATTAAGTATTGGATGCTATAGAAACCGAAGGGCTTTCGCTCACCTTATGCAGGTTCTTTTTTTTTTTTTTTTTAAAGAGGTACCGGGGATTGAACCCAGAACCTCACACATGGGAAGCAGGCGTTCAACCACTGAGCTACATCTGCTCCTCGTTATGCACATTCTTAAAGGGATAACAAGCACCCCTACCACACACACACACACACACACACACACCTAAATCCTGATTTCTGAGGTAAGGAGAGTTTAGTGGTATTTTTCGGGCCTGGAATGACCTTTGGTTTGGCCAGTTTGGACACAACCAGAATTCAGCAGAGGTGGAATTTTAAAAAGTGGCCTTGCACCATTCGATTCTTGACCCTTTCCCAAGTGTGGGGATTCTGGAGTTCAGAGGGGTGGCCTGGGGTATTTCCCTCATTGTCTTCGTCTTGCAAGTTCCTATACGCCTAAGATATGGTTAGAACAGCTGGCCCAGGACCATGCAGGGCTTCCTGCTCCCCCTCTCCCACCACAGCATGGCTTTCATGGGGCCCAGGGTACACCCAGGATCCCTAGGGGGCTGGAGGTTGCCCCTTCTTCAGGCTCGGTTCTTCTCTCTTCTCTGTGCTCTGACCAGGGTCTTTCTCTCTGAAACTCACCCCCACACTGCCTGGGGCAGAAGACTGACTTGTAAATGAGGACTCTTTAAAACAGAGGAGACTGGCAGAGAACTTACAGTTTTATTTGTTCTTCGCCTTTTCCTTCCAGTCTCTGGGAGGGTAAGCATAAAATAGAGATTTATTTTCCCCCTGATAGGAAATCTGCTGGCAGGTTTCGAAGGCAGAGGCCCTTAAGTCCGTTTGGGTTTTAAATTATTTTTCCCCTCTAAGTTGCATACAGAAAGATGAATCCAAGCCACTTACAGAGGAACTCCTTTCCATGGTGCAATTCCTGGCATCGCAGAGTGGTTGGGAGAAGAGCTATTGACCCATATCTCAATTTCACTTCTATTAATAGGAGGAAATCATGATGAGGTGAAAATAGAAACTATAAGCCTGGATTTCATTCTTTGAAGGAAAGGTTCAAGGTGTAGTGGCAACATATTTTCTGGCAAAACACATTTTGAAATTCATGGTTATGCTTTTTATACCAGTTCATTCTATCTTATACCAGTGAGACTATTCCCAGCATCTTTTTTCTGAAAGATGATAGAGAGCCGTAGATTCAGTATTTATTATTATAAATGTGTATGAAACCACCTGCCCTCTTCTAGTATAATGTAAGGAAGGTGAATGTGGAGCACAAACACATCCCTCTGTGTTATAGATTCCATAGGGGCAGCTAAACGTACCTGACAGCAGGTGGCTTTGGCCTCTGATTGGGGATGAGTGGGTGGGAATGCAATCCAGTCAGTTTAGAGAAGGCATCCAGGTGGGGAGAAGAAGGAAATGGATGGATGTTCCTCACCACCTGAGGGTGAGCTCCCGGAGACATTCGTGAATGCTGGCCCCTCCGGGAGAGCCGAGGGAGGACAGCAGGGCTGATATCCAAGTCCCACTGGGGGGTCCATCTGGCAGTGGGGCTGCACCTAGACACTCTGGTTGAAGGAGAAGCCCCTGCAGCCTGAGGAGATGCAGGACAGGAGCCAGCAGCTGGACAGTGGAACGTGCCCTTGTCATGCCAACACAAATTAAAACCAAGAAAAAGGCCCATTTTGTTGTAGTTGTTGTTAACCCATCATTTGACAAAGAGCTGCAGTACTTTACCGAAATAGGGGAGCCGGAAAGACACTCAGGAATTCACCCAGCCCGCACTCTGACTTTATGAGGACCATGTGACTTTACACAGTAGACAAGATCCTTCCTGGGGCTAATGCTGCCGAATTATTAGCTCAATGGCTGGGCCTCACCAGAGAGTTCAGAGAACATCCTTCACATTCAGAAGCCGGAATTAGAGTATCTAATTTGCCATGGCTGTAGAGGCCAGGGATGGTCCTTGTGGAAATAATGGTGGCTGACTCCGTTTTGGCCACAGATGGGCACTCTTCCACTGACAGACGTGGGCAGAGATCTGAACACCCAGCAGGACCTGGCCAAGGGGCCTCTGCAAGGTCCTCCAAGCACACTACACTGCACACAAGTTTCAGGTTTTATCACATATCATATGATTTACTGGGTTTGCACAGAACAGTTGGCTCCTATACAGACTTAAGTCCAGTGTCGAAAGAAGAGAAAACAAAGTTTTAATTCAACGGTCAGGAACATTCGATAGCAACTTATTTTATGTTGCATAACACATCTCTTGCTGGCAGCAGGAAACTACCTGGATTTTGGAAAGCTCCCTGTCTTTTAACTGAAATCTACTGCAGGAATGGTAAACATTTACACTTCTCAAAGATATTTTCCAAATCTGCCTTGGTGGGGCTCACCGTGTAGACGGAGCAGCTTCCCTCTCAGTGGCTGCCAGCAGCCCTGTCCTCAGCCTTCCTTCTTCTACTCTGTGCTCGCTCTGTAACACGGGAGTGGGAAGACTTACAAGGGCCCAAAACTCACAGTTACAGGATCCATAGATGTCCAGGCAAAGGTGAGGTGCAGGCAGCCTCCAGGGGAGCAGACACCTTGCTAGGTTTCACGGTAATTTACGTCCAGAGGCAGCAAACAGGCTGCTCCCTGACTGACCATACTAAAAGGAATGAAGTGGCCTCACGCTGTGTTTACATGGGAACCACCAGGTTGGAGGAGCAGGTCCCTCAGGGGAGGCCTGGTCTGGAAATGGATTGTTACGCTGTTGCTTCTTCTACTGGTATCAACAGAGGGAACATATTGGTCAATCACCCTCCCCTACAGCTCACGCCAACCAAATTGTTCAACAATGGAGGCCTTGCTGAAGCAAAAATCACTTTCATTTGTACAAAATCAGTAGAAGTCATGCCTATGGATTTATTTCTATAGAAATAAGAACACTGCGGCTGCTCTGAGGCCACTTTGTAAGGCCTATTTAAGGACTATTTGCTAAATTGGGGGCAGGCCATATAGTGATAAAAAGGCATAAAAGTGTTGAGAACACTGCAAGAACCATGTCATCACAGGCTCTTGTTAACTACTGTGATTGACTGAACACAGTTACACAAAACCTCAGTATCAGAAGAGAAAACTTTCTCTCTCCTTTCTACCTAGAACAAAAGTCCCTAGACTTCCTAGTAGATGGCGGACTACTAAGACACGGAAATCTCTTCTCCAGAAAAATAGCTAGAGGATAAGCTGAAACAGCCCCAAAAAGATCTTCTAGGGTTTAAGACAGCAGATGAAAGCTGCACAAGACCCAGAGGAGAGAGAGACAAAAGAGGGAAATCCCGACGACAGAACGCAAACTCTGGTAAAACTGAAGGGAGAAGTAGATGTTTCTACAATCACCATTGGAGACTTCAACACCCCACACACATCATAAGATAAAACAACTAGACAGAAGATCAACAAGGAAATAGAGAACTTGAACAATATGTTAAACAAGTAAGACCTAACAGACACGTACAGAACTCTGCGTCCAAACTCAGCGTGTAATACATTCTTCTCAAGTGCCCATGAATCTTTCTCCAGGATAGACTACATGTTAGGTCAAAATGCAGCCCTCAATAAATATAAAAAGATTGAAATTATACAAAGCACGTTCTCAGATAATAAAGGAATGAAATTAGAAATCAATGATAGTCAGGAAAAAAGTAAATTAGCTAATGTGTGGAGACTGAACAACACACTCATAAATAATCAGTGGGTCAAAGAAGAAATTGCAAGTGAAATCAATAAATATACTGAGACAAATGAAAATGAGAACACAACATATCAAAACTTATGGGATACAGTGAAGACAGTCTTCAGATGGAAATTTATAGCCCTAAATGCCTATATTAAAAAACAAGAAAGAACTAAACTCAAAGATTTAACTGAACAACTTGAGAAACTAGAAAAAGAACAGCAAACCAATCCCAAAGCAAGCAGAAAGAAAGAAATAATAAAGATTAGAGCAGGAATAAATGAAAATGAGAACAGAAACACAACAGAGAAAGTCAACAAAACCAAAAGCTCCTTCTTTGAGAAGATCAACAAAATTGTCAAACCCCTAGCTAGACTAACAAAGAAAAAAGAGAGAAGATGCAAATAAATACAATCAGAAAAGAAAGGGGGGGAGTTACAAATGACCTCACAGAAATAAAAAGAATCATAAGAGGATATTATGAGAAATTATATGCCAACAAACTAGACAACCTAGATGAAATGGACACATTTCTAGAAATGCACAACCAATGTACACTGACACAACAAGAAATACAAGAACTTAACAAACCAATCACAATTAAGGAGATTGAATCCGTCATCAAAAATCTCCCAGCAAAGAAAAGTCCAGGACGAGATGGCTTCATAGGTGAATTCTACCAAGCATTTCTAAAAGAATTAACACCAATCCTGTTTAAACTCTTCCAAAAAATTGAAGAGCACGGAAAATTACCCAACACGTTTTATGAAGCCAACATCACCCTAATACCAAAGCCAGATAAAGATTCCACAGGAAAAGAAAATTGCACACCAATCTCTCTAATGAATACAGATGCAAAAATTCTCAACAAAATACTTGCAAATAGAATCCAACAGCATATCAAAAGACTTATACATCACAACCAAGTAGGATTTATTCCTGCTATGCAAGGCTGGTTCAACATAAGAAAATCAATCAATGTAATACACCACATTAACAAATTGAAGGAAAAAAACCACATGATCATCTCAATAGATGCAGAAAAGGCATTAGACAAAATCCAACATCCTTTTTTGATAAAAATACTTCAAAAGATAGGAATAAAAGGAAAATTCCTCAATATGATAGAAGGCATATATGAAAAACCCACAGCCAACATCATACTCAATGGGGAAAGGTTGAAAGCTTTCCCCCTAAGATCAGGAACAAGACAAGGATGCCCACTGTCACCATTGTTATTCAACATTGTACTAGAAGTTCTAGCTAGGGCAATTAGACAAGACAAAAAAATTAAAGGCGTCCAAATAGGAAAAGAGGAAGTAAAACTCTCACTGTTTGCAGATGACATGATCCTTACTTAGAAAATCCTGAAGTATCCACAACAAAGCTACTTGAACTAATAAATGAGTTCAGCAAAAAGGCAGGATACAAGATCAACACGCAAAAATCAATAATGTTTTTGTACACTAGTACTGAACAATCTGAGGAGGAAATCAGGAGGAAAATTACATTTTCAATAGCAACAAAAAGACTCAAATACCTAGGAGTTAATTTAACCAAAGAAGTACAGGACCTATTTGCAGAAAACTACAAAACAATGCTAAAAGAAATTTTAAAAGACCTAAACAAATGGAAAGATATTCCGTTTTCATGGATTGGAAGAATAAATATCATGAAGATGTCAATCTTGCCCAAACTGATTTATAGATTTAATGCAATACCAATCAAAATCCCAACAGCTTACTTTACAGAATTAGAGAAGGCAATTACCAAATAATCTGGAATAGTAAGTGCACCCGAATAGCCAAAAGCATTCTAAAAAAGAAGAACCATGTGAGAGGAATTTCACTGCCTGACCTTGAAACATATTTCAAAGATACAGTGGTCAAAACAGCATGGTACTGGCATAAAGATAGACATATAGACCAGTGGAATAGAATTGAGAATCCAGAAATGAACTCTCACCTATACAGTCAACTGCTTTTTGACAAACCTACCAAGCCCACGCTGATGGGAATAAACAGTCTCTTCAACAAATGGTGTTGGGAGAACTGGATATCTATAACCAAAAGAATGAAAGAGGACCCCTATCTCACCCCCTATACAATAATCAACTCAAAATGGATCAAAGATCTAAATATAAAAGCCAGAACCATAAAACTACTAGAAGAAAATGTAGGGAAACAGCTTCAAGACCTTGTAGTAGGTGGTGGTTTCTTGGACCTTACACCCAAAGCACGTGCAACAAAAGAAAAATTAGATAAATGGGACCTCCTCAAAATTAAACACTTTTGCACCTCACAGGACTTTACAGAAGGGTGAAAAGGCAGCCAACTCAATGGGAAAAAATATTTGGAAATCACATATCTGATAAGGGTTTAATATCCAGGATATATAAAGAGATGTTGCAACTCAACAATAAAAAGACAAATGACTCAATTAAAAAATGGGTGAAAGACTTGAATAGACATTTCTCCGAAGAAGAAATACAAATGGCAAAAAAACACATGAAGAAATGCTCAACATCACTCATGATTAGGGAAATGCAAATCAAAACTACAATGAGATGTCATTTCACACCTATCAGAATGGCCACTATTAAAAAGACAGAGAACTACAAGTATTGGAGAGGATGTGGAGAGATAGGAACACTTCTTCACTGTTGGTGGTAATGCAGGATGGTACAACCACTATGGAGGACTATTTGGCAGTCCCTAAAGAAGTTGAATATAGACTTGCCATGTGACCCTGCAATACCACTACTGGGTATATACCCAGAAAAACTGAGAGCAGTGACACGAACAGACATCTGCACACCGATGTTCATAGCCACATTATTCAGCATTGCCAAAAGTTGGAAACAACCCAGGTGTCCATCAACAGATGAATGGATAAACAAACTGTGGTTTATTCACACGATGGAATATTATGCAGCTGTAAAAAGAAACGAAGTCATAAAGCATATGGCAACATGGATGAACCTGGAGGACATTATGTTGAGTGAAGCAAGCCAGACACAAAAGGACAAATACTGTATGAATGAGTTACTATGAACAAAATATATTGTGTAATATATTGTTTGAGTCAAAAAAAAATGTATATGTATCCATTACATTTAATTGAGAAATATATATTTTTAAAAAAAAAAATGTGGTGGGAAGTAAAAACTCAAATTTGTGAATGTTAAAAAAAAAAAAAAACATGTTCAAAGATGTGATAGATACCTTTATTGTTTCTAGGCATTATAGAGACCAACCTGGCCAACAACTCAAATGGAAAAGTACTATGCAGTGTACTAAAGTTCTGGTTTAATGCACAAGACAGAAAAAAAAAAATTTGAATTTAACTTTTCAAACCAAGCTGATCAGAGTGGGCTGATCATCTGAATTTTGGTGGAACCTTTGTGACTAACTCCAGTGGACGCTCTGCCCAGGCACCAGCCTGAAGGTGTCAAGCTCACATCTACAAGGCCAGCTGACACGGCCTGGCCACAGACTGCTCACTGCTTGGTTTTCCTTTCCCACAGACCTCAGGCTTGTTTCTCAGACTCCAGTTGTCCCAACTGAGGCCTCCATTTCTTAATTATCGTCTAAGTTCTTACTTTATTTCTTTCTTCCTCAGAAAAACCAATCATTTTGTCTCCAACCTTTCTATATCAACACTTTCGTTGGTGCACAGCAAGGTCAATTTTTCTAGGACCTTCTTTTGGGTTGTTAAAGCATCACAGCTGAAACTTAGTGAGGGGAAGTTCCTTTTCTAATTAACAGAAGTGAAAACTTAAACAAGTATTTTAACTTGCTGTGTGCTTTGTACAGAGGTGGCACCTCTACATCTTATCCATGCTAGATGGAAAACAGGAAGGCTGAAGCTACTTTGTCATGCTTTCACACTCACTCACTTTCTCACTTATCAGACGTGTCTTAGGTTTATTTTAATCTGTGAACAACAGGAGGTCATGCGTGTCCTTAACTTTCTAATTCTGCAAGCATTCTAGTCAGAGCTCAGCAGGGCAATGGAAAGGAGGCTGTACTAGGAGGGAGAAGAGTGTGCCGGCCTCTGGAACAACCCCTCAGTCTCTAAATTCATTTTTCTCATGTGTGCATGGAGGTTATAATTGGGATGTGGGATTTTAGAGATAGAAAATGCACAAGTAAAACATGTCAGAAAGAGAAGGAATGACTGATTATTCAAATATAGGCTAACGTTGTGCCCTAGCTACAAGAGTGGAGAAACTTCAACTGTTCTTTAAATTCCCCATTGAAATATCTGCTCTATTTTTACCTCAGACCCCTAAGATATCTCTCAATAAGAACTTCCCTTCAATGCCAGTGAAAGATAGCCAGAATTCATCAGCTTCACATCATTTTTTCCCAGGATAGAGTTAGAGTTAAGTACATTTTAGTCCATTATCTAGGTTCATTTTTTATTCTCTTTACAGGGTTTTCGGGATTTTGACACAAAATGTTCTGAAAAATATGGGAAAATGTGGGGCTGCTTGGACTCTGAATGTGGTCACAAGCCCTCTTGCTGCCTGCAAGGAGCTGACACATCCACTATCAAGTTACACTTGTGATCAAACCAAAGCCAGTGTGTGGTGTTGAGACACTAATGCGCAGCCCAAGAAGGGGAGGGTCCCATTGGATGACAGGGCATCCAGGAGAGAAGGCTCCTCCTCCCTGTGCACATGAACCAGGAGAGCTCACCTGCCTATTTGTCATCTTGGATATTCCAGAGAACAAAAAAAATAAAAAGGTTGAGAACAAAGAAACAGCACCAAGCATCAATAGCACCAAGGTTCAACATGTACAAGGTACAGCCTGGTGGGAGGGGAAGGCATTGCTTCATTTGGACAGGTAGCGGGGGAGCAGGAAAGTTCAAATGTGGGCCTTGGAATGACTTTTGCTGAGAAAATAAGGAAAATACTAAATGTTACATATTCCCTCCACTTGTCCTGCCTTCAGTCTGAAAAGAGAAGACCTTCTACTGATTATGGGTAGCGTGACCACTTCATTTATTGTCTAAACTGGGACAGTCCTGGGCAAAGGCAAGACAGATGGTCACTTCCTATGGGGTGCACCAGAATTTTGGAATAATTTTTTAACTAAAAACATTCTTAGACCTCACATTTTATGGAAATGGTTCTGTCCTCAAGAAAACCCCAGATCACAGGGGTTGGGAAAGAGCGGGCTTGTCAGGACCTGAGGGGGTAGGGTAGGGAAGGTGGGACAATGTTCCTGGCAGGTCAGAACAAGGCGTGGCGGTTCTGGAATGTGCTGAGGAGGCACAACCCCGAGTTAAGGTCACCTTTTTTGACCCCGAGCAGAGTGAATTTTTCCATCCTTGCTCCTGTCCAGCACTCTGCTTGCATATCTACTACCCATCACACTCCACACACACTAGTGAAAGTCGTCTGATTACGACTCGTTTCCCTCTGTGACTGAGCCTCTTGACCCAGAGGTGGGTCCATCTCCAACATGTGCAGGGCCAGCGGCATCCCCAGCAGCTGGGGGATGCCTCAGGAGGAAGGGACGATGATGTACGGCAGAAGGTTCCGGATGTGTGGGAGCCTGGGCTGACTTGTCCAGGAGTTTAAATTTGCGTGGGCTTGGTAGGTTTGTCAAAAAGCAGTTGACTGTATAGGTGAGAGTTTATTTCTGGATTCTCAATTCTATTCCACTGGTCTATATGTCTATCTTTATGCCAGTACCATGCTGTTTTGACCACTGTAGCTTTGTATGTATATTGAGCTTTTATCCAACAACTTGCCAAATTCATTACTTCTAATAATTTTGGGTGGGTTCCTTAAGATGCTCTATATATAAGATCATGACATCTCAGAACAGATGTAGTTTTACTTCTTCCTTTCCAACCTGGATACCATATCTTTTTTTTTCCTTCCTTCCTTCCTTCCTTCCTCCCTCCCTCCCTCCCTCCCTCCCTCCCTCCCTTCCTTCCTTCCTTCTTCTTTCTTTCTTTCTTTCTTTCTTTCTTTCTTTCTTTCTTTCTTTCTTTCTTTCGTCTCTCTCTCCTTCTTTCTCTCTTTCTTTCTTTTTTTTTTTTTTTGCATATTTTCACTACTAGTACATTCTAGTGCAATGTGAGAAAGAAGTGGTGACAGCAGGCATCCTTGTCTTCTTCCTAAACTTAAGGGAAAGCATTCAGTCTTTTACCATTAAATGTGAGTTCGCTATGGATTTTTCATAGACTTTCTGTATCAGGTTGAAGAAATTCCCTTCTATTCTTAGTTTTTTGTTTTTATCATGAAATGGTGTTGGATTTTGTCGAATGTTTTTTCAGCTTCCCTTGAGTTGAACATGTGGGTTTTGTTCACTCGATATGATATATAACATTAATTATGTTTGCAAGTTAAATGCAAATGTTTATAACCATATTACATGTTGCAGGATTGGGTGTCCAGTATTTTGTTGAGGACTTTTGCATCCATATTCTTAAGAGTTAATGGTCTGTAGCTCTCTTTTCTAGTGATTTCATTGTCTGGTTTGGGGATCCAGGTAATACTGGCCTCATAGAATGAACTGGAATATGTTCTGTCCTCTTCCAATTTGTGGAAGAGCTTGTGAAGAATTGGCATTTATTTTTCTTTAAATATTTGACACAATTCACCATTAAAGCCATCTGGGCCTGTGCTTTTTTGGGGTAAATTTTTAATTAATAATTGAATCTCTTCTCTTGTTTTTAGTTCATTCAGATTGTCTATTTCTCGCCCCACCCCCTGAGATGGCTCCCTCGTGTGTTAACTTGTTGTTTTTCCTCACTGATTGATTGCACTCATTTTTTGTGCTCATTGTCTGCTTGTTTTATTTTGGGGGAGTTGTTGTCTGCTCATTGTCTGTTTGTTTTTTCTTTTAGGAGGCACTGGGAACTTAACCTGGGACCTCCCACGTGGGAGGTGGGCGCTCAACTGCTTTAGCCACATCTGCTCCCTGCTTGTTTGTGTTATTTTGCTGGTTGTCTGCTTATAGTTTTACTCATTGTCTGTTCGTAGTTTTTGCTCATTATTTGTTTGTCTTCTATAGGAGGCACAAAGAACTGAACCCACAACCTCCCATGTGGGAAGTGGACGGTCAGCTGCTTGAGCCACATCTGCTCCCTGTCTATTTCTTTTTGTTTCAGTTTCTGTAGCTTTAGTCCTCCCAGGAATTTGTTCAATTCATCTACATTTTCTAATTTATTTTTAGGTAAAAGAACATTTGCAAATTATTGTTCATACTATTCCATTATAATCCTTTTTGTATCTCTAATGTCAGTAGTTCCTCTTTCAATGATGGTAAAAATTTGAGTCTTCCCTCTTTTTTGTGAGGGTCAATCTAGGTCAAGGTTTGGCAATTTTAATGATCCTTTCAAAGAAACAGTTTTCGGTTTCATTTATTTTCTCTGTTGTTTTTCTATTTCCAATACCATTGATTTCACTTTAATCTTTATTATTTCCTTCATTCTGCTTGTTATAACTTTGGTTTGGCCATCTACTTTCAGTGTCTTAAGTTAGAGAGTTAGATTATTGATTTGAGATCGTTCTTGTTTTACAATACAATTATTTACTTACTGTCACTGGTTTAGCTGCATTCCATGAATTTTGATGTGTCACGTCTTCATTTTCATTCATCTCAAAGTAATTTCTAATTTCCCTTTGGATTTCTTTGGTGACCCAGGGTTAAGTGTGGCATTCAATTTCCATACATTTGTGAGGTCCTAATTTTCTTTGTTATAAATTTCAAAGAATTATTTCTACTTTGGCTGCTATTCCTTCAACAGCACAATTACCTGGAGCACCAGACTATGCTGGTTTATCCAAGGACATTCTAGTGCAAGGAAAGCAGGCTAAGTGGTCAGGGAAGGTAATCATGACGCTTTGGTAACCAGGGATGAGAAAGGGACAACTGGTCTCCCTCATGGTGAGCCCTCTGTGTGCACTTACCTTTGCTTGGCCATGACCTTGAAGCCTCCAGTGTCCCTGAGGGAAAGGCTTCTGTGTGAGATTCAGGCATCTTTGACTCTTCTCCATGGTATAGTGGATTATAATTCATCTAGGGAAAGTACACATTTTCACTATAATTTCCTTTTTTTTTTTTTTTTTTTTTCTTTTCCCTTCAGTGCTCTTTCCATTTCTTACCTCATTATTTAAAGCAATAAATAGCCCCGGGCCGCGCGCCCCGGCGCTCGGAAAGCGCGCGCCCACTCGGAGGCGCGCCAGGCGTCGCGCCCGCTGCGTTCACCTGAGGGGCCGCGGGTCGCCCCCGCGCGCGCTGCAGCCGCCTCGCCTCGGACCCGGGTCTGAGATATTTCAATAAGAGGATGAAATAGTGCTTCTCCTAAAATGGAATCTGTTGTTTGGGAATGTGGTTAATCAACTTTATATTTTGGCCAAATGTGCCCTATGTAATAAAATGAAAAGAAGAGACAAGATGATGTCATTTTCCCATATTGTAAAACCAAAAACAAATGCCTTTTGTGAGATCAAGCCAACAAAGCTCTGACGGCGCAGAGTATTTAACTGTTTGAAGAACTGTTGACGGCGCAGAGTATTTAACTGTTTGAAGAACTTAATAGTAAAATATATAAGAAGTACTTCCAAGCTGAGACCTAAAAGTACATATTGAGTAGCCTGATCATCCGAATCTCATTCAGACCCAGGAAGAATGGCTATGAGTTGGATCGTCTTCTGTCTTTGGCCCTTGACTATGATTGTAGGACATACAGGTGGACACAGTTTGTTTTCTTGTGAACCTATTACCTTGAGGATGTGCCAAGATTTGCCTTATAATACTACCTTCATGCCTAATCTCCTGAATCATTACGACCAACAGACAGCAGCTTTAGCAATGGAGCCATTCCACCCTATGGTGAACCTGGATTGTTCTCGGGATTTCCGGCCGTTTCTTTGTGCACTCTATGCTCCTATTTGTATGGAATATGGACGGGTCACTCTCCCCTGTCGTAGGCTGTGTCAGCGGGCTTACAGCGAGTGTTCGAAGCTCATGGAGATGTTTGGTGTTCCTTGGCCTGAAGATATGGAATGCAGTAGGTTTCCAGATTGTGATGAGCCATATCCTCGACTTGTGGATTTGAATTTAGCTGGAGATCCTACTGATGGAGCCCCAGTAGCAGTGCAGAGGGACTATGGCTTTTGGTGTCCTCGAGAGTTGAAAATTGAACCTGATCTTGGTTATTCCTTTTTGCACGTGCGTGATTGTTCACCTCCTTGTCCAAATATGTACTTTAGGAGAGAAGAGCTTTCATTTGCTCGGTATTTCATAGGATTGATTTCAATCATTTGTCTCTCAGCCACGTTGTTTACTTTTTTAACTTTTTGACGTCACAAGATTCCGCTATCCTGAAAGACCCATTATATTTTATGCTGTCTGCTACATGATGGTATCCTTAATTTTCTTTATTGGGTTTTTGCTTGAGGACCGAGTAGCCTGCAATGCATCTATCCCTACACAGTATAAAGCTTCCACAGTGACACAAGGATCTCATAATAAAGCCTGTACCATGCTTTTTATGGTACTCTATTTCTTTACTATGGCTGGCAGCGTTTGGTGGGTAATTCTTACCATCACATGGTTCTTAGCAGCTGTGCCAAAGTGGGGTAGTGAAGCTATTGAGAAGAAAGCATTGCTGTTTCACGCCAGTGCGTGGGGCATCCCTGGAACTCTAACCATCATCCTTTTAGCGATGAATAAAATTGAAGGTGACAATATTAGTGGCGTGTGTTTTGTTGGCCTCTACGATGTTGACGCATTGAGATATTTTGTTCTTGCTCCCCTCTGCCTATATGTGGTAGTTGGGGTTTCTCTCCTCCTAGCTGGCATTATATCCCTAAACAGAGTTCGAATTGAGATTCCATTAGAAAAGGAGAACCAAGATAAATTGGTGAAGTTTATGATCCGGATTGGTGTTTTCAGCATTCTTTATCTTGTACCACTCTTGGTTGTTATTGGATGCTACTTTTATGAACAAGCTTACCGCGGCATCTGGGAGACAACATGGATACAGGAACGCTGCAGAGAATATCACATTCCATGTCCTTATCAGGTTACTCAAATGAGTCGTCCGGACCTGATTCTCTTTCTGATGAAATACCTGATGGCTCTTATAGTTGGTATTCCCTCCATTTTTTGGGTTGGAAGCAAAAAGACATGCTTCGAGTGGGCCAGTTTTTTTCATGGTCGTAAAAAAAAAGAGATAGTAAATGAGAGCCGACAGGTACTCCAAGAGCCTGATTTTGCTCAGTCCCTCTTAAGGGATCCAAATACTCCTATTATAAGAAAATCAAGAGGAACTTCCACCCAAGGAACATCCACACACGCTTCTTCAACTCAGCTGGCCATGGCGGATGACCAGAGAAGCAAAGCAGGGAGCGTCCACAGCAAAGTGAGCAGCTGCCACGGCAGCCTCCGCAGGTCACGTGACGGCAGGTACACTCCGTGCAGTTACAGAGGAATGGAGGAAAGACAACCTCATGGCAGCATGTCACGCCTGACGGACCACTCCAGGCACAGTAGTTCTCATCGTCTCAACGAACAGTCACGACACAGCAGCATCAGGGACCTCAGTAGTAATCCCATGACTCACATCACACATGGTACCAGCATGAATCGGGTTATTGAAGAAGACGGAACCAGTGCTTAATTTATCCCATCTATGGTGGCAAGCTTGCACTGTTTAAAAAGCAGTTTTTATGCTTTGCCTTTGCATGACTGATTGCTATAACTCACTGTTGTCATGCTTTCAGTCAAGTGCAGATTGGGTCCAATGGAAAGGTAAACTTTTGCTTTTTATATTGCATCAAACTTGGAACATCAAGACATCCAACACTCTAATAATTATAACATCACAAAAATAATTCTAGGTAATAAAGAGATATTTGTCTGGTAAGCATTTTTATAAACCTACTTATTTTATATTTAGAGAAAACCCTAAATGTATGGTGATTGCTTTGTAGTGAACTTTCATATAATATAAACTTATGAGTGATGAGATAGCATTCTGGTAGTTCTGTTATTAAAATAAAATTTCAGAATTAAATTTTCTATGCAAGGATCAATTCTCAGATGATAGTAGGACTTTGTAGTTCTTTCCACTTGAGTGAAAAAGAACTATGTTTTTTAAAATGTAGGAGAGTTTGATAAATTAGCAGGGGTATTTTAGTTAATAAAATATAAATGTAACCGAACAATATGATTAGTCTATTGAAGGCTCTTTGAAAAGTTCTGTCAAAATATTCTTCATCCAGAGATATTCAGGATTAGGATTAGCAATGGAATAAAAGCAGAGATGGACATTTTTCCCTATAAAAAAAAAATAATAATAATAAAAAAAATAAATAAAGCAATAAATATCTCTCTGTATCCAAAAGATGTTATTGGTTTTCTCAAAAAATCTGTTGAAAAGATGAAAGAAAGTCGCCTCAAAGACAATCAAAAGGTAAAGCTTGGTGTAGGTTACATGAGTTTTATGTTTTTTTATAATTTGTTGATCTGTAAACCTATGATTTCTATTTTTTATTGTGCTCTTATAAAATATGGGCAAAGAACCCTAGGTTCGGGGCAGAACAGTTTTCACATTTTGGGGGAAATGCAGAAGGTGGAATTTGGAGATGGAACTAAGAGAATGAGTCACAGAGACTGTTCTAAGATTTCATAATGGGAATAATATGCATGTCCTTCCCTCAATGCATCATCAAAGGATAAAACTTACTGTTTAAAAGTTATGCTACTGGCATTGCAGTTGTCCCAATCTGGACTGGCAAAGAATCATATCAATTCCAAGCCTCTTATTTGAAACATCTTCCAGTGGATGATGTCATCAGGCTGCCTGGTGGAGCAGAGTCCACTTTAAATTGGAGCCTCCCATGCCTGGAGCAGGGAGGGGCCTCTGTGTGCACTGAGACTGCAGTGGCTCATCTGGAGGCAGCAGGAGGAGGTGTGCCGTCAGGCGTCAGGGCTGAGCCCCAGGGGCCGCCTAGAGCAGTGTAGAGTCTTGGAGTGGGGGGCATTGGAGATGCTCGCACAAGAGCATCCAGTGGGCCGGCAATGCCAGGGGATGATCTCTGTGGCCATCAGTTAAGAATGAGATGCAAGGGGTAGAATGAGGCAGAGGAACAAAAATGTGTGACGCGGTGACTTCTTCCAGAGCAAGCAGTGATGACAGGTCACGGAGCGGCAACTCTTTGTCCAGGAAGCTGTGATCAAAAGCCAGAGAACCAAGGACCAGGGAGGGTAAGGACCGAAAAGCAGTGGGGTACAGTAGCTGCATTCCCCCTGGGAACATCCTCCCTCAGAGACTGGCAGAGGGTTTTTGTGTTTATGGGTGACCCAGGCAGCACCTGGCAGACCCTGGCCTGGGAGGGGCCAGATGCTCAGGAAAGATTTTCCTCAGAGTCCGTAAGGGCCTTTCCGTCACTGGAATTTCCCTGTTTCCAGCACCGAGTGGATCTTCTTCAGTTGATGATTGACTCCCAGAATTCCAAGGAAACGGAGTCCCACAAAGGTAACTAAGGAGTGTCGTGGAGCTGCAAAGCCCAGACAAGGGGGATGGTTTGAAAATGTGCAGGAAGTTTTCCAGGCAGATGAGAATTTCTGCCAATGGCAGGAAGAGGCATGTTCAGATATTTTAAGTGGTAGCCATATCTATGTATACATAAATACGTATCTATGTATTTATCATCTATTTGTATATATATATATATCTCACCCATCTGTGCATCTATGTGAAAGTCCATCACCTTCACTGGGGGAGAAGGTGGCATATCCAGGAGCAGAAGTCCAAGAATAGCACAGACCTCAGAAAACTGAATGGAAACGGTTTTGCCCATTCCAAGCTCTGGAAGACACACACCCCGAGGATAACAGAAATGCTTTTTCACTTTTTGCTCGGGATTTGGGTATTTCATTTTCATTTCCCTTCATCTAATCTATGATGTTTTCACAATGACCTATTTTACCTAAAATGTCTTTCCTCTCCTTGTAGCTCTGACTGACTTGGAGCTTGTAGCGCAATCGATTATCTTTATTTTTGCTGGCTATGAGACCACCAGCAGTGTTCTCTCCTTCCTTATGTATGAACTGGCCATGAACCCTGATGTCCAGAAGAAACTGCAGGAGGAGATTGATGCAGCGCTGCCCAACAAGGTGAGTGGATGATACCTGGAGCCTCCACTCCATTTCCTAGGAGAACTTCTACAAAAAGCTTAAGTGTTGATTCTGTCACCTGCACTATTTAAGGAGAATCTAAAGAGACAAATGCAAAGGAGAAATTAAAAAAAGAAAACAGCCTGTCTACTATACCTGCAGAAATATAAGAATTTGAAAAACAGTGCAGTTCCTGGCATCTCAGTGATCTGTCACCACAATAGAGCCAAGAAAAGTAAATCACACAGCCTCAGAGGCATCTGAAGTCAGCACTCGCTGCTCCCATGTGGCAAGTTATTAAAAATTAATGTACCAGGGTCCCTGTGGGTTGTGGCATTTGCTGGAATTTTCTATATGGGGTTTGTATTATTTTTGCAACAGTCCTGAAAGTTTGAAATCATTTCAAAATAAAAAGTTAAAAGTATATAACTATTTATATATAAAACAAAGTGACAAAGACACATATCACCAGTATGTGCTCAGATCTCTGCCTATACCAGATTCCTCTGGGCTGAGGAGATCTCGCCCCTGGGGCTGAAGACCTGGCTTGGCAGGAAGGTGAAAATAAAAGGATCCTTTCAGAGCTCACAGTCAGACCCTGGAGCGACACCCAGACAGTTACCAGTTGAGTGGGGGGCAAGTGTGGTGAGCAGGGGGCATGAATACGTTCCCATCATCTTTATGACTTTTCATGTAGCTGAAACTGTTGCCATGGGATACAAAGGAGATAGATTCTCCCCAAAAATATTCATAGAAGTTCTATATAATGGAGAGTTTTTCTCCAATTTCTTCAAATTTATTGGAAGAGTTAACAAGCAGGATTTCCAGGCTAAAGAGCCTTAGTGCAAAGGGGAGCAGGCTCTTTTACTCGATCTCTTCCTTGACACATGTGGCCTCTCACTGGGAAGGGACCAGTGCCTTTGGCCTGTCTGACTTGAATCCAAAGGCCATCATCAATCAGTCACCTTTGTTCACCTGAAAAGGAACATCCCTCCATGGATATGCTAAGACACCAGAACCTGTTTAGGGCATGGTCCCAAGCGTCTCCCACACACATAACTGCTCCTCACATCTCAAAGGGTCACTGAGCAGGTCAAAGGACATGATAGGTGTAAAAATGCTCTGTAATTGCTCAGGTCCATTCCCAGTGTAATTTGTTTTTTGGAGCTCCTAACACTTCATAGCATTGCACAGAGTGAGTTGAAAGATAATCCTGAATCTCAATTTACCCAACTCTGTCTCTTGCATTGCAGGCACCAGCCACATACGATACCCTGGTCCAGATGGAGTATCTTGACATGGTGGTGAATGAGACTCTCAGAATTTATCCAGTTCCTGGCAGACTTGAGAGGGTCTGTAAGAAAGATGTGGAAATCAATGGGGTGCTCATTCCCAAAGGGACAGTGGGGATGATACCAATCTTTGTTATCCACCAGAACCCAGAAATCTGGCGAGAGCCTGAGGAGTTCCATCCTGAAAGATAGAGGGGACCTGGGGAAGGAAACTTTACCTGATCCAGGCTGGTTGTGTACATTGTTACATCTCAGGATGGACGACAAATGTGGGCCTTCATGATCACTTGATCGTTTATCTTTTTTAAAATGTCTTTTTCTTAACACAAGAGGCAAGGTCAAGATTTGGGCACAGTTTTCACTCTGGAAGGACTTGATGCTTTCAGATTTAGTGTGTTGGAAAGTAAAATTTATAATAAACTTTCAGATGCACTGGCTGGCAAGTCAGGACTTATCTAGTTTTTCATAGCTACTGTCTATAAGTTTCCTAATGCAGAGTCCAGGCCTTGTTGCCATAGAGTCTCTGGCTCTAGCATGGAGTCTACTCATAGTACTTGTTGAAAGAGAAACTCAAAGATGACCAAGTTCTCTGTTTTCTGGATCAGAGGACTTCTCTCTTCCTACAAGTTCACGAGCTCCAGCACTTCCAACTTCATTAACATAAAATCAGATGCCACTCTAATTCTACTACATTCATTCAGATATTTAGTGCTTACCATGTGTTGAGAACATGGGCAGGCTGTGAGAAATCCAAATGTTAAAAACCATCTGTTAAGAATTCTTGAAATGTTCACTAGTCTATAGAATTCTACTGTTGCATCTCCACCTGTCCATCACCAACCCAACAGCCATCAACTCATGGCGGCTGCCTCAATCCACATGCTACCACTACTCAGCCCAGACTCATACTATTTTGAAGTGTATCACATTATTTAACCTGTAAGCATTCTAGTATGTTCTCAAAAATACCAGGACTTTTTTTAAAACACAGAACCAAAATCTTATTATCACTTTCTCCAAATCAAACATTTTCCTTAATGTAATCAAATATGCAGGAATCAAATTTAGATAAAACATGGGCATAACCCTTAAGTAATATTTACAGACTGGCACTCATAGAGAAGTATACCAGTTATTATACTACAGTAGTGTATAGGCCTATGTAAAGTATCCACCTTAAAACCATCCTAGTAGACAGAGATTGAGGAGAATCTAGAGTGGTGGGGAGAGGAAGAAGAAGAGGAGGATGAAGAGAAAGAAAGAAGGAAGAAGGCAAGAGCAGGGAAGAGAAAAATAACATAAATCCTGGGAGACATTTTCTCCTGCCTTCTCCCAAATGAGCATATGAGAAGCATAAGTAATTTAGGCAGGACCCTCCTTTACTTTCAGTCAATCACAAAATATGAAATCTCACCACGATGAGTGTTAGCTTAGTGTTTACAGATACATTTTCTATTAAACAGCAATAATCTCTTCTCCTTGACGAAACTCATCTAGGCTCCTCTAGGATAAGGGGGATGGAAAGACAGTGTAGATTTCAATTCTCATAGCAGAACAACCAGAGCAGGATTCCAGAGATGAGCCCACAAAAAAATCTTGTATACTAACGATTGATGTTTCTATGTGAGATGCCCAGACATGTAGTCTTGTGCTTGTTATGTTTATTAACTTGTTTTCATCTACTGTTTTGTATCCAGGTTCAGTAAGGAGAACAAGGAAACCATAGATCCCTACACATACATGCCCTTTGGATCTGGACCCAGAAACTGCATTGGCATGCGGTTTGCTCTCATAAGCATCAAAGTGGCCGTCACCAGTCTCCTGCAGCACTTCTCCTTCAAAACTTGTAAAGAAACACAGGTCAGACAATAAGCTTTCTGCATCGATATTATTCTATTGGCAGTTATGTTTTTAAGTGAAGGGTCAATGGCCCCCAAAAAAAGAATGTGGTCATTCATCCTTAATAAGTTTTTCTATTGTCCAAAATCCTATTTTAGGCCATCTATGAGCTTTAAGAGCTCTTCAGTTCTGGAGTTCTAACTTGTGGCTTTATAAACAATGTTAGCTCTATAGACAATGCTGATTAGTGTGATGAAATTACTTGCAGTACATTTGAACTTGAGCCAAATTTTAAATTCTGCTTTCAGAAGTGTTGTGCATGATCATGTAGCACAGTGACTACCCAGTGATGACTTCTGTATGATCTTCTCCTCCCCCAGCACTTACAGAAGTTCCCTTATGACAGTAGTTCTCACACTGGGAAGACATTAGAATCACCAAGGAGCTTAAAAAAATATCCAAATACCTGGTTCATTTCAAAAATTCTAAAATAATTAGCACAGAGTGTGGCCTAAAAACTCCCCCACAAAATTTCAAATAAAGTGACTTTTTACTTAATATAACTCTTAACTTCAGAAAACCTTTTTACAAAAAAGAATTTTCACCCATACCAGCTTGTATGTATTCTCTGAGAGAATAAAGCAGAATGAAACTCAATTCACTTACAGAATGTAGTAGGTCACAGGAAACCTAACTTTGCTCTTAGAACATGCCCCAAACTTAATGTTCATAGATTTGTAATGAACAATCTTTTAAAAGCAAAAATATAAACGGTGCGTGCTATACTTGTGCTTTTGTTGTTTTTCCTACTGTTCAGACATGTTTAGAATCATGGACAAAACACGATGGATATTTTAATTTTTGAGAATGTAAATAACATGGATTTATGTTATAAGTAACATATCTCTTACTTGTACATTTGTATATTTGTTTTATATTTATTTTTGTAGGACCAGTTTCTGATACAATATTTCTGCAAATGCATTTTATAAAAACCAATAAATGCAAGGATAGGTTAAAAAAAAAAAAAAAACGCCCCCATTAAAGCACATAAGTGGCCCAGGTTGGAAACTGCTGATTGAAACTTTTCTGCCAATGTGAAGGACTCTCACAATCCAGGGCCACCTTGGCTATTTGGGAAAAATGGACTCCCATGCCATACTTATTCATTAAGGACAAGTTCAATCCCCATCTCCTCTGTGGAGCCTTACCTATCTACTCCAGGGCCCATCAGCTTCTCTATTCTTTTATTGGTACTGCAGGCAATTATTACAACACTCAAATGCTCCATGGTTATAAACCATCTAGTTTGGTTCCCTATGTTTCCTTTGTCCATGAGAATATCTGTTGGGGCGTGGATGTAGCTCAAATGGTTGAGTGCCTGCATTCCATGTACAAGGTCCTGGGTTCAATCCCCAGTACCTCCTAAAAAAAAAAACAAATGTCTTTCCCTCCCTCCACTCCAGCACCTCATTTTATTCTACGAATAGACTCACACAGTGCTTTGTATGGGGCTTTATCCAATGTAGGCATTCACTAAATATATCAGGAATGATTTGCAGTGCGTCTTGGAATAATAGACAAAATTTTAAAATATTTTAAATATGAATGAATTTGTGTATACACATGTGGTGTGTTCATGTGCATATGCATGTGTGTCTACTGCAGGGAAAGTATATACAAACCATTTGAAATTAAAACCATAACAATGAGCGCTTACATTTATAGATTTAGAACCTCATCTCTGAGGAACCTAAAGATCTGTTGTCACTGCTTCACAACAAGCAAGTCCATTAAGGCTTATTTCTAGGACCAGTGCACTTCATGTGTCACTTTCTCCTCTTGAACATGTTCTCTGCAGGGGAGGCGAAGAGGAGATAGAGCTGGTTTCCATCTTATTTGAGGTTATGCCTCTTGGTATATACATACTGGGGACACAGCCCAGAGAAAAAGTAAAGCTCTGGCTACCTGAGCTTAGGCCATAGGTAACCTGGCAGCTCCCTGTCCTCCAGAGACCAGCTCTGCTCACTCTCCACCACAGGTTTCCTGACTTTTTACTAGTATCAGAATCTTACACAGGTGTTGCCTCCACCAACACTGAAGGAGTGAGTAGGCATGAATGGGGCTCAGACTCTTGGTCAAATTCTGAACATCATCAGAAAAACACCTTTGCCTTTCACTTGGGAGTTGAGAGGAGTTTGTTAGGAAACAAAGGCATAATTCTTCCTGCAAGCCTCTTCCTATCATTAATCTGGATGGATAGGGTCAAATGGCAGGAGTGACTACTTGGAAGTCAGTGACTGCCCATACAATTAAAGTGTCTATTACCTGCTCGTGATTACCTGGTATATTTCAGCATATACAAGTAACTTTATATGGCTTTCCAAAAATAGTTTCCATCATGCCTAAGAATCTAGTTTAAATTTTTTAATTAATTTCATTTAAAGTTTAAATTGAAAAAGAACTCAAAGCAACATGATTTTGCTTGAACTAGTAAACAAATGGTGTTGAATGAATGCATGGCTGGATGCCTCCCTGGGTAATCTTGACCCAAATTATAGAATAATTGTAAAGAAGCAAAGGTCTCTGAGGTCAGCAGTGGTTTTTATGTTTGAAGAGCTCTATTGTTCCTAAGGCATCTTGTCTTCTTAGCTTCTGTTCCACTTGATGCTTCATTTCCTGGTCCTCAGTGTGTGTGTTTAATTGTTGCAGATCCCACTGAAATTTAGCCATCAAGGATTTCTTATGCCAACAGAACCTATTGTCCTAAAGGTTGAGCCGAGAGCAGGAATCATAAGTGGAGCCTGACTTTCCCTGAGAACATCTGCTTCATCTGTCAAGGAAGCTGCATCCTAGAGAACCAGAACCTCAGTTTACTTTGTGAATAAAACCCAGAAATGAATTCTGGTGAATGACTTGGGATTCTGTGCCCTCACTTTACTTCCCCAGTATTTCTGTAGAGAAGTGTATCCCAGGTGATGTGAAGGACGGCATGGGGCATCTCGCCCACAGCAGGCCTAACCCACCCCAGTTACTTCCCTCAACTCCTTCTGAGCACGGACCAGAGAATAATATTTTCTGAGCAATTACAAAAAACTTTGAACAAACATCAGAAGTTCTTGGGTGACTGTATCACATGCATACTTTGGTAATCCTATTATTGTAGGTGCAGCGAATGAGGCAAATAGATTTTCGTTCATTTTGTTTCTCATATTCTCCATTTCAAGTACTATTCTGGGCTAGTTAATGAACTCATCCTATAAAAGCATTATCTGCTGCCTTAGTGCACAGCAAGGGGGGGGACCCTTCAAACTGCCTCCATGAGAACCAGCAAACAGACGTCTTTGGTCATCATAATCATGTGTGTGGAGTTTTTCAGAACTCTAATTTGATTATTAAGATAGGCAAGAATTAATCCACCTTATGGATTAATATATTTTCTATTTTAATTCTACCTTTTTGAAGCACACATTTTTGGTGATACAATTATAATTATAATAATATAATTATTATTATATTATTGGGGTTTTTTTTTGTTTTGTTTTTTTTTTAAGATTTTATTTATTTATTCATTTATCCCCCCCTTGCTGCTTGTGCTTGCTGGGTCAGCTAACCACGCCGTGCGGGCGGGCTTGCCTTCACCAGGAGGCCCCGGGAACCGAACCCGGGGCCTCCCATATGGTAAACAGGAGCCCTACTGATTGAGCCACAGCCGTTTCCCATATTATTGGTTTTGATATAGAGTTTTCTCTCCTCTCACCTGACGTTTATGGAAGGCCACAAACCTGTTTCTTTTTTTTTTTTTTTTTTTTTAAGAATATTTAGATTACATAAATGTTATGTAAAAAATACAGGGTATTCCCATATGCCCTGCTCCCCACACCACCCACATTTACCCACATTAACAACATCCTTCATTATTGTGGTACATTTATTGCAATTGATGAACACATTTTGGAGCATTGCCACTAAGCATGGATTATAGTTTACATTGTAGTTTACACTCTCTCCCACACAATTCTGTAGATTATGGCAAGATATATACTGGCCTGAATCTGTCATTGCAATGTCATTCAGGACAATTCCAAAATCCCAAAAATGCCCCCAAAATACACCTATTTTCCCTCTCCCTGCCCTAAGAACCTCCAGTGGTCACTGCCTCCACATCAATGATATAAATTCTTCCATTGCTAGAATCACAATAAGTCTATAGTAGAATACCAGTAAGTCCACTCTAGTCCATAGTTCATTCCCCAATCCTGAGGATTCTGGGATGGTTAGGCCCACTCCACCTCTAATTGAGAGAAGCCTTCAGTCCCATACAGCTGATGGATGGGACTCTCTTGCTTGCATAGTAAACTCTCTCGGTTCCTTGGTATGGTGGTTGTCCATCATCACCTCCTTGTTAGTTGTCCTGGGTGAATCCAATGAACGGAACACCAGGTGTTGCAACTCCACTGAGGCTCAGGGCCCAGCTGGTACATGGATAGCCCAAAAATTCAAGTCTCTTGGACGTACACCTACAAGTCCAGCACCAACTATAGGTTCAAATAGAAAGGTCAGAAAAGCCATGTAGGGAAACCACAACTGAGTCCAATTCTATCACATTGGGGAGCACAAACTCCAAAGTAGGGTCCACTAGCAAGCACCAAACTCATGAGCTATCCCTGACCATAGTCCCTGGGTGTCTCCAGAGCCCTCAGGAGCCCCACATTTGGGGTAGTATCTAATTTGGCAGTCAATGAGATCCTGCTGAGACATGCATAAGTGTAATCTCTGGAGTGACCTTCTGACTCACTTTGAAGTCTCTTAGCCATATAAATTTATTTGTCTTTACCTTTTTCCCCTTTTGGTCAACGTCTTTTTCCAGTTGCATTGCTAGTTGGTGCTTGGTAGTAATCCCTCAGTACCAAGGAGGCTCATCCCTGGGAGTCATATCTCACACTGGGGGGATGTTATTGCATTTATATGCTGAGTTGGCTTAGAGAGAGGCCACATTTGAGCAACAAGGAGGCTCACAGGAGGTAACACTTAAGCATCCTATGATACTAGGCTAAGTTTCAATTTCAAGAGTAAAAGTTCATAAGCACAGTCATCAATATCAAAGGCCCATCAATGGACCATCTTCCTTCACTAGCCATTGCCTCTTGGGGATTGGGGGATTCTTGCTGTTCCATTAGACAATGTGGCAGAGCTCCCCAGGATGGGAATTCAAAATTCTTTCAGTTATTGTGTGAATCTCCACTCAGGTGACAATGCCCCATGAACATTTGAACACATTTATATGCCTTTTATGTATGCCCAGGTGAACGTCCTCCCATGTATCCCCATTCACTGACACCCCACACAAATGGTCCTCCCCTGCCAGAGTTGTAACCCTTCTGTGATCCAAAACTTCTTCATAAATGAAGCCAATAATATAGCCAAATACAATTAATAAGCAAATGAAATAATAATGATAGTTTTAAAAATAAGAAATAAAATACAAAAAATTAAATTAAAAAATGAAAAAATTTTGGATAATAAAAAATAATGAAAAAAAATTTTTGACATTTTGCCTTTCATCACTGTAAGATTTGTTGTCTTGTATGTACAGTGACATTTTCTTCCATTTATTCCTCCATTGTCTTACTTTTTTCACTTTTTCTTCAGGAAAGTTTTAGGTCACAGCAAAGTCACATACAGAATATAGGGAACCCCCATATATTCAACATCCTCCCCCTTTTCCCCCTTCCCCTACTAATAACATTTTATATGTGGATGGTACATTTGTTACAACTGATGTACAAATATTGAAGCATAGCTGCCAACCATGGTCAATGGTTTACATTATGGTTTACACTTTGGACCATACACTTTTTTGTTGTTGTTTTGTTTTGTTTTGTTTTGTTTTACTTTGGGACCATACACTTTTATAAATTTTGATGAAACTTACATGGCCTGTATCCATCATTGCAAGATCATGTAGAACACTTCCATCACTCTCAAAATGCCACCTATTCCATCTATCCTATTCCTCCCTCCCACTCCCCTCAAGACCCATGACAACCACCAGGCTTCTTTGCAGGACCAGAGTCATAGTTACTTGCAACAACACTGAGGGCTTACACACTGGTCTGTCCCCTCTTGGGCACCGCCCATGCTCTCGAGAGATTCCTGCCCCTCTATCTGAGAACAAAGTGGGCTCCCTAGCATGGGAGTCCAACACCTTCCCGCTCATTATGTGGGTCTCCACCCACTGATATAACATACTATGTCAAGATGAACACTCACCCTTTCCCGAATGCCCCCACATGCAACACCCTACACCAGTAACCTAACTTGCCAAAAGAGCATTCCCAACATTGTAGTTTCAACCACATACCCACCAATCCCCAGTGATCACCTGCTCCCTCCCCCAACCCTCCTTCCAGTTCCATGGACAGTCCAACCATCCCCTCCACACCCTAGCCCCCTGACATACCTACATAACCCAATAATATCACTGCACCACTGTCATGCTTCTCCACTGCATAACTGCACACTTCCACCTTATCATAGATTTTTACCCAAATGGGCATTGGCTCACAGACTTCTTCTCCCTTTCTATTTCCTCTAAACCTATCTTCCAGACTTTAGCTCTGTGAGTCTGCTCAATTTGCTTAGTTCATATCAGTAAGGTCATGTAATGTTTGTCCTTCAGTGCCTGACTTGTTCACTCAGCACAAGGTCCTCAAGATTCATCCATGGTATCCTGTGTGTTAATACTGTATTCCTTCTTACAGCTGAGTAATATTCCATTGTATGTATATACCACAATTTGTTTATCCATTCATCTGTTGAAGGGCATTTGGGTTGATTCCAACTTTTGGCAATAGTGAATATTGCCGCTTTGAACATTGGTGTGCATATATCTGTTCATGTCCTTGCTTTCAGTTCTTCTGGGTATATACCCAGCAGTTGAATTTCTGGGTCATATGGCAGGTATATAGTTAGTTTTCTGAGGAACTGCCATACCGTCCTCCACAATGGTTGCACCGTTCTACATTCCCACCGGCAGTGGATGAGGGTTTCCCATTCCTCCACATGCTCTCCAACACTTGTAGCCCTCTGTTTTTTTAAATAGTCGCCAGTCTAATGGGTGTAAGATGGTATCTCATTGTAGTTTTGATTTGCATTAACCTAATATCTAGTGATGTTGAGCATCTTTTCATGTGCTTTTTAGCCATTTGTATTTCTTCATTTGTCTATTCAAATCACTTTCCCATTTTTAAAATGGGTTGTTTGTCTTTTTATTTTTGAGGTATAGGATTTCTTTATATATGCAGGATATTAGGTCCCTATCAGATATATGGTTACCAAATATTTTCTCCCATTGATTAGGCTGCCTTTTCACTTTCTTGACAAATTCCTTTGAGGTGCAAGAGTTTTTAATTTTGAGGAAGACCCATTTATTTTTTTTTTCTTTCACTGCCCATGCTTTGGGTGTGATTTCATGAAACCATTTCTTATTACAAGATCCTGTAGAATGCTTCCCTACATTATCTTCCAAGGTCTTTATGATCTTGGCTCTTATGTTTAGATCTTTGATCCATCTTGAGTTAATTTTTGTATAAGGTGTGAGATGGTGTTCCTCTCTCATTCTTTTGGATATGGATATCCAGTTCTCCAAGTACCTTTGTTGAAGAGGCCATTCTCTCCCAGTTGAATTGCCTTGGTGGCCTTTCTCGAATATCAGTTTACTGTATATGTGAGGATCTGTATCAGAACTTTCCATTCAGTTCCATTGTTCAGTATGTCTGTACTTGTGCCAATACCATGCAGTTTTGACCAATGTAGCTTTGTAATATATTTTAAAGTCAGGTAGTGTGATCCCTCTGATTTCATTTTTCTTTTTCAATATATCTTTGGCTATTTGGGACCTTTTGCCCTTCCAGATAAATTTCATAATTAGTTTTTCCAATTCAGTAAAAAATGCTGTGGTGATTTTTATTGGGATTGTGTTAAATCTGTAGATCAGTTTGGGTAGGATAGACATCTTAATGATGTTAAGTCTTCCTATCCATGAACAGGGAATATTCTTCCATTTATTTAAGTCTTCTTTGAATTCCTTTAACAGTGTTGTGTAGTTTTCTGCATGTAAGTCATTTCATCTTTAAATTTATTCCTAGGTATTTGATTCTTTTAGTTGCTATTGTAAGTAGGATTTTTTTCTTGATTTCTTCCTCAGATTGCTCATTATTGGTGTACAGAAATGCTACTGATTTTTGCACTTTGATCTTATAACCTGAGACTTTATTGAATGCATTCATAAGCTCTAGAAGCTTTGTTGTAGATTTCTCAGGGCTTTCTATGTATAGGATCATGTCATCTGCAAATAGTGAAATTTTTACTTCTTCCTTTCCAGTCTGGACACCTTTTATATCTTTTTCTTCTCTAAGTGCTTGAGCAAGTACTTCTAAAACAATGTTAAATAGGAGTGGTGAAAGTGGGCATCCTTGTCTTGTTCCTGATCTTAGAGGGAAAGCTTTTAGGATTTCTCCATTGAATATGATGCTAGCTGTGGGTTTTTCATATATACCCTTTATCATGTTGAGGATATTTCCTTCTATTCCTATCTTTTGTAGTGTTTTTATCAGGAAAGGGTGCTGTATTTTGTCGAATGCTTTTTCTGCATCTATAGAGATGATCATTTGATTTTTTTCTTTTGATTTGTTTATGTAGTGTATTACAATTGATTGATTTTCTTAGGTTGAAACATCCTTGCATACCAGGGATGAAACCCACTTGGTCATGGTATATAATTCATTTAAGGTGTTGTTGAATACGATTAGCAAGTATTTTGTTGAGTATTTTAGCATATAGGTTCATTAGAGAGATTGGTCTTTAGTTTTCCTTTCTTTTTGTGGCGTCTTTGTTTGACTTTAGTATTAGGGAGATGTTGGTATCATAGAATGAGTTAAGCAATGTTCCCTCTACTTCTATTTTTTGGAAGAGTTTAAGCAGGATTGGTGTTAGTTCTTTCTGGAATGTTTGGTAGAATTCACCTGTGAAGCCATTTGGTCCTGGGCTCTTCTTATTGGGAGGTTTTTGATGACTAATTCTATTTCGTTACTTGTGATTGGTCTGTTGAGTTCATCAATTTCTTCTTTCATCAATGTAGGCTGCTTGTGTGTTTCTAGGAATTTGCCCATTTCCTCTAAATTATCAATCTTGTTGGCATAAAATTTTTCAAAGTATCCTCTTATGATACTCTTTATTTCTGTGGAGTCAGTGGTGATCTCTCCTTCCTCATTTCTTATTTTACATATTTGCATCTTCTCCCTTTTTTTCTTTGTTAGTCTAGCTAAGGGTTTGTCAATTTTATTGAACTTCTTGAAGAATCAGCTTTTGGTTTTGTTTATTTTTCCTAGTGCTTTCCTATTTTCAATTTCATTTAATTCTGCCCTAATCCCTGTTATTTCTTCTTTCTACTTCCTTCAGGGTGAGTTTGTTGTTCTTTTTCCAATTCTTCCAGGTGTGCAGTTAGGTCTTTGATTTTAGCACTTTCTTCTTTTTTAATATAGGCATTTATGGTTATTAATTTTCCTCTCAATACAGCTTTTGCTGCATCCCATAGGTTTTGTTATGTTGTGTTATCATTTTCATGCATTTCAAGGTAGTTACCAATTTCTTTTGCTATTTCCTCCTTGACCCACTGTTTGTCCAAGAGTGTGTTATTCAACTCCATATCTTGGTGACTAATCTGGTTCTTTTTCCCTTACTGATTTCCAGCTTCATTCCATTGTGGTCAGAGAAATTACCTTGTATAATTTCAGTCTTTCTGAATTCATTGAGCGTTGTTCTGTGGCCTAGCATGTGGTCTATCCTGGAGAATGAGCCACATGCACTCAAAAATACATGCTGTATTTGGGTGTAATGTTCTGTATTAGGTCCAGATCCTCTAACGTATTATTCAAAGTCTTTGTTTCTTTGTTGATTCTCTGTTGATATGTTCTGTCTAATGGTGATAATGGTGTATTAAAGTCCCCTACTATAATTGTAGAGGCATCTATTTCTCCTCTTAGTTTTTCCAGTGTTTGCCTCATGTATTTTGAGGTGTCCTTGTTAGGTACATAAATGTTTATGAAAGTTCTTTCTTCTTAATAGTTTATCCCTTTCATTAATATGTAGTGTCTGTTTTTGTCTCTTACAACAGTTTTACATTTAAAGTCTATTTTGTCCAATATTAGTATAGCTACTCCTGCCCCTTTTTGGTTATTGTTTGCTTGTAGAATTGTTTTCCAAGCATTCACTTTCAGGCTCCTTGCATCCCTGGGTTTAAGGTGGGTTTCTTGTAGACAGCATATAGATGGGTCACATTTCCTTATCCATTCTGCCAATCTGTGTCTCTTGACTGGTGAGTTTAACCCATTAACATTCAATGTTATTACTGTCAAGGAATTACTTACATTAGCCATATTTTCTTTAGGTTGATGTATGCCACATGTTGTTTTTATTTCTCTTCTTATTTCTTCAGTTGTTCTTACACTCTTCTCCAACTCTCTCCTCGACCTGCAGAAGTCCCTTTAGTATTTCTTCTAGGGCAATTTTCTTATTGACATACTCTTAATTTCTGTTTATCTGTGAATATTTTTAAGTCTCCCTTGCTTTTGAATGCCAGTTTTGCTGGGATAGAGAATTCTCGGCTGGAAGTTTTTTTCTTTTAGCACCTTGACTGTGTCATACCACTGCCTTTTTGCCTCCATCATTTCAGATGAGAAATCAGCACTTAATTTTATTGACCTTGCCTTGTATATGATGGTTCTCTTTTCTCTTGCTGTTTTCAGTATTCCCTCTTTGTCCTGGTCATTGGACAATTTGACAAGTATATGTCTTGGAGTAGGCCTGTTAGGATTTATACTGTTGGGAGTGCACTGCGCTTCCTGGACATGTACGTCCATGTCCTTCAATAGAGTTGGGAAGTTTTCAGCCATTGTTTCCTCCAACACATGTTCTGTCCCCTTTCTCTTCTCTTCTCCCTCTGGGATGCCTATAATGCATATGTTTGTGCATTTCATGCTGTCGTTCAAATCCCTGAGTCCCTGCTGGATTTTTTCTATCTTTTTTATCTATCTGTTCTGCTATCTGTTTGATTTCAGCTGTACTGTCTTCCACATAGCTAATTCTTTCCTCTGCATGTTCAAATCTACTGTTATGTGTTTCCAGTGTATTTGTTATTTCTTGTATTGTGCCATTCATCACCATCATATCCGTTAACTTTTTATGTATGTTTATAATTTCTTCAGTGTGTTCTCTCAGTGTCTTCCTAATATCCTTAATCTCTTCCTTCACTTCATTAAGTTGATTCATGATATTTGTTTGGACATCTCTGATTAGTTGTTCCATGTTCTGCATCTCCTCCTGTTTTTTAGTTGATTCATTGGACTGGGCCATGTCTTCCTGTTTCTTAGTATGGGTTGCAATTTTTTGTTGGTGTCTAGGCATCAGTTTATCTTGATGGATTTATTCAATTGATTAGCTTCTCTTTCAAATCTGTGGTTTTACCTAGTTGTAGTTTTTGTGTGTGCAGTAAGTTTTCACTCTGACACTTCGTTCTTCTTATTCTATTTCTTTGCTGTTGTCTATGTTCTGGTTTTCCCTTAGGTCCTTTATCTCTTTGTCCAGTTCCCTGCAGATTGATGCCCTGAAGCCTCCAGCTTGGTGGGTTCCCAAAACAGCTCACTCGGGTAGCTCACTCACCTCTTCTCAGCCATTTTTTTGTGAGAGAGCTGGGGAGTGCCCACCTAAGCCGACGCCATCTTGCCAGAACTCTCCAAACCTGTTTCTTATTCCTCTTTTATTCCATCTTCAACCTCCAACTGAGCTTTAAACCTTTAAGCTCCTGAGAATCACTGGAAACAACAGTGGCATGTGGCTTGGCTGGAGGAGGAAAGGCTGGTTTTGAGCAGGTGTGACCCTGAGGCCCATGGTTCTCCACAAGAAGACAAAGGGGAGTCAAACCAGGAACTTGGTAGCAGAGGTGGAGGTCATGGCTGGCTTCATGCTTGGCCATGGATCTGAAAGAAGCCAGTGGTTCTCAAGCCCGGTTAGGAGGCAACTGCTTCTAGAGCTCCAAATCTTATTTTCATCAAATATTGATATTTTAATCTCATGTATAAGCTTTGAGATATGTTACTAAGCAAAAAATAAAACTATGATTTATGACTTGGAATATAAAATCATATCTACAAGACGATGAGGAAAAAGGCTTAATCAGCATTTTTCAGTTTTTCAAATGGTATTCACTAGCTATTTGTGTATTTACTTCCTCACATGCAGGAACTTATATGCAAGCAGTTAAGTAGTACCACATGCTGATAACTTTTTTAAACTTTCAGGATGAAGACCTAAACTCAAGAAAATCATATCTATTCATGTAACTTTTTCTAATACTTTTTTTAAATCCTTAATTGAAATAGTAGAAGCAATAGACTAGTTCCTACGAAACAAAATTTACCAAACCTGACCCAAGAGAAAATGGAAAGCTAAATAGTCCTAAAAATACTGAAAAAAATTAGGTAGAACCTACTGAGGGGATGATAGGGACAGAGAACACCAGTCAAATCACAAGAAGGAATGATGGATTCCAAAAGTGTCCAGAAAGGAAATAGAAGCATAGAATAGCACGTGGTCCAACTGTGAATAACGTGTGTTAAGTCATGGATGCAAACACTGATGAGGAACCAAATTCTTATCCTTATTTTTTTTAACGTGTGAAGTGGGATGAAGGCAAGGATGATATAAGAAGCCTAAATTCTCATCTTCCATAATCAAGAAATGGCAGTATTAACATATTATTGAATGGCATGGCAGTAGACACCAGAAGAAATTATCAAACGGGTTGGAAGTAGACTCAGAAGGGAAAAAATCCACTTGGGATGGATTGGGCAAGGGACTGCTAGTTTTGTTATAACCCTTGTAGAACCTGTTGACTTTTTAATCCATGTACATCTATAACTTTGATTTTTAAAAATAAATTTCAAAAGCCTTAGGCAAGGTGTCACCTGCTCTCAACACCTTTGGGGCTCAGGGCAGTGGGGGCTGACCCCTCTGCTGTATTGAATTGGTCTCTTCATGGTCTGACTTCCCTGTAAGGTGGGAGTGCCTCATTGCAGACCCAGGATGGTGCTCAAGAGATGTGTGTGCAACCTTACAGAACATTCCTGCTGACTTCACAGGCTCTTCTGAGATTCCGATGAGAAGACAGCAAGTGTCTGGAAATTCCCAAATGCCCTAAGAATGAGTGGTGCTGGTGGAGACAGCGGGAGGAGTCCGAGTGAAGTTGCAACATGAAATGCTTTGACGTACTGTCCTGTGAGGGTACCAGTGGCGCGTCAATTGCCTCACAGCCTTCCCTGCTCTCTGGGCTCGTGGGCTCCCGTTCAGCAACGGGACCCACGAGGTTGTTTTGAAATAGCACAGCATGGAGTTAAGGCCTCAGGTCCAAGGACTCTACCTTTTCCAGCTCTGTCACCTAGAGCCACTCAATCTCTCTGTGCCTCAGTTTCCTCGAAGGGTTGTTAGGGGGGTTCAATGAGGAATCTGTAAGATTAACGACTCGAATGCTGAGGCCACTTCCCGCTCTCTGATTCTTTCGTCTCTAACTCAGCGGCGTTTTTTATCAAGTGTAGAAATGAGAAGAGGGTGGTTTTGAAAATTTTACACAGATGCTCACTGAAAATGCAGCTTCTTAACTTCTCATAATTGGGACTATCATTCTAGTGGGGCTCCCCGTGCCGGGGAGGCTGGGGCCCCTTGGCCCCTGCCCGTGGCTCCGGGTCTCCCCGGCACTGCCTCCCCGCAGCTCAGCCCCGCGCAGCCCAGGCCTCTCCCCTGCTCCCTGCCCCGCCGCCATTTCCGGCCGCCGAATCCCGCGCTGGCCCCCGCCTCAAGCAGGCCTGAGCTCCGCGGGCCTGGAGAGCACAGCACGGGCGCCCCCTGCCGTCCCGGGGCGCGGTGGCTGCGGGCGCGCCCTTCCCGCCCCCCGCCCCCCACCACGTGACCCTACCGGGTCCAGGGAACCCACAGCCGCGCCCCGAGTCCGGCCCCCGACGAGCCGGGGGTGCTCAGGGGACCGCGTGCTGGACGGGCGGGACCGCCCCCGCCGGCTCCTCCCCTGACTCCCCGCGACCTGCGGGGAAGAGGTCGGCTCACCTGGTGCGGTGGAGGCCAGCTGTGCGGGCCTGTGAGAGCCGGGGTGGCGCGTCCTGCGCAGGTGGCACCGGAGATAAACAGGTTCGTGGATTCTCTCGTTCATTCACACGGCAACAATGCCTCAGACCTGTCAGCACTTCCGTTCCTTCAAGTGCGGTGGTTTGTGGCCCCAGCTCTGGACTCCAGGCCAAGACTTGTGTGGGGGTCCAGGTGACCTTGTGTGAGTTACCTGAGCCCTCTGCACCTCAGCGCTCACTGCTGGGAAAGGGGAGCGGAAAGGTTTTCCTGCACTTAGCTCTGCGGCCTCGGTATTCTCCACTAAATGGGAGCAGCCCCTGCCTTCCCCACACGCCTGTCCAAACTGCCCAAGGGGCTTTGCTAACTGCACTCCATAGGGTGAAGCAGGACTGACCGCCCTCCACCTGCGAGCTGCCATTCCTGCTTGTCCTCTGCCCAGGGTCAGGCCAAGGCCCTGAGGCTCCTCCCCGGGCCTCTGGCACCCAGGTCCCTGTTCCTCGCTCGGCTATCACACTCACAGGCCAGGTATGCCGAGTCCAGGTATGCCCAGCGCAGGGCCAGCCACGCTAAGGGAGCGAAATTGCCATTCTCCCCCCCACCCCCTCTGAAAGCAAGTCCGGGTGCTGGGGACAAAACAAACACATCTGACGTTTCTCCTTCTTCTTTTTCCCATCAAGAACCTAGTAAGCAGCAGAGGACCTTTTAGCCCCACAGAAGGGAGAAGAAATTAAGTCATATGCTGCTTAGGCCATCCAAGGGGAGGAGGGCGAGGGAAGCTCAGCAGCAATCCATGTTTTCCGTTCAGAAATTAAGGAAATTCATGATCAGTGTTCAAGAGAGAAGGACCCTCCTTACTAAAGTGCCTTCCCCAGAACGGGGCCACATCACCCATAGCAGTGGGGACACTAAGCCAAGGCAGAGCATGGCTGTCCAATGAGGCGGCTACTGCCCACGGGGCCACAGAGACTAGAGAGGGGGAGAGGCGGCATCGAGGCCACGGCCAAGTGTGTGAGCTCCAGACCACGTTCCAAACGCTTAGTGCCAAAAGTGCAAATGCACACACGGATCACATTTATATTGATTACATGATGGAATGCTAAGATTCGATATACCTGAACAAATAAACTAAATTAATAACTAATTTCACGTGATTGTTCACTTTTTTTTTTTTAGGAGGTTCAGGGGATTGAACCCAGGACCTTGCACATGCAACCACTGAGCTACACCCACTCCGCATTACTTTTTTTTAAAGCAACTACAAGAACTTCTAAAATTCCACATGTGGCCCATGCTGTGTTCCCATGGACAGCACTGGTCTAGATCCTTTTTCCTGGGGGGTCTGGGTCAGACTGAAGAATCGTCCACCCCCCCAGACCCGAGTTATCAGGGCCTGATCCCTGGAACCTACAAAAGTTACCTCATAAGAAAAAAAGGTTTTTGTAGATGGGATTAGGTTAAGGATCTTAAGGTTATCCTGCATTATCTGGTGGCCCTAATCCAATCACAAGGGTCCTTATGAGAGGAAGGCAGAGGAAGGTTTGACACCCACAGATGAGGAGAAGCCCATGGGACAATGGAGACAGAGATGGGGGTGATGTGTGCACAAGCCAAGGAACACCAAGGCAAAGAACGGATCCTCCCCAAGAGCCCCTGAAGAGAGCACGACCCTGCCCACACCTCCAGAGCTGTGAGAGAATAAATTCCTCTTGTTTTCAGCTGCCATGGTTGTGGTGACTTGTCACAGCAGCCAGATGAACCTCGTACTGGGACTGACCCCAGGAAGACAGTGAAGGTTCTGGAACATAGACCCTCAGCTGTCACCATGGACCAGCACCAGGGAAGCAAATGGCGGAACTGTGGAAAGGCCAAGAAGGTTGACAGTGGGGCCCCCATCCTGAAGGAACGAGGACCCCGGGCATGATCCATGAATACAAGCTGGGGCGTGTGATGGGGTGGGGACATCCAGTGCCTGAGGAGACCATGTTGAGAGGCTCAGTGGACCCAGGCCCTGAGCAGGTGACCCCTGCCTAGGTGGCCAGGAGCTCTGCTCCAGAGCAGGTCTTCACACCTAGAACATAGTGAGTGCCCAATAAATGTGGGGTGGATGAATGAATGAGCTTCTTCCCCCCACGTGAAGACAGACCCTCACCCCAAGCAACCGCCTAGGCAGCTTTTGCACCTTATACTGTCACATGGTGGCTTGGAATCCACCACGGTGGGAGTGTTTACACTACGGGGATTGGCAGATGCTACAAATCAGGATTTTGTTTTCCCCAGAGACCAGCTGTTTAACATTTTCCAGCACACCACTGAAGGGTTGTCACTGACCACAACCCCAAGCCTATGACCTGCTTTCACAGTAACCACCCAGAGATCTAGAAAGACACTCAGCAAGAAACATGGGGAAATCAAGATGCTCATCTCCTTTGGTGTCTGTCTTTTGTCCCAGGGTCCTGGAAGCACAAGAGGAAAAACCTCCAAACCTGGAGCACATACAACCTCCCTGAGTCAACAAGCCTTGGCACATAAGAGTTCCACAAGCCACCAAGCCTGGGGCACACATGACCTCCACAAGCCACCAAACTTTAGACATCCATAATTTCCCCTTGGCACTAAAAGCAAACACTCTACCCAGAGAACTCATGGAACCAGGAGATGACAGCATTTCCCAAAGTGTGTCCTGGGACCACTGGCTTCAGCAATGCTTGAAAGACTTGTTTACAATGCCGATTCCTGGAATCCACCACAGAGCTGCTGGATCTAAGGCTCTGATGGTGGGACCCAGGAATCTGCATTTTAAACCAGCATACCATGTGATTGCTATGTATCTTAGAGTTGGAAACCATGGTAGGTAGAAATGTCGTGAGCCACGACTCTTGCAGAATGCAACTGTGGCTGCAGGTGAGAGGAGTGAGGCCTCTCACACAATGCCAGCCCTGGGCTTCACAAGCTTTGCACGTGAAGGCGCATCATCCAAGCTTCTAGATCGCACGCTCTTTCATCAGTGCTCCACAGCAGGGAGGGGGCTTCTCCTTGGGGTCATCCTAATGAAGTCATCATAAAATATATCGCCCCAAGAGTCCTTGCACCTTAGAACAGGAGAAGTGAGAAATTCCTACGCCTGTCATTGTTTGCTGTGGCAAACACAAAGTGTGCAAAACACTTTGCACATGCATTCTCTCAGGAACCAGGTTCTCTCTGCTACCCCATGTGGTGGTGGATTTAATCTTGATGCTTGTTTTAGACTCCTAGGGCTGCCTAACAAAGGACCACAAGCTGGGGGGCTGAAAAGAGACAATTCCTCTCTCACTACCCAGAGGCTAGAAATCCAAAGCCAAAGCTCCCTCTGCAGGCTCTAGAGGGCCCTTCCAGCTTTTGGTGGCTGCTGAAATTCCTTGGCATTCCTTGGCTTATAGACACATCACTCTAACGTCTGCCCCCCTCTGTCTTCACACGGCCTTTGTGTCTCTCAAATTTCCATCTTATAAGGACCCCTTTACGTCTGCAAGGACCCTACTTCCAGATGCAGGTACTCACAGGACCAGAGTTCAGGACTTGGATATGTTTTTGAGGGGACACAAGTCACCCAGTCACACAGCCCAAGGCCACTCAGGGTCGCATGGGGTGACAGTTTGGAGCTGGGTGGACCCCGAAGATCATGTCCTTAGAGCTAATCCATTCCTGTGTGTGTAAACCTATCATAGGCGGGATCTTTTGATTAGATCACTTCCGTTAAGGGCCTTTGATTAGATTGTGTGACCGAGGGTAGGTCTTAATCCTCTAAGGGAGTCCTTTATAAACGGAGGAATAAAAAGCCACAGACACAGAAGAAGGCTGCAGAGATGGAGAGGGACCCAGATGAAATATTTAGCTAAGAAATTTCAACTTTATTGTAAAGGTTAAGGGAAGCCGTAAGGTAAGATGTGCACTTCGGAAAAATTTCTAATGGCAAATTAGAAAGTGAATTGAAGGAAGGGGCATACTGATAGCAAGAAGAAATAATACTCTAACAACTGTGACTCCAGTAAACTCGTTTTAATTCATTTCAAGTTAAGATTGAGAATATTTGTTTTAAAATTTTAGTACCTTCAAGGAAATAAGCACAATCAAATGGTACTTTTTTCGGTCTGGACCTTAGCAGCGTCAGCATCCCCTCAGAACTTGTCAGAAATGCAAATCACAGGGTTCTATCCCAGATTTATGAAATCAAAAACGGGCTGCAGGGACCAACAATCTGTAGTGATTTTGATGAACCTTAAAGCTGAAGAAACCCTGATCTAGATTTTTGTGCTGCTTTCTAAGAAAACTAGCTTTAATCCTGAGTTATACTGACTTATTTCTAACTCATTATTTTCCAGCCACGCAATGGAAGGAAGTCAGCAGGTTTCCGTTTAAATGGTATGTGTCTCCCATTTCAATTAAATCTGAGAACTTCTGCTGTTTTCAAATGTCCACAAATAAGACTATGTTGAATATGTGTCTATTATTTGATGGCATTGATGGGAATATTGATATCCTATATACTACAATTTTAGGGCAGTGAGGGGGTTCTATGACGGAAAATGCTACTATTTCAGGGACAGATTTGCTTTGCCCGTGTTGTCTATTCCTCAGACTGTCCCCCGGTAGTTACTTTCATCACCAGTTTTACAGACATTGACCTCATTACCATTTATTGTGCGGGTAGTATACACCAGGGATTGTGTTCTGATTTCATTCAAAATGAATCTCCCCCAGACTTGGGTTTGTTGCTAGTTGTATGTCCCATTGCCCAGATCTTTTAAAGGCTGGAAATAGATGTTTTATCTACAAAGGAAAGTCAGTTCCCCTCCTGCCTGTCTGTCCCCAGCCCTCCACGCCTCTCCTGGAAACAATTATGTTTCTTTTTCTGATCCATCTCTCTGGAGCTGCATGATGTGTGTATAATCGTATGTGTCTTCATTTCCTTTTTTCTTTTCTGCCCAATTGGTGGGATGCAGTATACAATGTTTGGCAACTTCCCTTTTTCTATTTAACAATACAGCTTGGCAAGCATTCCCCATCTGTACCTACAGAGCTGCCTCGGAACCCCTCTGAGACAGGTAGAAATATGACACGTGAGTGTGATTGGAGTCGCAGGGAGGTATTATGCTTATTTACATTATATTCTCCTTTCCCCCATAGTATAATAATAGCCTTCACTTAGTGCCTGCCTAGTTCCCAGCGTTTTGCATATTTTATCTCCAGTATTTACAAGATCCCTGCAAGTAAAGGAACATTTGTATTTTACTGATGATGAAACTGAGGGTCAGAGAGTTGAATCATTACCCCAAGGACATACTGCTGGTGCAAGCAGGAAATGAGCCCCAGGTCTGCCTGGCTCCAAAGTCCACCCCCTCTGGACTGTTTCCTCCCCAGCGGGGAGGGACTTGCACGGACATGTCAGTTGTGGCTCTGCCACACCCCAGGCCCCCAGTCGGGGCTAGGGGGGGGACACAGAGAACAGCCAAGTGCTGAAGCAGGAACCTGCCCAGACTTGGCACGTGGCAGCATCAGGATCGGAGCCCAGGCGGGGTCCCACAGAGACCCCCCCCCCCCCGCACTCACCACTGCACAGCACTGCCCCCTGGCCTGGCCCCCTCACCCTCGCCCACAGCCACCAATTGCCCTTGCGGTTTCCGCCCCTTCCTAAAGACAGAACGGAGCCAAAATGGGCTTGACAGCTGACGGCCACGCAGAGGACTGTACGTGGCCTCGGTAATGGGTGGCCGTGATGGCAGCATGACAACGGGGACACAATCAACACCACGGAAGTGGCTAAGAGGGGAGAACTTGGGGTGCATATATATATACACATATATACACACACTGGGCTGTCATGGTAAAATTAATGTAAAAAACAGCTTTAAGAAGACCTGCACACGAACGTTCGCAGCGGCTTTCTCTATTATGGCCAAAAGCTGGATGCAACCAAGATGCCCTTCAGTAAGCGAGTGTTAAACAAACTGGTGCAGCCATTTAGTGGAAGGTCAGTTAGTGATCAAAAGAAATGAGCTGTTGCCGGGCAAAGGCCTGGAGGAGGCTGAAATGCAGATTGCTGAGTGAAAGGAGGCTGGAAGGCCACATCCTGGATGATTCCAGCTAGGTGACATCATGGAAAAGGCAAAACTGTGGACACAGCAGAAAGCTCCATGGCTGCCGGGTTTTGGGGGATGAATGGGTACACGCCAGGCATTTTTCAGGCAGTGAAATGAGCCTGTGTGAAACAGTAATGGAGGCCACGTGACGTCGTGCGTTTGCCAGAGCCACAGAACTGTACAACAACAGAGGGAGCCCCATGTAAATTGTCAGCTTAGTGACTAATAATGTATCAATATTGGCTCATCGATTGTGACGAATGTACCACACGCGCACAGGGAGTTAATAATGGGGGGACCTGTGAGGGGCGATATAGAGCAACTCTGTATGTTTTTGGTAAATCTAAAACTGCTCTGAAAAATAAAGTCTATTAAAAAGGAAAAATAAATGTAGAGCGACCGCCCAGAGGAAAGTTTGCTCCTGGAGGCAGGCCCTTTCTTTCCTCCCTGGGACCCCAGCCCAGGGCAGGGTCTGGCAGAGATGCTGGGCAGACCCCCACAGAGTAGGATCCCAGAGGAAGTCACGCCGCGCCTGGCTCCCCACACGCACCAGCACGGTCACCACACACCCCCCGCCACCCCTGCCCCCGGCTCAGTTTCTCAGGAATAGAAGGAACACCATCTGGTTCCACATTTCTCATTTTGCAAACAAGAGCAAGAAACAAGTTCAGGGATGCACAGTCAGTTATGGGGTCAGCCCAGAAGGCTTCAATCCCATCGTGTATGAAAGCCTACAAGAAGACATTGTTTAAAATAACCGAATGCACAGAAAGAATCGGGGAGGAGTTCTCCGTGCCCTGCCCCCGCTCCCCCTCCTGACCCCTTCCCGGGAAACAGTCCCAGGGCTCCCCGTGGCCTGCAGCTGCAACACTCAGTCCACACCTCAGCGAGGCCCTGTCTCCAACCTCACAGGAGCTCACCCTGGAAACGTCTGTCGGATGGTTTTGCAAACTAAGGTATGTCTAAGGTGAACCCTCAGAGTGCAAAGCCACAAGGTCAGTTGGCTTTTCCTTGTGCCCTCTTTTTTCTAAATGTGTGTGTGGTTTTTTTTTTTTTAATTGTGATGGAATGCACATAGGGAGTAGAGAGGGCAAGCAGGGAAGGGAAAGGCATCCAGCAAGGGCCACCGGGGAGCAGCCGAGTGGCCCAGAGACAGGCCTCTGCAGAAGGCTGCAGAAGGCAGCTGCAAACCGTTAAAACGAAGCAAAGCACAGAGAAGCTGGGAAGGGATGCACCGAACCTGTCATAGGGGCCCCAGGACCCCTAGGGACGGCGCCAGCAGCAGCCACTGTGGCCTCTGCTGCCCCTGAAGCATAATGTCCCGTTCGATGGACATCTTCATCTTCAAACATCTACATTAAAGTACCCCACGGGTCGAGGAGGGAGAAAGCAAACCCCAGGAGATATGGAGTGGCCGATGCAACAAGAAATGAAAGCTGGAGCTTTGTTTTTAAAATGAGTAAAAACTGCCCACTCTGGTCCTTGGGGTCATCGTGTGTCCACATGTGAAAACACGCCTCTAGGTGCCTTTACCACCAAGCCAGAGCCAAGCTCCCGGAAGACATGCCACATTTTTGGCAGCATTGCTGCAGAAGTGTGTGCATGGGACACGGCGGACAACTGTCAGTCCTGCTGTCCTGGAGCTCTGCAGAGACCTTCCAGTGACTTTGCTTCTCTCTGACTGCTCCACCTCACTCCCTGAGCGCAAATGGAACTCTCCTTGCCTTCGTTCTCTCGTTCTGGAAGACCAGGCCAACAACCCCAACAGCCCCCAAACACTTTTGGCACCTCCTTAGGTCAGTATGGATTCTGCAGACAAGTTTCAGGTGCTGCCCCCTTAGGGCAACATTGGAACACAAGGCTGGTTCCTGGACAGTATTTTTGTGTCCATCTGTCTCTTCTCAATGAAGCCAAGAGAGCAACTTCCTCTCCCTCTCCTGGCCCTGGAGAATTCACGGGTCCTTTTGGGTGGCTTGATCATTTGTTCTGCCCCTGAGCTCTACTTCCGTCTCAGAATACTCATTTATGCCGTATTTCTCAGTTCCATCTTCCTAGCAGGTTCACAGCTAATGCCAGATGCCAGGAGAACTCTTTTTTTCCCCCTTTCAATACTGTGGAAGAAAACCATATCTTCCAGCTGTGGGAGTTGTCCTGACAGCTCAAAAAGTGATGGATGAGCTGGGGTCTCAATTCATCAGAATAGCAAGGTATGAGTTTGGCTTCTGCCCCTCAAGCAGAGCATCTGAATCATCCTGGGATGTAAGAGCACACTCAAATCTGGAAACAGAAAGCACTCCAGTCTCCTTGTAAAAGCTGGATGCACTGGCCCATTCATCCAAATGTGGTTTGAGAAGGACATGGGGGAAGGGTTAATTGAACTATTTGTTCAAGGGGAAACAAAAGAGGCTGTCAACAGCTGACAGCTGCACTGGGAAGCCAGAATTCATTCCTGCTCTTCCCCACTGTACTTGGGAAGCCTCTGATGGCAAAGAATCCACGCAGGCAAAGTTGACATGACATGACCCTCCGTTTTGTTACTGCCACCTTCCATTGCCCTCCATCTTCCCTTTTGCCCCAATGATAAAGGTTAGCAGGTGGTAAAGAGAGTCTGGGAATCGAGTTCTCTCCCAGCCCAGGTTCCACCTCCCCGGGCCCTGCAAAAATCACAACCATCTACAAATGCAATGCATTCCAAATAAAAACTCCAGCTGTGTTTATTTCAGTAACTCTATAATTTACTCCCAACAGTTATATGGCAGAAGAAAGGTCCACAAATATCTAAGGCGACTTCAAGAAAGAAGAGTAAAGAAAGGGACTTTCCTTACCAGATATTAAGACGTACCACAAAGATATAGTAAGTTTTTTTTAAAGTTTATTGGTGCAAAAACAGAAAAGTAGACCACTGAGGCAGAATGGAAATCCCCAAGACATATCCAGGACTATATTCTACCTTAGCACACCATAAAGGCTGTCCTACAGACCAATGTGGAAAGGAAAGACTGATTCTCCATATGGAGAAAAATAAACTGTATTCCCATCTGACATCCCATTCAAGAGGAGAGTCCAAATTTTCAATACCTATTATAAAAGCCAATCTAAAAAAAGAATAGAGGAAAGTGACTCTTTGAACTAAGAATGGGGAAGAACTCTTTTTTTTTTTCATGTAATAAACTTTATTTTTAAAGAGGTTTTAGATTACAGAAAAGTTACATTGAAAGTATAAGAGATTCCCATATCCCCACCTCCTCTTCCTCCCACACCTTCCCCTATTAATAACATCTTACAATTGATGAATAAATATTGAAGCATTGCTACTAACCAGTCCATAGTTTACATTGTGGTTCACACCTAATCCCAATGCCCTACAGATGCCCGTGTTCCACCTGTTCTTCCTCCTCCCTCCCCTCAGAACCTCTGGGGACCACTGTCTTTAGAGCAATGTTACATGTTGGAAGAACTTCTTAAACAGAACCTCAAAAGCATAAACCATAACAGAAAGAAATTGAGGGATGTTACTATGTCAAAATAAGTATTTTTGTTCAGTGAAGGACAATGTAGACAATATATGCTTTTACATGTCAGAATGGGAGTGGTTATTTGCATAAAAATGACAAGGGGTGCTACCTAGAATATACAAGAAAACTCCCAGAAATCAATAAGAAAGGGGGGAAGCGGCTGTGGCTCAATCAGTAGGGCTCCCGTTTACCATATGGGAGGCCCCGGGTTCGGTTCCTGGGGCCTCCTGGTGGGGGCGGGCCCGCCCGCACGGCGTGGTTGGCTGACCCAGCGAGCACAAGCAGCAAGGGGGGGATAAATGAATAAGTAAATAAAATCTAAAAAAAATAAAAAAAATAAAAAAATAAGAAAGGAGAGGAACCCCCGCAGAAAAATGGGCAAAGGACCTGAAGAGGAAATCCAAAGGCTAACAAGCATATAAAGAAAGATGCCCAAACTCGCCCATAACCAGGGTAATAAAAACTGAACAATAAATTGTATCACTTTACACCTATTAGACTGGCAAAAAAAATGGGAAGTTGAATAAGTGTCAACTGTGGCCCAAGAGCATCCTCATGCACTAATGGTGGGAGTGTGGACTTCTGCAGCTGATCAGAGAACAGCATGGCGCTACCTGGCAAAACCAAGTAAATGTACACGTGTAGCCTAGCAGTTCTACCACTGAGTATCTTTCCCCAGCAAATCCACACATAGATCCAAAAATGTCCACATTCAAGATTGTTCTCGCCAGTGTTGCGGGGGAGGGCGGGGGGGGGAGTTGGGCGCCATCTCTGTGTGCCCATGGCTGGAGGTGGCTGGGTAAAATGTGGGTGCGCAGACCAAGGGACACCATGTAGCAGGTAGAAGCAACTGAAGCTGTGTACACCCAGCAGCAGGGACGGGTCTTGAAAGCCTAAGGCTGAGTGACCTGAATAAGAGACAGAATAAGACCTATAGCATAATTTTATTTATATAAAAAAAAAATCTGTGCATGGAAAACAATACACATTCTGCAAGAATTCATCAAACCAAGAGCTACAAATTAAAGCTATTTCAACGATTGTCTTTAGTAGGGAGAATGGAGTACAGGACAAAAGGGAACACATTTTTAAAATAAAACAAGAGAGGGGGCCCTGTACAGAGAAGTAAGAATATGCCAGGAACTGCAGAGGATTGTTATCTTAATCTTTCTGAGACCCAAAAGAAGAACAATTAAGTGTATGTCTTCAGGAATGGCTTGATCCAGGCTCACAGTTACATTCTCAGGTCTCAGTCGCTCGCTCTCCCTCGCTCTCTCGTTCTGCTTTCCTCCAGGCTGCCTTCACCCTCAGGGAGGCTGTCTTCATGTGGTGGCTCCCTGTGGCGTCAGGCTAATAGCCCATATGCTATTAAATGGCATTACTTTCCCAACAGGGTCAGCAAAAGTCCCAAGGCTGATACTCATTGGACCAAAATAGATTCCCTACACATCACTGAACCAATCAATTCTTGTAACAAGGGGAATGGAATCAGCCGATTGGCGACACTGGGATCAGTGATGGGCAGCAGGACCAAACCTACTTAACCCCATGAACTGAAAATAGGGGAAGTGTAGTTATACAGGAAAAAAAAAAAAAATCAGGGTGCTGCTATGGAAAGGAGGGGGCATGGATATTGGCGGGAACAAGCCAGAAATCACTGTTTCCACCAACCTCCTGACCCTGCACCCTCGAGGTTGTACAGAGTTGAAGCCACCGCAAGTTCCTGCTGTCTACGGACATGCCCTGGTCCTCCTTCCAGAACCTTCCTGTTCTCAACACTCTCCTCAAGACCCTCGTCCAGGTCCCCAAACGCCTCACTCTGACAGGGCAGCTGGGGCCTTCGGAGGCGAGCAGTCCTTCTGTTTCCACTGGGCCCCCGTGACTTCACACCACACCGCTCACGCCTCCGCCTCGCCTTCCTCCTGACCCCACTTGGCTCAGTAAACATCTGACACCTCACCAAGAGGCCGCCGCGGTGTGACCAGAGCATCCTCAGGTTCTCCGGCAGAGGAAAGCAAGTTGTGCGAGATCACGGAGTGGGTGGGAGAAGGAGGAAGAGACGGGCTTTGGGGGATGACGAGAACGTTCTAGACCCACACCATGGGCGAAGTTATAGAACTGTATACATTTGTTAAAACCATAGAACTGTGCACCAAAAAGGGTGGACTTGCAGACATGTAAATTACACCTCAATAGAGCTGACAGATACAAATATATGAAAATTTAAAAGAACTTGTTCTTACCCAAAAACGGCCACTTTCTTTTTCAAACATCCCCGTGCCCTTCTACACGTCACATTTTAGAAACCACTAACCTAAAACACAATGATCTTAAATATTTCCTTTCTGCTCCATTTTCTGCTTTCTCTGTTCACCAATTTTCTTCTCATTTTCCCTCAGCACAGATATTCTTCTCTTCCTTTAATAGCCTCAAGTCTATAATTAGTCCCCTCCGATAATTCCTTTATCATGTATGTTTTATTCCTAAAACATTCACTACCGTGGCAGTCGTACAATGCCTTAATTCCCAATTCACTGATCGCCACTTTTACAATTGTATGGCATTAATATTATCTTCGATTTCAGTAGTGCCTTTTTTTGTCTGAAGAACAAAAATGACTTTGCAGGCATTTTGTATCCCTGTGAGGTACTTAGGGAAAGAAAAGAGAGTTTCCAGATGGGAAAATCTAGGCACAGAATGTGCCTGTTCACAGGAAGCCGCCCTGAAAATCTGCTAAGGCCCATCTCAGAATTCTGGATCCAAAGAGGGGTGTCTCTTGGTGCCTGGCCTCAGTATCGCCCCCTCCCCTCCCCTCTCTACTTCAGCCTGCTCAGACTCCAACCCCCTCCAAGCCTGGGAGAATCTAGTCTTCTCAGGACAGTCCTGGTGGGTGAGGGGATGAGTCAGGGCATTTCTTTCCAAGGCTGAATACAAAACCCGCCCCATCCCCCCACTCTAACACAAGAGACTCTTCCTGGCAACTGGGTGGGAAATGACCAAAAATGGAAATGTAAGGAGCCCGCATAATGGACAGAACTCTGGGTTTCTTTAAATCCAGACGCTGACTTTCCTAAATCCCCTGAGTATGATTTTCTAAGTGATGGGACACCCCACCCAGGGGCAGCCCCAAGCCAGTCCCACTCCAGCGTTAAGCCTTCTTTGCCAACACCCAAGTGGTCCAAGCCGTCAAACGTAGCAAATTCCCTCAACCAACACAGAGCTTCGGAGCTCTTGGCCTTTCCCTTGGAAAGAGGGTCATTGCAGATGGAACGAGGTCAAACATGAGAGGGGTGGCCTCATCCAATGGGACTGCGGCCCTTGTAAGAAGGAAATTTGGACCAGGGACACACAGGCATGGGGAGGCCACGTGACAGCAGGCAGAGGTTGGAGTGATGCGGCCACAGGACAAGGAGCTTGGGAAATGGACCCTTTTGGTGGAGTTTCTGGTGGACAGGGAGCTGTGCTAAAGCCATTCTGTCCCAAGTCCCAGCGCTGCAAAGCTTTCTACACCCCTGATTTTAGCGGGCAGATTCCACTCAGTCGACAAGACCCTCGGGGTGTCTGGAGGCCATCATTTCCGAATTAGGTAGAACATTTGGGTTTTAAGTTTCCACCGAAACCAGAGGACATTCTTATCATAGGGATTCAGGAGTAAGGAGTTTAGGCCGAAAAATGCACAGGAGCCAGGGAGGGCCTGGAGGGCTCCAAGGAGCCAGGCAACCTGCCTCCAGTCCTGCGCTCTTAGAGAGCCCGTTGACATGGGGAAGACGGCTTCTGCCGGCAGCGGGCAGCGTTTGTCCCCGCCGTGGTCCTAAGGTGGCCCCCCCCTGGGCTGGAGCCTCTTGAGGCCAATGCCACATCCCTCAGGGAGCATTCCTGGTCGGACCAGCTTCATCCCAAGCCGCCTCCAGAGCAAAGAACTGTATCGAGGGCAGATGGCGAACTGGTGTGGCCGCTCCTGCTGTGACGCAGAGGTGGAAGTCAGGGGAGAGGGGCAAGTGAACAGATGCCCACTGCGCTTTGAGGACCGGTAGTCTGCACACAGCCCCAGACCCAAAGGCGGCCTGGAAACACGGTTTAACTGAAACCCTGGCATTGTCTCGTCATCGCCATTTCCTTCTAACAGCAGCGAGCGGGGCAAACACTTCTATTTCATTGGCACTTGTGGTGGGCTGTCTTAACCTGGTGTATCAGTCAGCCAAAGGGGTGCGGATGCAAAGTACCCGAAATCTGCTGGTTTTTATGCAGGGTGTTTATTTGGGGTAGAAGCTCACAGTTACAAGGCCCTAAAGGGTCCAACTCATGGTACCATAAGTGGTACTTTCTCTCCCAAATCAGTTGTCACATGTTGAAGGAAGATGGCGGGTCTGGTCTCTCCTTCCTCTTCCTCTTCAGGCTCCATGGGCTTCAGCTCTCAGCTGAAGGCTGGCATAGGGTTTGTTTCTTTGCAGGCTTCTTCAGCTCAGCTGCTCTGTTCTCTTTGGCCACAAACTATCAGGCAAATGGCTCTTCCCGGGGCCACAGGATCAAAGCTCTCTCCTCTGCCGTGTTTATAGAGCTCTCTTTCTTTTCCGTGTATCTTCTGTGTGTCTTCTTGAGTGAGTGTCTGTTTATATAGCCCACCAAGGGGGCGGGGACTCAACCCTGCCTGCCCTAATCTTAACATAATTTAATCAAAGCCATTTCAGCTGAATCTAATGCAATCCAAGGGTATCACACTCAGAGGAACAGACCGGTTTACAAGCATAATCCTTCTTTTTGGAATTCATAGATAATATCAAACTGCTACACCTGGGCTCCCCCAGAAGCAACACTGAGGCATGGACTTGAGTGCCACTCGAGGAGGGAGAGCCTGTCGTCCTTCCCATCCCATAGCTGAGCAAACAGAGCCTCCAGGACGCTGAGGACCTTGCCCAGGGCTTGGTAAACAGGACCAGCTCTGCTAGGCCCCTACCCCAGGTGTGACCAGCTCTATCATCTAGGTTCCTGCCTTGCCACCCATCCTGGGGGCCGTGAAGACCCGTGCCTCTTCACCACAATCCCCAACAAACACTTGCTTCCCCAAAGCTTCTAGAATATTCAGCATGCAGATAAAACATATGGCTCCTAAGATCACTTTGTCAAACTCACTTTGACACATTCAGGGTTTTATCTGGAGATGGAAGGCAACCACCAAAAAAGATATCATGTGTTTTCTGCAAACTGAAATAAGACGATGGTGTATGTCGAATGGGAAAACCCCAAATAATGTACTTTCAAATCTTCGGGCAGTAAATATCTGACTCATTTACTGTTACTTTTGTTGAAATTCCAAGCCTGTGGATTGGAAGCAATGCTGGAATTTGTTTTTCATAAATCTCCCCGCTCTTACCTAAAACTTAGGATTTCAGACATTTTTTAATCACATATCCAAACTGACCTCCGTAAGGCTCACATCCATTGACATTCCCACAAGGGCTCCAGAGGGCTGGCTCAATGCACAGGACAAGGTATGTATCCAATAAATGTGTTTTGTTTTGTTTTGTTAACTTTATTTCAACTTCAAAAAATAAAACAACAGATAAAAGGCAGCTTAATAAATCATGGAAGCATTACTTTAAAATCCAGGAAATGCTTTTTGAATGAAGGAATGCAGAATAAACTTGACCCCCATCCCCTGTGAGGGCTTCGCCTGCGTGACCACACCCCGTGGGCCCCACACGCCCCTCCCTGCAAAGCCTGGGCCTCTCTCTAAGTCGTAGAAGTGGCAGAATCCTGGCAGCGTCTCTTCATTTTCTTCTTAAGAGAAATTTCTCATTCTCACGGATGGCTACTCCCACATAATGAAAATAATCACCTCATCATGACCTAGGAAAAGCTTTTATTTAATCCAGCTGGCAGAGGTTTGGACAAGGAAGGCTCCAGTGCAAATGCAAGTACAGAGCCAAAATGTCAGGGAGCCAGCCACTGCCTTAGCGAGTGCCCCCATCACCTGGCCAGCCCCTCAAGTCAGGCTCCGGGCCCAGAGCGGAGGAAAAATGTGAACCTGGCTGCCACCAGCCTCCTCCTGCTGCTTTCCCACCCCCGTAATAATGATGGTGGTCCGTGTTTGCCCAGCCTCTTACTACTCCTCAAAACGCCTTCCTGTCCACGTGGCATCTGATCCTGCCCACCACAGTCTGGGGAAGCCCTGTCGGCAAGGGCAAGACTGGACTTGTCCGGGCAAAAGCGCGGCCGGGCTGCCTCTGGCGGCAGTTAGACTCACAGGGGATCTGGGGTCCCCGAGCAGGAGGGCTCAGAAAAGCAGCGCACTGCACCTGCCCATCGGGCCTCTCCCAGCAAGGGGGTGGCCCGCCTCCTGCTGGTGGAAACGGAAATTGGCTCAAGCTTTCTAAAAAGCAGTGAGCTCCCAGGCCTCCTAGATTTGGGAACTCTGGGAGGACCCAGTGGGCGGGAAAGCACCACGAGTTAGATCACCAGCTCCTAATTCAGATTCTGCCACCCACAGGCCTTGCCACCTTGTGCGCAGCATCAGATTGCGCTCTGATCCCGGGTTTTCCGTCTGTAAGACCACAGGGGCTGCATTTCAGTGGTTTGCAGCCGTTAATGGTCTCAGGCTCCTGACATCGAAGACCAAAAAAGACCCACGTTTCCACGAAAGACGTTTGCAATTTCACAAGCATTGTACCAACACAGTGGTAGTATTACAAAGCACTGGTTTCCACCTAGATTTTAGCTGGTACCACCAGTTACGAGGTTCTTCTCTTAAACCAGATGATATCTGGGTAGAAGAGCAGAAGGGTCCGAAGCTTAAACCGTGGGGTCCCAAGTGGTGTGATCTCGGACGAATTGTTTAACTTCTTGAGGCCTCGCTTTGCTTATCTGTAATCTCAGTCTATAAAACGGAGCCAATGACGGTCTCTTCTTTGGGATAAACAGGGTCATTGTGAAGACAGATGAGATGATAGCATCAGTACCCATAAACATCAGCTATTAGAAGCAACCTCATTTAGTGGTGAAGACAATTACTTCCCAGCTGGCTGATTGAGCTACTTAGCTACTACATGCAAAAATAAAAATTGTCAAAATGTGAAAAATTCTTGGGTTAATCAAGAGACTAGTTTAGAATAATGTAGCATACAGATTTGGAATTTTCTATTCCCTATCAGCCCCACGACTTGTTAAGCCCTAAGACTGAGGGCTTCTGAGCAAGTGCAGATGCAACCTCCTTGTCCCCACCTGCCCATCCCAGTCCCATCACGTTCTCTTGGGTGGACAATTTCTTGGAGCACCAAGCCCTTTGAGTGGGACCTGCCAGAAAACTCTAAAGGCTACCCTTATGACCCTATAGTTCCATGGAATCTTGTCAGATGAGTTTATATTCCACACAAAAGAGATGGGAGTTCCTTTGTCTCATATCCTTATGATCCATTTGGAGCTTCCCCCTTATCAGTGTCAAGACTAGTGGGTGCAAACTCATATGCCTATAGCAGCAAGGCAGATAACATAAATAAGTGGGGGGGAGAAATTATCATCAGGCTTAGTTTTGTTACTGCCATTGATAGAGGCCTTGGGGTTGGGGGACATTGGGGCATGGTAGAGACTGAGGCTAACTAGAGACATAAGCAGATTACCCTCTATAATTTGGGAATGAGGGCCCAGTTTCTCTAGCTTTTCTGAGTTTGTTTGTTTGTTTGTTTGTTTGTTTTCCAGATTTTTCTAGATTTGGGGATGAAATCCCCCAATGTTTAAAATATTGGTTGGATTTTTTTTAACACTGTGTCAGAACACAATTGCAGATCAGATTCAGCTCTTGAATCATCTCCTCCACTCAATCCTAACCACCCCTCCTGTGTGTGGTGGACAAGAGTAGAAATTGGCTAGGCCACCACGTGTAGTTGTCCAGGTTGTGCACTTCCCAAGGCCACGGCACCTAAGAGGCTGCCATTTGTACTGCAGGTACCCAGGATTTGTACTGTGCTTTTCAACAATCTTCCAGCAGAGGGCAGTAGTGTGCCATGCTCCAACAAAATCAGTATAACAAAAATTTTCAGCACATGGAAGTCAAGTGTCCTAAGGAAGGGATGTCCTTTTCTAATTCACACAAAGGGGTTGTAAGAAGTAGCAGCAGCCCTGAGGGTGGACTGAGGTTGGAGAGTATTGAAATGGATGACCCCAAGGTCTCTGACTGGATTGCAAAATGGAAGCCCAGAATTCCTGTTTGGCTGGTGAGGTTGTAAAGCAGCGTACCCCACTTTGGAGTCTGTTTGGCAGCACCTAATACAGATGAACATACAAATACCCACGAGCCAGCAATTCCACCAGGTGTGTACACAACAGCATGTATTTACATCTGTGCACCAAAAAGCATGTCCTAGACCCAAGAGAACTGAAAGCAGGGGTGCAGGCACGTGTGCCCAAACGTTCCCAGCAGCAGTGCTCCCCAGAGCCAGGAGGTGGAAACAACCCCCATCCATCGACAGATACCTAGATCATCAAAGCATAGCCTGTCCATACAGTGGAGAGTTATCCAGCCGCAAAAAGGAGTGAAGTTCTGGTCCACGCTACCACGTGGGTGGACCTCGAAAACATGGTGCCGAGGAAAAGAAGCCAAACACAAAAGGACAAATAGCTTATGATTCCACTTCCATGAAATATCTAGAAAAAGAAAATTCATAGAGATAGAAAGTAGATTAGAGGGGGTCGGATGTAGCTCAACTGGTTGGGCATCCGTCTCCCATATGGAGGGACCCGGGTTCGATCCCCAGGACCTCCTGGTAAAAAAAAAAAAAAAAAAAAAAAAAAAAGAAAGTAGATTAGAGGTTACCAGGGGCTGGAGGGAATTGCTGAATGGTACAGAGTTTTGGTGTGGGGAGATAAAAAAAAGTTTTGGTAATGGATGATGACGGTGGTAGCACATGTGTATACAATTAATGCTACTGAGTTGTATACTCCAAAATGGTTTAAATGGCAAATTTTATATTATATATATATAACCACAATAAAAATAAGAGAGAAATCCATCACAGGCAAGAAAGGTGAATAACAGTGCAAGAGTCAGGAAAAAATAATAGCCAAGAATAGGAATCTAAAATCAAGACACCTGGAGGGACTCTGGAGCCAAGCTCCACCCACACACACATGCTCACACACACATGCTCAGACACACACACGTACACACACTGTCATACACACATATACACACATGCACACACATGCTGACACTCACACACATGCTCTCACGTGTGCACCCACATGCTCACACTCGCACACACCCTGGCACATGTGCACACATACACATGCTGACACAATGCTCACACTCACGTGCAGTGTCACACACATGCACACACATGCTCACACTTGCACACACATGCACACATACAGATGCACATCCTCACACACATGCACACCCTGTCACACACACACACTGTAGCACTGACATGTTCACACACGGGCACACACTCACACTCACATACACACATGTACCAGAACATTCCTGGGCACACTGTAATATCCAAACTGGAAAGAGCTCATATGTCCCTCAGTAACAGAAAAGACAAACTGTGGTACGTTCACTGGCAAACGACAAGCTGCCTCTCCACCGCAGAATATGGATGAATCCATGAAAGCAACGCTGGCCCAGTGAAGTCCGCCCTAAAGCAAACGTCCTGCAGCGTTTAATTTGTGTAAAACGTGAACTACAGGCCAAGCCTCTGGTGTCAGAAGTCAGGGGTGGCGGCTTCCCCTGGGGGTGAGCGGGCATGGCTAGTGGGGCCCCCGGGGGAAGATCCAGCACCCTGCGGCACTCGTGCACCCTGCACCTTCTGCGTTGTGTGCCCTGGGGAGGGAAGAGGAGGAGGAGAGGGAGGGCACCACGTGCTCTGGACACGGACCCTCCCAGACCTGGTGCCGTGGATCCCGCTTTGCCAGTCAAAAGAGTGGTGGGCCTCTTGTTTTCCAGAGGAAATGAAATTGCTAAAAGTTATCAGACCATCATTCGATGATTTATGACCACATCGGAGCCTGACAGGTAGATGGATGATTCCAGCAAGCTGCAGCCGCCACCCACCTCCCCAGGGCAGAAACAGAGCCGCTGGCAGGCGCTGGGGACGGGGGAAGAGACACACCAGGCAGGACTCCCCTTGGTGCCAAAGTGCGGGACTCGACCTCCCGCCCACCGGTGGGGGGACCCTACAGACAACTGGAGGCTGCCAGGGTCCCCAGGGCTGCGGGATGCTTGGCTTCCAGCGCCTGCACCTATGGCTCTGGGCAGTGCCTTGGCCTGCAGGTGAGGGAATGGAAACACACACACACACACACCCGGAGGTTTGCTGCCCCCTCCCCTCCAGCAGGCCCTTGGCGGGGCTCCCTGGTCACAACCTCTGGGCATAGCCTACCGCAGAGGGACTTGGCAGCAAGCGGGCCCCCAGCCTCCTCGACCGCCTCCCCCCCCTCAGAGCTTACCTTCACGGATGTCGGACCTATAACTGGACCGGGAAAACACACTCCAGCATCTTGGAGACTAGAAATGTGACTGAACATGGCAAGGCCTCCTGCCTCCCTCACACACGCATGCACCGTGGACCTGGTTCTGGAGCTCCCTCCAGCTGCCTGTAGCAAACCAGCGTCACTTCCAGGATTTGCTGTCACCTGAGTCCTAATGATTCCTTTAGGGACGCGGGGCTCATCCTCCCACTTGCCATACACCAGGGTTCATGCCTCCATCAGTGGCTGGGAACTTGGAATGTTCTTTCCCATAAAAATAACAGCAGCTGTGGGCATGAGTACAGCACGGGCGGCTGGCAAAGTCTGCTCTCCAGAAATGCCTCCAAGCCCGTGGCTTTCCAGACCTTGGTACCAAAACTATTCATCAGAGTTCTGGCAGACTTTGTCCAATTTGAGGAGGAAAAGAATTTCCTCCTTTCCTGGAACCAGGGGATGGCAGGGGACAGCAGGTTGGAGCTCACCCTGGGTAACCTGGAAGCCCCAGGTCCAATCTTGGCCCCGTTTAGTAACCAGGTGCCAGTGACAGGCCCCTGAAACCCTCTGCCCTCCAAATGTCCTCATCTCGAATGGAAACAAGAATGCCCACCTCTTGGGCTTCTAGAGAGGGTCATTAGAAGATAGTATTAAGTGGCAAGCAATCATTTGGGAAGTTTGGAAAAATGCAAATTAAATGACAGCCAGTCAATACCTCTACACGCCCATCAATTGGGCAAAATAAAAAGTGTGCTGGTTTGTCCAATGTATTGCAGCTAGAATTCTTGCTAGGTTGCTAATGGGGGCAAAAATTGATACCCCTACTTGGAAAAATATTTGGCAGTACCAACCAAAGCTAAAGGCACATATACCCCATGACTCAGCAATTTCACGCCTTCCCAGGAGAAATGAGGGCCTGGGCATACATTCTGCCAAAGACATGTCCAAAGATGTCCACAGAACCTTTATTTGTAACAGGCATAACTGGAGACTTCCCACTCGTCTAGCAGCAGTAATGGGTAATTAACACGTAATGTGGCCAGGTGTGGAATACTATAGAGCAGTGAAAATGAACAGGCTTCTCCACACAACACCATGGTTGAATCACATAGACATTATGCTGAGCAAAGAGGCCAGAAAGAAAATCATACATACTGTATGATTCCATTTAGATAAAGTTCAGAAACAGGTGAAACTAATCCAAGGTGATAGACATTAGAGTGCCAGTGCACTGCTGGGAAGGGGGATGGAGGAGCCGTGGGGAGCTGGAAATGCCTCTGAGCTGGGTATACAACGTGGCTCCTGGTATACAGGGGGGCAAAGACTTGCTCAAGCTGTCCACTTAAGATGTGGGGTGGGTGCCTTCCCATCTGCAAGTTACACCTCGATATAAAACTGTCCGACAGAGGAGTGGACAGGCAAAATGCCATCTAGCTACGTGATGGAATATTATGCAGCCATTAAAAGGAATGGAATTCAGAACTATGCACAACACGATGAACCTCAAAAGAAGCTAGGCACAAAAGGACAGGTGTTGTAAGATTCCACTTCTATGAACTATCCAGAATAAGCAAATTCAGAGAGAGAAAGTAGATCAGAGTTACTAGGAGCAGAGATTGGGGGAAAGGGGAGTCACTGCTCAATGGGTACAAAGTTCCTATTTGGAGTCATGAAAAAAATGTGGAAATGGATGGTGATGATGGCTGTGCAACATCATAAATGTCATTGATGCCACTGACTTTTACTTAAAAACTGTTAAAGTGGAAAATTTTATGCTATATATGTATGTGTGCATGTGCATTGCATATATAATTTTACCACAATAAAAAAATAACAGAGAGAGAGATCCATACAGGCAAGAGAACTGAAATAAAATAATGACCGAGATCAGGGACTCTAACCTCAGGACATCTGGATGGACTCTGGGATCGAAACACCACCAAAAAAAGAAAAAATGTTTTCATTTCATGTATGTAACCCCAATAAACTCCTAGTTCTTTGTTTCTTTAAAGATGATCCATTTAAAAAGCAAAACAAGCCACTTGGGCAGTACTGCCGGGCACTGCCCAGGGAGGACAGACCTGGCCCTGGCCATGCATCCACCTCACAGCCCCCCACGTGACTCCAAGGGACCTGCCTGGAGAGTCACGCAAAGCCGTGTCCCTGGGGGGATGCAACGGAAAATGTTAGTGCTTCTAAAGATGGCCCCTCAGGGGGTGCTCACTGGCAGGAAAGAAAAGGTCAGGCTTCCAGGTGGAAGGCCGCCAGATGGCAGAGCAGGAAGTGGACAGCACGATTCCCATTGCCCGGTTACTTCTCCAAGGCACAACCAGGGAGCTCTGACGTGGAAACCAACCTGGTTAAAGAAACGTTCAGAGAGTGTGCATCACAGAGTGTGTCTGTACCCCTGGAAACGTGGTAGCAACCTAAGTGTCCATCAGTAGGGGATTGGTTAAATAAATCAGGGTGCATCCATACAATGGCCACTGGGCAGCCCTTTAAAGTGTTTGTTTCCACAAGTTCTAAATTTAGCAAAGAGGGGAGACCAACAGAGAAGGAACTTTGCCTCCCATTCCAGTGCCACTCAAGGCGTTCCATTTTTTATCTATTTCATGAAGTAAGCATTCCTTTAAGATTTCATCTATTTTTTTAAGCCAGAAAACTACTAATCGGTTAAATAATCACTGATGTGAATAGATTATTAATGATACTTATCTCTAGGGAGTGAGATTGCGGGTGATTTTGAGTTAACTTTTTTTTTTTTTTTTGCTTTACCCATGTTTTCCCTTTTTGGCTCACAATAAATTTGTATTGTATTTTGTAATAAGGAAAAAATTAATTATGGTGTCAGTGTTCCTTGGTTGAAAGCCACAGACAGTAACAAACTAATCTAAGCAAAACTAAATCATAGGAAGGATGTTAGGGGTTGGGGCAATATCCATTCTCTCCCTCTTCCTGCCTAATGGAAGCCTGATGTTAGAGTAGGAATGTGTTCAGTTAAACTGCACTTCTCATCTTTCTTTTAAACTTGGATGATCATGTGATATCGTCGTGGAAATAAGGTACAAACAGAAAACTGAAATTCTGGGAAAGGTTTTTTTAAGTGGCTGACTACAATGACAATGTCTTTTTGACTCTCCTCCCTTCCTCCAATCTGGAATATCAATGTGATAGCTGGTGCTGCAGCAGCAATCTTGTGACCTTTAGGTGACTTTGTGAATAGAAGCCAAATGTCGAGGATTGTGGGGCAGAAAGATAGGGAGATCCTGGAACACTGATGGCACCATGGATCCACAGGACAGATGTGGGCCGCCTGTCTCTGATGTTTAAGCCACTGGGTTTTTTAGGGTTTTTTTTCCCGGCAATTCATTCATAATCTGTCCAAGATTCACAGGATCAGCAGAAATCTGGATAACCACACTTAGAAACAAGCAAGAAACAAGGCAGTGCAAGGGTCAAGAAGCAAGCGTCACAACCACGGAGCTGTGGTGGCGACTGTCTTCCTTGAGAGAGCAGCTGTGCTGATAAACTGTCACCGTGTCCCAAAGCAAGCCACACTTCTTCCTGGAAGCTAACTTACAGGGGACAAAGAAGGAGAACATGTAAGCCTGCAGACTGTCCTGCTAAAAGTCACTCTTTGGAGATATTGCTTGTTTACTCTGATGATGGCTTCAGAGAGAAAGTTACCCTCTCAGTGTCTCAGAATGAGATAGTTGTGAGTAGCTGCACCCCTTTATCCATCATGAGGAGGCCGCCCCATGCCAGACTGTCCACATCTCCACCAGGTACGCCAGCACTGAGGACCAGGATGACCAGACAAGCAACAAGGCCCACCCGGGCCGAAAGCTGGAAATACGTCAAAAAATATCTAACAATGGCTTAGCATAATGTGTGATAAGGAATAAAAAGATTGCAAAGCCCTTTGGAGTCCTGGAAGTTCCCTTTTATTCTAATTTTCAAAAATCTAATCGTAACCTAACCCTGCAGGGAGAGTGAACCCTCTATGTTGGCAAACCCTAAGACAAAGGGTCTGGGCGAGAGGAACTGGTGAGGATGGAAAAAACTCCACTCATCTTCAGCCTCTCTGTTCTTTTGCCCCAGATTCAGAGGAAAAGCATTGAATTGGGTCCAGCTTGGGCTAGGTGACACCCTTGGCTTGGGGAGAGCAGACTTGTTACTGGACTGTGCCCAATGGGGAAGGGACAGGCAGTTCCTCAAGGAATGGAAAAACAGGGGAACCGAATGAGATTTCTATTCCAATTAGTCAACAACTTTATGTTTTTTAAGGAGTTACCAGGGATTGAACCCAGGACCTTGTACACACAAAGCAGGTGCTCAACCACTGAGCTACACCCGCTCCCAAATCAACTACTTAAAAAAAAAAAAAAAAGGAATACTGAACTCCAGATAGGCAAGGTGATCCTAAAAGAGCCCAGCCCTGCTTTTTCAAAGTTCAAATTTCTCAGCCCAGATGAATTATTCGCTGAAATCAATCTGAAAAAATAATGTGATTCTCTCGAGTCACACAAAGGTAAATGAAAGCATTCCTGACATCCTCAAGGCCACAGTGTAGCAAAGACACAAGATACGTACATGTATGTAATAAACCTTAAAAAGCCGGATAAGAACTGTTAAAGATCCACGGCCAGAGCACCAGGAGAGAACCCAGCAGGGGCTTGTTCATTCTGACAGTCAAGGTCAGAGAAGGCTTCGGGGTGGGGACAGGTGCATTTGAGGAGGACAGGAGAGGGCAGTTAAGAGATTGGGCCCAAACGAGGAGCTCTGAATGTCACGCTGGATTTTTCTGTAGGAAATGAAGTGCCCTTGAAGGTTTTCGAGCAGTGGGATAATGTGGCCTGATCTCGGCAGTGCAGAGATTGGATTGCCCCCGTGGTGGAGATGAAAGGTTAGGAGATCAGTGAGAATGTTGTTGCAAGACTTCAGATAAGCGACCCTGAGGGGCTGCTTTTGCTTCCTGGGAGGCCGGACAACAGTGAGGAGCCACAAGAAGCGCAAGGCTGGGTGGGGCCTGGCGAAAAATCGACTGCCAGGGGTCAGGAGGAAGAGGAGGCAGGAGTTCTGTCCTGGGGGGCCGGTGAATGTGCCGACATGATCAGCCGAGCTGGGGGCTTCAGGTGCAGGATGAGGGGGAAGACGAGGTCGACTGAGCTGCTTTAGAAACACCCAGGTGGGTGGAAATCTGAGTCCAAAACTCAGGAAGAAAATGCCACCAGCTGTTACCTTTGAGCCCTGCATTGTGGATGATTTTTCTGTCTGATTATCTGTAGGACCCTTCATGAGCATTTTACAGTCAGAGGGAAAAAAATTATGCCAGGTTTAAGAATAATGAGGGAAACGGATGTGGCTCAAGAGGTTCAGCGTCCGTCTACCATATGGAGAGACTGGGGTTCGATCCCTGGTACCTCCCGGTTAAAAAAAAAAAAAAGAATAATGAAAGCAGGAGACAGGTTAAGATAGAGGAATGATGGCTGACATGACAGGCTTCGTGAATGGGGCTGCAGAATTGGTTCCGTTCAGTTCGGACCAGTGCGGCTCCTGAACAGACTCCCCTTGCCAGGCTCTGGGCACCTGGCAGTGAGCCGGAGGTGACGGTGCAGGTGTGGAGCCCACCTGCAGAGAGCCCCGGTGCATGGGAAGGGGCCAGGAGAGGAGACAGGAACAGATGTCCCACTTTCCAAAACGCAAGGAAGCTACATCCATACGATGGAGAATTATTCCATGATAAAAGAACAAAAAAGAAGAAGAAAGAGCTCTCAAGTCACAAAAAGACACGGAGGAATCTTAAATGCAGATTGCTAAGTAATAGAAGTCATTCTGAACAGGCTGCATAATGGATGATTCCAACTAGATGATATGGTGGAAAAGGGAAAACTGGAGAGATGGTGAAAAGCTCAGTGATTGCCAGGGTTTCGGGGAGCGAGGAAGGATGACTGGGTAGAGCGCAGGGCATTTTTAGGGCAGGGGAATTATTCTGTATGACACCATGATGGTGTTTACATGACAGATGCATTTGTCAGAACTATAGAGCCTTAGGACACAAAGAGGAACCTTAATGTAATGTAACTGTGGGCTCTAGTTAATAATGTGTCAACTTTGGTTCATCGATTGTAGCAAATGTACCACATGAAGGCAAGATGTTAGTAATAGAGGAAACTGAAGGGGGGACATGTGGGAACTCTATATTTTCTGAACAATTTTTCTCTAACCCTAAAATTGCTTTAAAAAATAAAGTCTATTAGTGAAAAAAAAAAAAAAAATCCAGGGAAGACAGATCTCTGTCTATGGCTGGGAAAAAGAAAATTCTAAAATCGTGGGAGCACTAGGAGAAGAAGGCACAAACGGTCCTTAGGAGACAGCTTGTATCTACCGGGACAATTCATACCCAAGGAAGCTCCTTTCCCCTCCCGAGAAGGGGAAGAGAGGACTAAAGAGTTGAGTGGTGTGTCTGGAGTTCGGCCAGGCATTTGACAAAGGTCCTCATAATCCTATGGGCAAGTTGGAGAAATATGGCCTGGAGGACATTCAAGGGAGACGGAGCCCCAAGAGGCCTGACGGCCAAAGGCAAAGCTTTGATTAATGGAGTGATGTCAACCCAGAGAAAGGTCCTGGGCCCTTGCAGGTCCCTTCTGGGCTCTGTCCTATTTATCATTTTGTTTACCAGAGAAAAGTTATTGGTTCAGGATAAGGAAGAATGGAAACCATCCAAACTCTCTGAATAAATAACTGGCTGTCTTTAGTGGTGGGAAACTCCCATCACTGGGAACGTGTGAAAGGACCCTGGATGGCTGTCTTCCAGGAAAATGAAGAACTGATTCCAAGCCTGGATGGCAGATGGTAGGAATGCCCTCTGCAATTCCTTCCCACTCTGAGATTCTTTGTGCCCCTTGGAGGTACACGCCTAGAAGCCCCACCTTCTTTGCAAACTCGTCTACAACTGAACTCACGCTCTCATGCTGAAAGCAGTTTGGTTTTGTGGGAGGCACAGAGTCTTTGCAGCAGCCAGGCCTGGGTTCCCATGGCTACCTACCACAGTCCTCGCCCTCAGCCTTGGCTTCTTCACGCATAAAGAGCAGTTGACGCCTACCTCCTGGAGTTGAGAGAGTTAAACAAGGACCTGCTACAAGGACAAATAGCTATTAAGCATCCATTAAGCACCAAGGGCTCTTTGAGGAGCTGGGTATACAAGAGACAACTCCCTGCCTTCCTGGAGTTGACTGTCTCGGGGAGGATGGATAACAAAGTCAATTACAACTGGACTAATAAGCCAAAGAATATATCATCACAGAGCAAGGGAGAGACCTAGGGGAAAAGCAGGGTCCGAGGGCAGGTGTCTCTGAGCTGAGAAAAGCTGTCCACACCAAGAGCCTTTCAAGTGCGGCCCCCGTAGGTGTCGACTGGTGGCCTCTTTTTCCATTCCACCTACTCAGAGAGCTCGAACCCATCTGCTCTGAGACAGCACCTGCACCTCCTGACGCGTGCGCCAACCTCCACTGGCACGTGAGCAAGCTGACGCCAGCCACCGTGGCCTCCCTGATCCTACAGCTGGCTTGCAGGCTGACCTGGCACCCCTTCCCCTAGTTCTCCTTCAAGGGTGCACGGCAAGCAGCTGTACCCCCCCCCCCAAACATACAGCAGTGGGACTGCCGGGGCCCGTCCTCCCAGGTATACCTCCCCCCACAAACACGCAGCAGTGGGGCTGCCAGGGCCCATCCTCCCAGATCTACCCCCCCCCAAACACGCAGCAGTGGAACTGCCAGGGCAGACTATTTGGAAATGTGGGCCCAAAGCCCTCTGTGATCTGCTCATGATGCTAATAGTGATGACGAGGCTGGTGATGGCTTAATAATAATTACTCATAAATAGTGCTGCCTGCTTATTTACCACATGCTGTGCTGTGTGGTAACTCACCCAACACTCCCCAATGCCGAGTCTGGTCCTCTCATTCGCTGCAACTCACCGTTCAGGAAGCTCAGGCACAGAGCAGAGAAGGGACCTCCCCGGAGTCACATGGATAACTGGGATCTGAACCCTGGCAGCGTGGCTCCAATGCACCCAGGGGAGAAGGCTGTGTGCAGCCCACCCCTCCGTCCAGCTGAGGGGCTTGGTTGATGCCGGCACCTGAAATGCTACGCCTCTCCCTAAGCTCTCCACCAAAATTCCAATAATTCACCCAGTCATTCAAAACGTTATTTTTATGCTAAGCGTGCTCACATGCTGGAGTAGAATGCAGAGCAGATGAGTATGTTTTAAGGTAAAGCTAGAGGCTTCGGGGTGGGTGGGCTTCATGTAGGCTGGCCCTGGAGGCTGTCGTTCTCTTGTCACTTGGGTGAGTTCTGGAAGGCCTGGCCTCCACTCAGCGACTCCCTGCTCCAGCGTCAGCCTTGTGTCCCCCTCCTCATCCCCCTGCCCCACGGTTCTCCCTCTGGCCTGCCTCCCCTCCACACTCACCTGAACCCCACTCTCCCTGAGGGCACCGGCCCCTCTCCTCAGCACCCACCCCACCACCCTCCACCCTGTGTGCCTCTGGCTCCTTTCTTTCTGTGGGCTGGCTCCAGTCTCCTGGATGAAATCACTGGCCCTTTTGCAGGCAGGAGCCCAGCTGTTGCTTCCTCAAACAACCCAGACTCCCCGGATGCACACACGTTGCGGCAGGTGTCCCCCACGGTCTGGGGCTGTCCCATGCAAAGGTTTACAGCACTTTCTGAGTGGCATGATGCCCTGGAAACTCCAGCTTTTCTTGGCAAAAAAAAAAAAAAAAAAAAAAATAGTTTGGGGGAGCAGATGTATTTCAAGTGGTTGAGCTCCTGCTTCCCACATACGAGGTCCTGGGTTCCATCCCCGGTACCTCCTAAAAACAAAACAAACAAAATGAAAAAAGCAACTCTTATTGGGGAGCGGATGTAGCTCAATGGCTGAGGACCTGCTTCCCATGTACGAGGTCCTGGGTTCGATCCCCAGGACCTCTTAAATAAATAAATAAAAATAAATAAACTAGTTTGTTAGGAAGAAGAGCGGGGAAACTATAAAGCAAGTGGTCATTCGTTCAGATGTGCCCAGGTAGGTTCTTTTACAAGTCACCATTAGCAGCTGAACTGGGTCCCCCAAAAAGACATGCTTAAGCCCTCACCCCCAGAAACCCCTGAATGTGACTTATTTGGAAATAGGGTCGTTGAGGACGGAGAGTGTTAAATTAAGGTGAGCTCATACTGGAGTAGGGTGGGCCCTCATCCAACATGACTGGGGCCCTTACAAGAAGAGACACGCCAGGAGGGAGAGGCCGCGGGACGACGGGGGCAGAGAGGACGGCGCTGCAGCTGTAGCCAGGAGCGGAGGTGGGAAGGAGCGTGCCCTGCAGGTGTGGGAGACACGGCCCTGCGCAACCTTGGCCTCCAGGACTGGAAGGGACTAGGTTCAGCTGCTTTAAGGCCCCTGCCAGATCCTTTAGCTCACCTCCCAGACAGGTCAGGATGCCCCTCTCCTGCCTGGCCCCGGGCGCCCTACTGCGCAGCCCTCCTTCCCAGCGCGCGCACCCGGGCGGGCCTCCACCGCTTGCTTTATTTGCAGCGTGGCTGGGGCCCCCGCACTTGTGATCAATCAGTGTCCGCTGCGTGATTCCGGGGACGCTTTCCCACACTGGCCAGGGGGCGCGCGCCCCGGCTTCGTGTGGGGGGTGCTCGGGGGCGCGCGGCAGGAGCGCGCTCAGGGCGGGAGCCGCAGGGCCAGAGCGGCCCGAAGCCCAGCCTGCAGTGTCACCTCGCGGCGCTGGGCGCCCGCCAGGACGCGAGGGGGCGGCAGACGGCGGGGAAACAGAAGCACCCTCGGCACCCGGGCTTTGGACCTGGGAAGGTCGGAGGCTCGGGCGTGTCCCCTCCGCACCGTTCTTCCTCCGCCGTGCGCGTGAGAGGCGGCGAGAAGCCCCAGCTCAGAGCTTCCAGGGACGCGGTCTGAAGCCGGCGCTGCAGCTGGCGAGGCCCGGGGCCGCGGGGCCACCGGGGCGCCGACCACCCGGCAGCGCGCCCAGCCCCTGCCTGCTGCCTCGGGCCCGGGCGGCCGTGACAAAGCACCTCGAGGGCGGCTTGAGAGAGCAGGAGGTGTTGCCTCTGGGGGGCCCCAAGTCCTGCAGAACCTCCCCTGCCTCTTCCAGCTCCCGGGATTACCGCGCCCGGCGCCCCTTGGCTTCCCTACAATCCCTGCCTCCTCCACCTTCCCCATGGCCTGCGCCTGGGGCTCTCTGAGCGCCCCAATAGCCCTCTTAAAAGGACCCCAGTCCTCTTGGCCTGACCACACCCAAGTAAGGCCACATCCGGAGACCAGGGGCTAGGGCTTGAGCGTTTTGTTGTTGTTTGGGCGATCTTGTAAAACGCAGATTCAGATGCAGTGGGCAGAGTGGGGCCTGGAATCCTTAAGGGGGTGTCTGCGCACCGTGCTGATGCCACAGTCCATCCTGGGACTCAGCATGTGGTCCAGGGATGCTTCCTGCTGCACAAAATGCCGGCCTTGCCTGGGCAGCAGGGGCCTCGCCTGGGAACTTGTTAAAACAACAACCTCTCAGGCCCCACTCCAGTCTCCTGCATTGGAATTGCACATTTTAAGAAGATCCCCAGGGCAGCCCTTAGATACACAAAGTTTGAGAAGCTCTGCTCTAGAACACTGGTTCTCAAACTGGTCTGCCCGTTGGACCCACAGGGGAGCTTTAGAAAGTGATATGGGACTCCCTGGAGCTCCTGCTTAAACCTGTGTTGGAGGCAAGCTGGATTTCAGGGCTTTTTAAAACTCCCCAGCTGACTCTAATAAAAAGCAAAGTTTGACAACCATGGTTCTAGAACCTGAATCTATCTCATTTCCTACCCATTATTGCTGGGGTGAAATTAGAAAGTCTTTCTTGGAACTAAAGGTATACTTAATGCCATTGCCGTAGGATTTAAATTCATGGTGACATTCTGATGGATAGACTCTCATCCTCCTGTTCAACTCACGTGGAACCCAACCATTAGATGTTTTTTTAATAAATGCCTTACTCTGATTCCTAAATGCTAATACTGACACCTCCTAAGTAGATCTCCAGTCCAATATTCTCTCTTGGATTCCAACTCTTATATCCACTGCCTCCTTGGCTGTTTGATGGACAGCTCTTATCTCCCTCAAACCTCTTCAACCCACAATTTCCACAAGGACCCCTTTCCGTTGTTCAGGCCAAAATGTGAGCAGTCATCCTTGATTCATTCTCTCTCACCCCACATCTAGCCCAACCCGTACCATCAAAATGTGTTCAAAAACCCAACACTTCCACAGGCCCCACTGTCCATCCTGGCCCATGTCTCCCACCTGGGTGGCCACTGCAGCCTCCTCGTGGCCTCTTGCTCCTGCCCTGGCCCTATAATGTTTCCACACAACAGTCAAAGTCATCTTTTTAAAAGCATAAGATCATATCACAACTGCGATCAAAGCCCTGCAGCAGCTGCTCGCTTCTCTCAAGGTTAAAGGGCTATACGCCCACCAGCCCGGCTAGCTCCCGTCTCCTTCAGGCGTCTGCTCAAACCTCCATGTTCAGTTCTCTACGAGACCCCTTCATCCGGCTCTGTTTCCTTTTCTCCGAGGTTCTTATCGCCTCCTGACTTATGTAGAGAATGAGTGTGCCATTTGCTGTCTCTCTCTCTCCCAAGAGCTCCTCAATAAGTATCTTTTGAGTAACTGAGTGAATTCTAGATCACAGGCTGGTAGAGGCCAAATGTCTGAACCCTGTGGCCTAAATGGTCTCCAGGAGTTCATAAAAGGCTGTTAATGTGATGGTATGACTGAGGGTTTGGAGGCCTGGGTTTGAGTTCTGACGTTATCATTAATAAGCTAGAAGTTGCTAGTAAAACTGCTGAAAACTTCTATGGGCCCCATTTTCTCATTCTCAAAATGAGAAGACTAAATTAGTTTTGTTTTGTTTTTTAATTAATTTTCTTGAATGGGTAATATTTGTACATGAAACAAAATTCAAAAGGAACAAAGCCCATAAATGGTGAAATTTCAATCTCCCTCCCGCCTCTATCCCGGCCACCCAGTTCCCCTCCCCACAACCCACTGTCACGGGTTTCCTTAGTGTTGGTACAGAGATGTCCATGCCTACAGGCCCAAATGTGCATCCTATTGTTCCCAGAAACATTCGAGGAAGACGGGAAAACCTGAGAATTTGTCTCCAAGTTTCCTCCCCAGGCAGAGATTCTCATCTCAGAGGTTTCTCAGCCAGCATCAGCGTCTCTGCCAATTCTCAGCTGCTCAGGCTTTCTCCTCCATTCTATAGAGCCCGAATCTGGCCCAGAGCGCTTCAAGAAGCCACAGTTCCTGGGACCTGCCTTGCCTTTTTGGAAGCTCTTCAGGCCTATTGCAAAATGCCAGGATCTTTCTTAACCACCTAAAACACCCCAAATTTCAGGAGATTTTCTTGTGTCTCCCAGTTTGTAAGTCATGTGTATCGATTTTGCACTACTTAGTTTATTCTTGGGAATTTTCATTTCAGCTTCTCTTGCGAAAGGCATCTTTTTTTCCCATTACATTTTCTAAGGAACTTTTATCTGTATATGGGAATCCTACGGATTTTTAAAAAATATTAGTTTTGTCCCCCACTTCTCATTGAATTCTTATCATTCACCATAGTTTTGGAGTTGACTGTTGGGTTTCTAGACATAGCTCATGTCATCCACAAAATTTTAGGTGACTTCTTTATTCCAGTGCTTTTCAAACTATGTGCGGTGAAGGACCATGCTTTGGTTTCCTCCCCATCTGTTTTGTAAAACAGGTGACAAGTCCGCTGAGCCAATGCTTGGATGTTGTTAAAGTGTCAAATTACTAAACAAGTTTCTAGATGCTTGTTTTTTATTTCTGTACTTATCTCGTCACAGGCTAGTAAACAGTTGGCCAACCAGGGGTGGTCCACAGCTCCCACTTTAAACATCATTGCTTTAGACCTCTCCCAACTCTGAAGTTATCAGACACTAGAATTCTAAACCCACAGCACAGGGTCGCAAGTGCAGCTACCAGACTCTGCTTCCTCCTGCAAGATTCTCAGCTGTGATTGCAAGAAGTAGAGGAGCCAAGACCTATGATTACATAGTATGTGTGTGTGTTTATATGCTTTGAATACCTAAAACCAGAAACGGGAAAGAGGAAAAAATAATAGTCCAGGGCTGTAGATTGATAGTGAGGGGGTTAAATGGATCTTCTCCAAACTTGGGGGCTGGAGGGAGAGGAACCTGAGCCAAAAATAAGTTTCAGAAATTGTGAGCAAATTCTAGTGTGGCGGTGGTGGTGGTGAAACACTAAGCTTTTAAAAATAGACGCCTCCTCTTACTGTCCATGAGCGTCACAAGTTACTGTAATGAACTAATCATTCCTGCAGGAGAACCGCCTTCAGCCTCCAAAGCTGAAGTCCCGTAATTACCTGCTGAACCTGTGCGCATGTGTCTCATGCAGCACGAGCAGCGCCTGGGACTCCGCCAGGTAGGCGGCTCCATTCAGAGGCCGGGATTTTCCTGTTGGCTTCTAGGTCCACGGATCTAGGCTGGGCCTCCCCAACCTGCCAGCCAGCGGTGGAAGAATGCCCGTGATAGTTCTGGAGTGATCTTTCCCAAGGGTCTTAATTCTAAAATCAACCGCTGGCACCAGGGAGGGAGGGTGAAGCTGCCAAGGCCTGGCGGCCCCATCTGCAGACCCCGTCCGTCCCCAGGCCCCGTCCCCAGGCCCCGTTGCAGACAACTCCACACACCGCTGGGCTCCACTGCTTCTCCAGAGACAACTGTATCATCAATTGCCTTTCTTCTTTTAACGCCTCTTCTTTTTCCCCTTTCTTCTCCAACCTCCATTCTCTCACCCAATTATTACGCTTCATTCCGATCCTGTTTGTGATCAACACGAGTCCATTCATTTAGTTCCTTTCAAGAACTTGAGGTGCGATGTAAACAAACACAATATTTTAGGAGAAATTCTTCACAGTGGTTCTGGTGGGACCCCACATGGACTAAACCCTTGCACATACTACTTCCTTAACCCATGACGAGTTGGGGAGATGGGGCAGAGGGCTGTCCGTGGAAAAACAATCCAGCCCACAACTTGAATCCTGGCTCTGCCCTTTTTGAGCCTCTATTTCCTGCTCTGCTCCTGTCTACAAGGTGCCTGGCATGTAGGGGGAGCTCAGCAGTGGCAGTTGGGAGCCCTGAGTGCTTCTGGCTGAGGACTTTCCCGAAACCCATCGAATGAGGACATGTAGATTGCTGCCTGTGGGCCAAGACCCAGCTGGCTGCTGCGCCTAGAGCTGTGAAGGAGCCGAACAGGATCCTTGAGGGTGGGGGAGGCAGACACTAAAGAGACAAACAACACAGAGTCGGTTCTCTCTACTCACATGTTCTATAAAGTCACACAAACACTGAAGAGGCGCATTCTGAGCCACTGCTTCGAAGGGAAACACGGAGTTATGTTCTGGGAGCGCCGATCAATACATAAGCTTGTTTCAGGTGTGTCTGTATCTAAGGACGCCTTAGTTAATATGTGCTATTAGTTCATGAACAGTGACTCAAGGCCAGCTGCACGCTAGCTTGTGGATGAAGGCAGCGTCTCTAACACACGTGTTTTCACGTGTTTCCTCCTTCTTCTGCTTAGCAACACTGGACAGCACCTCAGCACTGCACTCGGGGGCCATTTTAAACAGCGAAATCACCCACAAAAAGCCAAGAGTGCAAAAAACGTGACAATAAAAGACCACAGAAAGGACGCCTGTTTACAGCATGAGAGCTGAAACCGGAAGGCAGAGTGGCGCCTTGCTCCACCCCAGGTGAGAACGTGCGTGTCCAGCGACGCACATTTGTCCCGGTTCTGCACGTGTCTGAGTATGACCACGAAAGCACTGTATTGAGTTGAGGGTTACAGATCAATGTTAGCGAGTTGGTGATTTCACAAATACGGGAGTCGCGAATGATCAGGACCAACTAATTTGAGCTGGTGGTAAGGGCTGAGAAGATGTTGAGGCAGGGTCTGAAATCAAGGGGGGGGGGGTGCTACTTTAGGTGGGATTGTTAAGAAAGGCCTCTCTGAGCCCAAACTAGCAGGCCAAGAGGCCCCTAATCCTCAAGCTTCCCACCCACGTGGCAGGAGCGGAGCAGGGACAGGACTGGAGGCCCAATACAGCTTTGCTATGCAAACTTGGGCCAGCCGTTCTGTCCATAAGTGTCGTTTTCTCCATCTGTAAAATAGAGCTAAGATCTCTTCCTGAAGTGACTTTAAAATATGGCTCCAAAAATCTTCCACATGCCTTCCATTGGGGGAAGGGGGACTGTGTCCCCTGTCCTTGAACCTGGGCAGGTTTCTGATTGGTCCAACCAACAGAGTTTGACTAGAGTCATGCTACATGACTTTAAAAAAAAAAAAAAGATTTATTTTATTTATTTATTCCCCCCCCCCTTGTTGTTTGTTCTCACTGTCTGCTGTGTCCATTCGCTGTGTGCTTTCTGTGTCCACTCCTCTTCTCTTCAGGAGGCACCAGGAACCAAACCTGGGACCTCTCATGTGGGAAAGAGGCGCTCAATCACCTGAGCCACCTCAGCTCCCTGCTTTGTTGCCCCTCTCATTGTGTTTCCTCTTTGTGTCTCTTGTTGCGTCAGCTCGCCGCGCCAGCCTATCTTGCCAGCTTGCTCATCTTCTCCAGGAGGCATTGGGAACCAAACCCAGGACCTCCCATGTGGTAGGCGGGAGCCCAATTGCTTGAGCCACATCCACTTCCTATGACTTTTGAAGACAAGCTTTTAAAGGCCATGTAGTTCTCTTGGGAGACTTATCATTTAAGAAGTGCAGCCACTGTGGAAACCATATGGCGGTTCCTCGAAAGGTTGAACATAGAATTAGCATACGACCTGGCAATTCCACTTCTAGGTACATCCTCAAGAGAGCTGAAAACAGGGACTCAAACAGATCCTTGTACTCCAGTGTTCATCACAGCATTATTCACAATAGCCAAAAGGTGGAAACAACCCAAGTGTCCATCAAAACATGACTCAGTAAACAAATGTGGTTCATCCATACAGGGGAATATTATTCAACTTATAAGGAATGAATCTCTGATCCACATGACATGGATGAGCCTTGAAACCATCGTGTTGAGTGAAAGAAACCAGATACAGATTGTATGATTCCATTTAAATGATATATCTAGAACAGGCAAACTCATAGAGATAGAAAGTAGATTAGAGGTTCCCAGGGGCTGGGAGGAGGGGGAAGGGGGGTTTATTGCTTAATGGGGACAGAGTGTCTGTTTTGGGTGACAACAAAGGTAATGGATGGTGGTGATGTTAGCACAACATTGTATATGTAACCAATCACACTGGATTGTATATTTAAAAATAAAAATGGTTAAAATGGCAAATTTTAGGGTATATATGTATTCATATATATGTATATATCCACAATAAAAAAAATAGAAATAAAAAGAAGTCCAGCTACCCTGAAGCCACCAGGCTGGGAGGCCACGTGTGAGCAGTCCCAGGGCCAGCCCCAGTTGAGCTCCCTGCCCACAGCCCCAGGAGGGAGCTCACCGGCGAGTCCAGCCCTGACAACACCTGGCCGCAACCGCTGGAGAGACCCCAAGCAGGACCTCCTGGCCGAGCCCTCAACAAATTCCTGACCCCAAAATTGTGAGCCAAAGATGACTGCTGCTTTACACGAGCAGTTTGGGGACTATTTGCTACACAGTAATGGGAGCTCCTACCTCTCTGCCCTCACATCTTAAAACCTCCCAGACTCCCTCCCTCTTGACATCAGGTCTTTCTGTTCCTCAAAACACACTGAACTGGTCCTGCCCCTGGGGCTTTTTGCACTAGCTGTCCTTTCTCTCCTGGAAATTCCCTTTCCCCCCCCCTCCCAATCTTTCCAGGGCTGTCTCCTTTTGGGGCAAGTCTCAGCTCAAATCTCATCCCTCTGAGAATTCTTCAGGATCATCTGACCTTGATAAAACCCCCAGTCCCCAGGCATTGCCACGCCACCATCTTTTCTTTACAGCACTTCCTGAAATTTTTCTGTTTGTGTTTATTGACTATGTCCTCTGCCAAACTGTAAAGTCCGAGAGAGGAGGGCCCTCACCTGATCTGATCACCTGTGTACCATCTCACCCCACCCCACCCCCTGCTCCTAGTATAATGCCTAGCATATAGCAGCAGCCATAAATGCTTATGATTGAGAAGCAATCAACCGTGAGAGGACCAGAGGGGGAAGCACCCTGCCAGTGAGAAAAGCAGGGAAAAGCCAGGAGGCCACTGGGGCTGGAGTGGTTCAAGATGACACAGGATGGAGTGAGATTTAGAAGGATATTGTATTTTTCTCCCAGTGTGATGGGAAGAGAACAAGATCTGGTTTGTTTTTAAAGCGTCTCCTTTGCTGCTATGTGGAGACTGCCCCCGGGGGCAATATCGGGCCGAGGAGCGCAGCAAGGGGCGTGAGCCGAGCAGCAGGCGGGTCCAGGACTTATTTAACCTTCACCACCACCTTCTCAGTCCCCATGTTAAAGGGGAGGGTCCCAGGCTCAGGGCAACGACGGCTTGTCCAGGACACAAGGCTGGTGTAGCCTGGGGCAGGCCCGAGAAGTGGGGCTGGGGCGTGGGGGCCTAGGCAGCCCCCGAAGCCCGCCACTCCCGGTGGTCTCGGGCCCTCCCGGACCCGGCCCGCTGGCTACCCGCTGGCCACCCGCTACTGCCAGGCCAGGCCGCCGAGCGCAAGCGCAAAGGAACCCGGCGGGGCTGCTGCAACGCGCACGCGCGGAAGACTCCGCTCCTCTAGGCGTGAATCCACCGACCCGGGGTTTTGGCCCCGCCGGGAACTCTGTTTATAAACACAGCGCGCGGCCGCCAGCCAGAGAGCCCTACAGGTAGTGGGGTTGGAGGTCAGAAGTCGGCGGTGGAGGGGTCGCTGGTGGGGAGGCCGACCCCACCAGGCTCGCCGGCCCGGGCCTACGCTGCGTGGCGAGTGCCGCGGCCACTCGGCGGCCGGGGGCCGGAGGGGGCGCCACGTGGTGAGCACGTGGTCCGTTCTCGGCGAGCCGCTCCCCTCCCCCACGGGCGGCCGCCCCGAAGCGCCCTCTGGCGGCGCCTGCACCGCACTTGGCGCGTGCGCACTAGGGGCCAGCGCCGTCCCTGGTGCCTTCCGGTTTTCTGAGGGTCCCCGCCTGGGTCCGTTGCATCCTCGTGACTGCTACTGCTTAGCCATGTTTCGCGGCTGGGGGCGGGGGGGGTCCCCGTGGCCAAAGATGCACATAGCTGGACGCGGCTAGGTTTGAGCTGAGTTTGTATGATCCCAAGTGCACGCGGAGAAGGGGAAGGAGCCTCCAAAAAACTATATGGGTCTTGAAGCCGGGTTTGCCCAGCAAGCAGCCATTCTGATGTGCGTTGAATATACATTTATCTGGGGTGGCTCGAGGGGCTGGGGGACTGTATCTCTTCTCCTAAGCCCCACTCTTCCCACTCCAACTTGATTTTAAGTTCCTTGAAGGCAGAAACCCTGTTGCTACTCTGATGGCTGTATAAAATGCCCAGTGCATATTTAATATTTAAATGAACAGAGCAATGACTGGTTAAAATATTTAAGGAATGTCTGGGTTTATTATGAGCTGCATGAAAAATGCTGCCAGGCACATAATAGCATACTCAGTAAATGGTAGTTATTGTGGTTGTTATTTTTATTTTTTTAACTTTATACCCTGTTTATTCAAAGATTTGAAGAGGCTTACAGAAATTTGAAAAACAAGCAAGCTTCTTCCTGACTTTTTCTGCCGTTTTAGCCTAAAGGCCCAGAATCGCATTTCCACTACTGGTGGCTCCGAAAACTTAGTATTCCTCAGGAATTTATCCCCTCCAACAACATCTCTTAAATACCTGCTATGTGCCAGACACTGCTTCATGCTCTTTCGTTGTCTGTGTCAGGTCTAGGTAAGATGAAAATCTAAAGGTGGTTAAACTATGAAGCAAAGCAAGGAATAGTTACCCTAAAGGTCAGGTTGATGGTAACTGCTGTGGGGAAAGGTGGTGCATATATACATACATTTATTATACATTTCACTGTTATAAAAAATGTGTAACGAATGATGATAAAACATGCGATACTCTTTTCTCATAAATTCCATGCAGCCAGTTGATTCTCAGATAATGCTTTAGTTTATTTTTGCTGAACTTTTGTATCTGTAGCCAACCTCTGGTCGCACTTCCACTGTGATTTGTCAGATGGAGTTGCACCCCAATCCACTGTTTTTCCAATAAATTTATTGTCATTAAGTATAATATGTGATAGGAATATTGGTTGATGTTTTCACTTATGTTAACGAGTAAGATAAAAATGAAGCAAAAAAGATATAGGTCAGAACTTTGTTCGTCAACAAAGTGACTTCTTTGCTGTATTAGGCCATAGTATCCCATACTAGGTAAGTATTTCCTCACTTTGTGCTATTCACAATATGACAGCTACAGACTTGACATACTTTTAAATTTAACCTGCATTGTCAATTTTCTACTTTTTTCAGTCTAGATGAAGGGTTGGCAAACGTCTTCTGTGAAGGGTCAGATAATAAATATTTTAGGCTTTGCTGGACACATACGGTCTCTATAGCATAGTCTCCTTAGTTGTTTTCTACAACCCTTTAAACAGGTCAAAATCATTTTTAGCCAGATTCGACCTTCAAGCCCTGGATTGTAGCATTTGCAGACTTCCACAGTGTAAATATTCCTTTAATGGATGGTTAAAGAAAATGGCTACCACCATGGAATATCTGAACCTATGTGAAGTATCTGAACCAACATGGTATATCTGAATGCAGAGTTGGGAAGAGATTCACAGTAACAGTGTAATACAATATTTTTGGCGTCCACATACAATACATGTAAACAACCTCAATGGCATAGGTTATAGTAAGAAAATTAAGTTACGAGTTTTGAGACCTTGTGTTCAGTATAATGTATTTCATTCCAAGTTTATATACTTTAATTCTTAATCATGGCTATGTTTACAGCCAGCATATAAAGTTCCTGAAAATTTAACAATTGGCTCTTGTGAGCCAGTTCTAGCTCATGAGTCCTCTACGCAGAGGAGGGGCTGTGTGTAAATAGACTTCTGGGCTGGTAGACAATGTTCTGAGTTATTTCTTCACCTGGGTGACACTTAGGCAGACATACCCTAAGATGCCCCTGTCTACTCCCCTCCCCTTGGGTGCATGAAGACTTCTGTCTTGCTTCTAACCAATAGAATGTGATGAAGTTGAAGGAATATCACTCCCTTAATTGGGGTATGTTGTATGGCAAAAATGCTGGGAGGTCCCTTCCGTGATTACATGATGCTATGTGAGACCGTCACAGCAGTCTGGAGACGGCCTCTCCTGATGGCCTCGCAGAAGCAAACAGCCACAGTGTGAGCTGCTCGGGAGCAGGCCACATGGCAGGGACCCATGGGTGCCTCTGGGACTGGAAGGCGGCCTCCAGCCCACAGCCCGTAAGAAGCTGGCACCTTGGTCATGCAGCTGCAAGAGAAGAATTCTTCTAACAACCCGAATGAGCTTGGGTGGGGGTGATTCTGTGAGCACAGCCCACCCAGCACCTGGAGAGTGGCCTTGTGAGACCCCGAGCAGAGTTCCCAGCCAGGCCACACCTGGACCCCTGACCACAGAGCCTGTGAGAGAATAGATGGGTGTTGTTTGAAAGCTGCTGCATGCCTGGTCATTTGTTACAGGGCACTAGAGAATGGATACATAATTATTCACTAGCTAGATGCTTTATACACCTCTCCGTATTTGTTACATTTCTCAATTTTTAAATTTGGGGGAGGGGGAATGTAAACATTACAAATTACAATGGAGAGGAAAGAAGTGCACCAAAATTTTGGCAAGAATGCTTTGGATCATTGTATTCTGTGAGGCGACTGTCTGGTGGGTTTCTGGTTCATTTGTTTGCCCCACATGAGCTCATTCTCCTGACTGTGGCCTCTGTGGACGGGGAAGTGGTTGTGAGGTCAGGAACCAGACTCCCGGGCCTGAGATGTCACCCAGCTCAGGCGTAGCTCAGGCATGCTGATCCCATCTCCTGTGGGTGATTCAGGAGTCAAGCCCAGCACTGCAAGCCATTACCCAGGCCACTTGAGAGGGGCCACTGAGAGGGTCCAGTTTGAAGGACAGTTTGGTAAGAGATTCCAGAAGTGGGTTCCTATCTCCTGAGACAGAGTCATGGGAAGAGTCGGCCTTGCTTTTCCGGATGGTGTGGGAAGCCTGGATTTATGCAGCCCCTTCACTCCCGGGCATACATGAGGAGAGAGAGCTGGAGCTGTGGGGCCAAGCCATCCTGAAATCCTGCCTACATCCAGACCCCTCCTATGTGGCACGGCCCATTGTGGTGTGGGTCAGACCATGTTGAACTGCATTTTCTGTTTTTGATGGGCTAAATTGCATCCTGATTGGTACGCCATGTAAAACTGGGGCTGTACAGCTTGGGGTGGGGGGCGCGATGGGCATTAGAGTCCATGTCTGCAGCACCTCCTGGAGTGGGACAAGGCGGGAGTGACACAGTGGCTGACATTTTATCACAGCCAATACCCTGAGTGTTAGCTCCGTACGTGCCACAGTGGCCCTCCAGGTACTGAGTCATTTCTCACAGCAGCCCTCGGAGGCTGGCGCTGTCAACCCCGCTCACTTGGCTAGAAGAGGACACTGAAACTCGGAGCAAGTCCCTCGCGCAAGGCCACCTGTCGAATCAGGGACGGGGCCAGGCCTCACGCCCAGGTAGCCCTACTCTCCCACCTCGCCACCTCACCTGACTGCTCCCATAACTTGCCTTTGAACACATGAAGGTGTGAAACAGCTGCTAGCCCTGTGATTATTCGCCCTCTATTACCTGCCAGCGGAATGCTTGGAGCCTAGGAAAGCTGGCTAAATGCTGCTGAGCGTTTCACTTTTAAATTTGCATGGGAGGATCCTGTCATAGAAGGCACTTGGCCCAGGTCGGTTGCAGGAATGGGCAAAATGGGCCTGGGCTGTCAGGAAGGGAGACTTCTGTAGTGGGTTCAACTGGATCCCCCCAAAAAGTCCTGTTCAAGTCTCCCCACCTCCAGAACCTGAGACTGTGACCTCATTTGGAAATGGGGTCTCAGCAGGTGTCCTTAAGAATCTCAAGGTGAGACCACCCTGGAGTTCAGGTGGGCCCAGTCCCAAGGGCGGGCATCCTTGTAAGGGAAAGGAAGGGGAGATCTGAAACCCGGGAAGCGGGGGAGGGGGGGGGAGAGCTGTGAGGGTGGAGGCAGGTTGGAGAGCTGCAGCCACAAGCCAAGACACTCGGGATGGTGGGAGAATGAATTTCTGGTACTTTGTTTCCGTGGCCTGGGAAACGAATTCGCTTGCCCATTCGATCCTTGCTCGAATGTGACCGAACCACCGTGTAGCCTCAGACCCCGGGGGACCAGACCAGAGGTGGTTTCCAGGCCTGGCCGCCACCTTCCTTCCTGTTTCAGCCCCTGGGCCTTGACTTCCTCTCCCTCCCCGAGCTCGCCCTCGCCTCTGGCCTCTGGCCTGGCCCACCCAGAGCATCCAGTTCACAGGCCTGCCTTCTCCCTGGCCCGCCCCGCAGAAGCCTGGAGGCTTGGCTGTCCCGGAAGGGGCTGGACGACCCTCGGCCCCCCTTCCTTGGACGCTGCCTCTGCCCCCTTTGCTCTTGTCTGCGGGACACCACAAGATAAAGCCCACCTCGGGGCCCAGGCTGCAGAGCCAGGGGCCTCCCCAGGGGGCAGAGGCTCCTGCTGACCACCCCGCAGCCCGCAGGGGCACAGGCCTCCACACGGCCGGGGCTTTCTCTCCGTTTTCTGCCCAACAAAGGGCAGCCTGGGAACCGGAGCTCACGCTGCGGCTCTATTGAAATCTCGAGGTGCTTCCCCATTAATCACCCTGCCGGGCGCCTCAGCCGCCGAAAAGGAGTCAAACAAAACCTCTTTCTGAGCGGGAGGAGCTTTCCGGAGGCCGGAGCAGAAAGATTCCGCCAGACCCTGTCGCCAAAAGAGCGCCATCAAGACGAGGATTTTGCCTCCCAGACTCGCCCGAGCAAACAAGCAGTGGGCCTGGCTGCAAGGAGGGCGGCCCCGGCCTGGGCCCGGGGCCCGGGAGAGCTCAGAGAGGCGGCCCGCCCTGCCGCGTTTCATTTTAGAAACCGAATCGCTGACATGTGCTGGGAGTGTGGGGGACATGTGCTCTCCTCCCCAGGCTGAGCCTTGATCCTCAGCTTCTCTCTCTCTGACATTGCTATTCTGCACCAACCCATAGCTAATGTGGCATTATCCACCCATCTGCCAGTAGGACATTTGGCTTCTGATTTTAAACAACACGGGCCAAAACACCAAGCATCATTGCCCCAGACGAGGCCGTGTTGGCCTGGGGCGCAGACCCTTCATCTGCCGTCCTTGTGGTGGCGAGAAATGGCTGCGTTTTATCATTCGCTGCAGCTCCTCTGAGGCGCAAGGCCCAGCCATCCTGGATTTTTTTTTTTTTTTTTTTTTTTTTTTTTTTTGAGGTGCTGGGGCCGGGGATTGAACCTGGGACCTTGTGTGTGGGAAGCCGGCGCTCAACCACTGAGCCACATCAGCTCCCCTGAGTTGGTTTTTTAATTTGTTTGCTTGTTGTCCCGAACCCGGGACCTCCTGTGTGGAAAGCAGGCGCTCAACCACTTGAGCCACACCCGCTCCCTGTCCTAGATTTTTATGCCTCTGAACGGATGCACTTTCTTTTTCATGTAAATTAAAAAAAAAAAAGTCCGGGGAAAGCTGACGAAATGAGCATTTGAGTGTCATACGTTCACGTTTCAGAGCGCAAGTTCATTCAGAGCAAGTGTGTGTCGTCAGCTTACATAATTAGACGGGCTAAGATACAGTGAGTCATTGGAAAGGCATTGTCCTTGCCCTGGCAAGGCAAGGGGTACGCTTTGGAGTACAGGTTTCGGCATGCCTCGGGAGGAGTGGGAGGCTTGTAGGACAGATAGAGCACAGGGCACAGGTAGGATTGGGGACAGGTGGAAGTCTGTGCTGCAGAGATTGTCAGTTAGTGGCTTGGTGACTGTGTGACCGTGTTTGCTTGTTTTTTCTTTATTATTCTTTTTTTATTCCTGATTTGTGGACCCTTGTGATGCATTGTATATAGTATCATTTTAGAATTAAATTTTTATTTCTATTTCTTTCTGTTTATAATTTATTTTGTATGGTAACTATCCAGCGAGTTTTATTAAATTGATCTTAATTTTAATGATTTGTCAATAGAGTCTTGGATGTTTTATATGCATTTTCATATCGTCTATGAAAAATAGCAGCTAATATGCCATTCTAACATTTGTGACTGTTATATCTTTCTTATGCTTTATTGTACTGGCTATAAGACCTCCAGGACAATGCTGAATAGAAACAGTACTTAATGGGCGTCCTTGTGTTCTTCCTTTTTATAGAGGGGGAAAAAAAAAAATATATATGTATATATATATAAAGTAGGTTAATATATCATCTTAAAAATATGGAACTCTTCACAAATTTGCATATCATCTTTGTACAGGGGCCATGCTAATCTTCTCTGTATCATTCCAATTTTAGTACACGTGCTGCCAAAGCGAGCACAGAAAATATTTTAATAGTTTTTTTTCCTATTAATTTGGTGAATTACAGTTTAATATTCAAACGTTTAAAAATACCTTTTTAAATCATTCTTTCTTTTTAACCACAGTGCAATTACAGATGGCACATAATGTACTTTGAGGAATTATTTAAATACTATGTGGTAGACTGGATTGTTGATCTACCCCTTTTCTGTCCTGTATTAAAATTATACATCCCTGTATTCACCTACTCTCAAATGTTTAGAAAATGGATGGATGGATGGATGGATGGATGGATGGATGGATGGATGGATGGATGATAGAATAATATAACAAATGTGGCAAAATATAAAAATTGGTAAATCTGGATATCTGGGTAGGAGGTACATTAGCATTCTCTGTATATGTTCTATATTATTTATGCAACTGTCCTGCAAGTTTGGAATTATTTCAAAATAAAAAGTTAAAAAAATATATTATACCTCCCCATCTTTTGTCATGTAACTTCTCAGTAGATGAGGTGGCATGTACATCTCCACCTCACTGATTTGGGGTCCCGCCACATGCTTTGCTTTGGCCAGTGGAAAATGAGTAGAAGCCACACTGTGCTAGTTCCAAGCTGAGGCCTTAAGAAGCACAGCAAGTTTACGCCAATCCTCTTGCAATTCACCATATGAAGACCATGTCCTGGGTAACTACTGGTCCAAGGAGAATGAAGAGACCAGAGAGCAGATTCGATCCTCACCTGCCAAGTCCAACTGATTCCGGCAGAGTTATAGCCTACCAACAGCTCTTGATTGATAAATAAATGCTTATTGTTTTAAACGAAGTTTGAGGATTATTTGTTATGTGACACTACTGCAGCAGTAGCTGACTATTATATAATGTGTATTTCTAGAGTTGAGCAGAGACCATATCTGTTTTAACTCATCATATCCCCAGCTACTTATACTTTTTTTCTGGCATATAATAGGGCCTCAGTAACATTTGTTGAATAAATGAACGGATGAATTACACCTTTATTTGAAACACTCTTTGCAGTTTTCAACATACTTGTATGTAGGTTAGTGAGGCTTTTACTATTAACCCCATTTTGCAGATTAAGAAACTAAGGCAGATCAAAAGCTTGATCTGTTCACACTAATGATAAGAAGAGAAAGCAGAACCATCATCCAAAACTTCTGTTTTGAAATTTGGCAATTCTTATATTTAAACAGAGCATGCTCTGATTTTTTGAGTACAAAGTTTGACACAATTTTATTCACTGAATTTCAGGACTTTATTAATATATAAATGCATTAAAAAATGTTTATCGCACAGCCACTATATATTAAGAAGTGTTCTACGCTTTGGGTGTACAAAACAGAGAAAAAACCCTCCTTTCACAGAACTTACATCCTGCTGGGGGAGGAACATACCACAAGTAAATAAATAATTAGATGGTAATAAGTGGTATAAAGAAAAACCAATGAGAGCAGTGAGGTAGGGAGTTGGGGAGGAGAGGCTTGCAGTTCTAAATAAGACATTCAGGGAAGGCCTTACTGAAAAGACAAAGAGCAGACTGCAGCAAGAACATGACCCATGAGAATGCCAGGGGAAGGATAGGAGGGAACCTTGGTGGGTGCAAAGGCCCTGGGGCCTAAGGAAACCAGGCCTGTTTGAAGACAGCAAGGAGGGGAGCACAAAATGGAGCCGAGTGGCTAACAGGGAGAATGGTAGAAGGTAAGGTAGAATCTTGAAGGCTATTATGATTGCGTTGGCTTTTCTCTTACGTGAGATGGTGTGGTGGTTTGAATTATGTACACCCGCCAAAAATTTTCTTAATTTTAACCCATTCCTGTGGATGTAAGCCCATTGTAAATAGGACATTTTGAAGATGTTATATATTTAGTCAAGGTGTGGCAAACTGAATCAGGTTGGGCTTTAATCTGATTGCCAGAGTCCTTTATGAAGAGAATGCACTTCAGACATAGAGGGAGAAGCCATGGGAAGAGCTGGAAGCCAGATGAGAAAGAGAAGAGGCCGCCATGTGCACTGCCATGTGCAATGCCAAGTGACAGAAAAGCCAAAGACCCAAGGATTGCGGGCAGCCGGCCCCAGAACATTGCAGTCTTTGGGGAGAACGCATTGCCTTGCTGATGCCTCAATTTTGGACTTCTAGCCTCAAAACCATGAGCTAATAAATTCCCATTATTTAAACCAACCCACTCTGTGGTATTTGAGATTGCAGCTGGGAAACTAAGACAGTTTTTGGTACTGGCAAATGGGATGCTGCCATTTCAAATAGCTAAAAATGTGGAAACGGCTTTGGAATTGAGTAATGAGTAGAGGCTAGAAGAATTGTGAGGTGTTTGATAGAAAAAATTAAGATTGCTTTGAAGAGACTGTTGGTAGAAATATGGATGCTAAAGGTACTTCTGATGAGGCTGTAGAAGGAAATGATGAATGTGTTACTGGAAACTGAAATAAAGACAATCCTTGATAGCAAGTGGCAGAGAACTTGGCAGAATTGTGTTCTGATGATGGATGGAAAACAGAACTTTTAATTAATGAACTTGGATATTTACCTGGGAAGATTTGCAAGCCCAACATGAAAGGTGCAGCCTGGCTTCTCCTTGCAGCTTATAGTAAATGTGAGGGGAAAGGAATATGCTGAGAACTGAACTCTTAAAAAGAAGCCAGAAATTAATGATTTTGAAAAAATTTCAGCCTATCCAGGTAATGTGCTCTGAGACTAGGTCCAGAAGCGGCTCCATCAGGGGCCTCCCTGAGCTTTTGGGAAGTGAGTCCCTGGAGAATAGAGCTCCGTGAGAGGGTTTAATTGAGCATGGAGCCAGTCATCTACTTCAGTGGATGTCAGGATTGGAAAGCAGTTATCCAGGAAGGTTCTGTGGAAAGTCCTATTTTATGGTGGTTTGAACCCCCTAGAACTTCTCACAAAGCTGACAAGGTTTTTGTAGGATTGAATGAGCTGAACCACTGCAGGCTGGACCGACAGGACAGGGGAGGCACGAATTGAAGGAAGACTGACTTCAAGATGGAGGCATAAGATACACCAGGGTGCCATTCCCTCACAGGGTCTTTGAACAGCCAGAAAAAACAGAACCATCTTCCTCAGAACCCTGGAAAACAGTTGAAGGGCTGCAGTAACTGGGTGAGGGTCAAATCGAGAAAACGCAGCTTTAAAGAATAGGCAGAGACCCTCGTGGCACGCTTACCGACCCCTTCCCGGCGGGGTGTGGAGCCAGCCTGTGCTCCCACTGTGGCTCCCTGGCCCTGTTCCAGAGGGAGCAGAGTAACCCCTGCGTGCACACTGCAGTGCTGTTTCTTGGTGCCAGTCTCTCGTGTGGCAGCATGAAACTCACTCCTGCTCACCCTCCCGGAACTTGTCCTGCAGACAGAAACAGTTGAGGACACTAAGTCAGTGTAAGAAACAAGTAAGTCAAAGTGGATGGTGCAAAGGACGCCCTGCTTTGAGTCTTATAATAGAGAAAGTCTATTTCATAGAGAGAGGGGAGGGCATTTGAAGTCCTATAAACAGGGGAATCCCTAAGGCCAGAGGCAGACATACGCCCAGGACAAGATGCAGGCTTTAAAAAGATGGAGAGGGGGCAGATGTGGCTCAAATGGTTGGGCGTCCGTCTGCCATATGGAGAGACCTGGGTTCGATCCCCGGGACCTCCCGGTAAAATACAAAATATATAGAGAGAAGGCACATGGGCTGCCAGGCTCTGCGTGCCGGTGAGCTGCCAGGCCCCGGGAGCCATGCAGCAAGATGATGACGTAACAGGAGAGAGACGCAGGGGAGAGACAAGACGAGATTCTCCGAAAGCTCCGGAAGCCAGGAGCTGAGGCGTCCCAGGCGGCAGAATACCTCTCTCCTACATTGGAAGTCTCCAGGATCGAATCCTGGTGAAGACTGGAGGAGGAGGATAAGAAGAGATGGCAGGAAACAGACACAGAGAATTGCCCAGCAAATGGACACAAAACAGCAAATGGGGAAGCAGAGGGTTTAAAATGGATAAAGTAAATAAATAAATCTTAAAAAATAAATAAATAAATAAATAAATAAATAAATAAATAAATAAATAAATAAATAAATAAATAAAAATAAAACCCTGGCACTTCACATTTGCCTCGGGTTAATCTTCTTGATATGAGGACTAAAATCCAAAGCAGAACACCAGCCAATGCAGAAGCAATTTATAAAAACTGTGAAAGGTGTTTTTGTCATTGTTTTGTTTTTGTTAGCTCCTGGAACTCTAGAAACTCTCTGTCACATAAGATAACTTATGGAACAGGCAGCTCAGAGACTAAATCCCAGAGTTAACACTTCAAAATATTAAAATGTATCATGTACAACAAAAGATTATAAGACAAACAAGAAATGATGGCCTATCCAAAGGAACAAGTTAAAAATCCAGAAACCATCAAAGAAGATCAGGCTGTGGATATACAAGTTAAAGGCTTTTTTTTAAAAAAAAAAAAATGATCCTCAATATGCTCAAGGAAAGAAAGGTAGACACAGAGAAATATCTAAGGATTTCAGGAAAACAATGAATGAACAATATGAGAATCTCAATAAAGAGATAGAAAAATTTTAAAGGAACCAAACAGAAATACTGGAGTTGAAGTTCGCAATAACTGAAACGAAAAATTCCCTAGAGTGTTTCAACTGCAAATTGGAGCTGGTAAAAGAAAGAATCAGTGAACTTGAGGACAAGATAATTGAAATTACTCAAGCTAAGGAGCAGAAAGAAAAAATAATTTTTAAAAATGTGAATAGAACCCAAGAGACTTGTAGGACACCATCAAGTGTACCAATATGCTCATTATGGGAGTCCCAAAGGAAGAAGAAAGAGCAAAATGAGCAGAAGAAATAATAGCAGAAAAAATACATAACACTTCACCCAACAGCAGCAGAATACACATTCTACTCTAGTATATACGGACCATTCTCCAGACTAGGCCATATGTTAGGTCACAAAACAAGTTTTAATTAGTTAATAAATATTAAAAGCATACAGTGTATCTTCTCCAACCTTAATGGAAAGAAGCTAGATCAATAATAGAGGGAGAACTGGAACATTCACGAATAAGTGGAAATTAAACAATACCCTCTTAAACAACCAATGAGTCAAAGAAGAAATCACAGGGAAAATTAGAAAATTTCTTGAGCAAATGAAAATGAAAACATAGTGTACCAAAACTTATGGGTAGCATCAAAGGCAGTGCTGAGAGGGAAATTTATAGCTCTAAACACTTACATTATAAAAGAAGAAAGATCTCAAATAAGAGACCTAACCTCACAACTGAAGGTTCTAGAAAAAGAAAAGCAAACTGAACCCACAGCAAGCAGAAGGAAGGAAATAAAGATTAGAGATAAATAAAATAGAAACAAAAAAACAAAAACAAAAAACAACAGTAGGGAGAATCAGCAAAACCAAGAGTCAGTTGTTTGAAAAGATCAATAAAATTGACAAAACATTAGTTAGGTTGACAAAGAAAAAAGGAGAGAGGATGCAAATAAATAAAATCAGAAGTGAAAGTGTGGGGGACAATACTACCAATCCCACAGAAATTTAAAAAATAAGAGGACACTATGAACAATTGCATGCCAACAAATTCGATAACCTAGATGGCATGGACAAATTCCTAGAAACACAAATTACACTGACTCAAAAAGAAATAGATCTTAACAGACAAATAACCTCTTAACAAAGAAAAGCCCAGCACCAGATGGCTTCACTGGTGAATTTTACCAAACATTTCAAGAATTAACACCAATCCTGTTCAAACTTCCAAAAAATTGAAGAGGAGGGAACACTTCCTTACTCATCATATGAGGTCAACATCATCCTCATACTAGAACCAGATAAAGATACCACAAGAAAAGAAAGTTATACAAATATCCCTTATGAATAAAAATGCAAAAATCCTCAACAACAAGCAAACCAAATCCAACAGCACATTAAAAGAATTATGCACCATGATCAAGTGGGATTTATCCCAGGTATGCTTGGTGGTTCAACATAAGAAAATCTATTAATATAATATACCATATTATCAGAGAGACGGAAGAAGAATCACACAATCATCTAAATGATGCTGTAAAGGCCTTGGACAAAATCTAGCACTCCTTCTTGATGAAAACTAATTAGAAAACTAGCATCACACTCAATGGTAAAAGACAGAAAGCTTTCCCTCTAAAATCAGGAACAAGACAAGGATGCCCACTGTTCCCCACTGTTATTTAACATTGTACTGGAAGTTCCAGCCAGAACAATTAGGCAAGAGAAATAAGTAAAAGGCATCCAAATTGGAAAGGAAGAAGCAATGCTTTCTCTATTTGCAGATGGCATGATCTTATATATAGAAAATCCCCAAAAATCCACAACAAAACTACTAGATTAATAAGCAGATTCAACAAAGTGGCAGGGTACCAGAGCAACACTCAAAAAAATCAGTGGCCAATTGATTTTTGATAAGAGAACCAAATCCACTCAAGGAGGAAGAATAGTCTCTTCAACAAATGGTATGGGGAGAACTGGATATCCATATACAAAAGAATGAAATCATAAACAAAATATACATGTACAAAAATTAACTCAAAATGGATCAAGACTTAAATATAAGAACCAAAACTGTAGAACTCCTAGAAGAAAACATAGAGAAGCATCTTCAGGACCTTGTTTTAAGCAATGGTTTTTTAGACTTGACACCAACAGCCTGGGCAACAAAAGAAAAAATAGATTAATGGGATTTCATGCAAGTTGAAAACTTTGTGCATCAAAGGACTTCATCATAAAAGTAAAAACCTACAAAATGGGAGAAAATATTTGGAAATATACCTGACAAGGATTTAATATCCAGAATATATAAAAAAAATTCTACAACTCAACAGCAAAAAGACAAACAACCCAATTTAGAAATGTTTAAAAGACTTAAATAGCTATTTCTCCAAAGAAGATACACAAACGGCCAAAAAAAAATACATGAAAAGATATTCATTATCATTAACCATTAGGGAAATGCAAATCACAACCACAATGAGATACCACTTCATACCCACTGTAAAAGCTATTATTAAAAAGAAACAAACAGAAAATATCAAGTGTTGGAGAGGATGTGGAGAGGTATAGGGACACTCGTTCATCAATGGTGGGAATATAAAATGGTGCAGCCACTGTGGAGGACGGTTTGGCAGATACAGAATTTCTGTTTGCCGAGATGGAAAGTTTTGGTAATGGATGGCGGTGATGGTAGCACAACATTGTGTGCGTAATTAGCACCTCTGAACTATATATTTGAATGTAGTTAAGAGGGAAATTTTAGATTGTATATATGTTACTAGGATAAAAATTTAGGAAAAAATCCTAGGAGTGCACAAAAATCCTAGGAGTGAACCGTAATGTAAACTATTGACTATAGTTAATATAATAGTATTGGTTTATCAGTTATAACAAAGGCACCACACTCAACGCAAAGTGTAAATACTAGGGAAGACTGTATGCAATAGCTTGAGGCCGCATGGACAGATCACGGAGGATTGAGCCAGGATTTGAGTCCGGGTCTGCCTTGGCCCAAAGTCTCATCCCACTGAACTTGGCCTGTGGGATAATTGAGAGTTTCCTACGTGCTGACGCCAGGCCCCTTCCTTTTGTTTAATGGCCCTGGAAGAGTCAGTAAGGTGACAGTGTCACACTTCATCCCAGAGAAGCCAAACCTGAGAGGCAGATTACATTCTTTGATTTGGGGCTGGTCATGCATACTCATTCCCTAAAAGTTAAGACAATTAAAATCTGGAATTCATCAACATCAAGTATATAGGGTCCAGCTTGATGTGCAGCGTGATTGAAGGACAGGGGTTAAACCATACCTCTGGTGGTTGGCTATTGTGAGATTGCCTTTCAGTTAAAAAACAAATGAAGGGGAGTGGATGTAACTCCGTGGCTGAGTACCTGCTTCCCATGTATGAGGTCCCAGATTCAATCCCTGGTACCTCCTAAGGAAAAAAAAAAAAAGAAAAGATGTAATACTGAGTGCATGTGTCCTAAAGGAAATGCCCAAAACTTTGAAAGTAGCCACTGTGAGGTTGTGCATGGGTCTAGTTTCTTCATATATGTATATGTATATATATATATATATATTTATCTTCCTACTTTTCTATAATGAACATAAATTGCATTTCTAATCAGAAAAGAAGTGTAGTTTTAAAAATGAAATTTAACAGAAACTGGAACAACTGATACTCTTTTTCACCCATGTGCTTTTTTTTTTTTTTTTTTGATGATTGACTTTTGTGGTCCATTTATGTGCCTTTCGTTCACTTTTTGATGTACTTGTTGCTTGGTAACAGTCATTTTTAACGAGGCCCTTTTCTCACTGGTGCTCCACTGAAGAGCTGTGTTGTGGGGCCATCTGGAGTGCGGTGATTTCAGACCAGAGCAATCATGAAACGACCTGACCCTCCAAACGCCCTCACCTTCCACTCGATGCGACGTGGGGGCTGCTGCCACCTCTGCAACTCTACATTTAGCAAATGTTCTAGAAGGAATAGCACGCTGAAGATGCGTGCCTCCTTGTTTCCACTTCCGCCCCAGCCGTGGAAATCCCTCCTCCTGCCTCTCTCTTACCGGCTGCTCTCCCCAGCATTCTGAGCTTCACCCTGTAGTAGGGGATGCATGGGGGGTGCTGTGGGGGTTGGCTTTTATCCCCCAAAAAGGTGTGTGGAAGCCTTCACCCCAGGACCTGATTAGGAAATAGGGGCATTACAGATGGACTAGGCACTGGTGTCCCTAGAAGAGGAGAAGAGAGAGGGGGAGAGGCAGAGAGGCGGGGGAGGGGACAGCCCTGGGCAGGTGGAGGCAGAGATTGGAACACTGGGAATTGCAAGCCACCACCAGAAAGCAGGAGAGGCAGCGTCTTCCCCAAGGGTGGGGAGAGGGGGGCGGCCCTGCAGACACCTTGACTTTGGACTTCTGTTCCCAGAACGGAGAGAGAATAAACTTCTGTGGTTTGAAGCCCCTCCCCCCCCATCTGTCGTATGGCAGCTGTACGCTTTCCTACCCAGCAGCCCTCCCCCAACCCTCATCCCCTTTTCCCTGCCCCAGAGATCCCAGATTTTGTCCAGATACAGCCTCTCTCTCTCAACTTTAGGGGAGGTGAGCCCCAGCCAGTTAGACAACCACGACTGGGCTAAGAAAAGCGTGGCAATCTCAAACCCCTTGCCAGGAACCGGTGCAGGTATGGGCATGCAAAGTGATTTTTGGCAGTAAGACACGGGAGGAAGTATGCAAGGGCTGGGGAGCTACTGAAAAATCACCTCTGCTCCTGAAAAGAGATGCATGGGGCAGAAATGATCTTTCTTCTGTCTCTTGATTCGCGTTTGTAAGGACACGGAGCTTGAAGTGCCTGCCGCCGCCTTGAGATCACCGGAGCCAGTTCACCAGGGATAGAGGAGCAGAAGAGGGAAAAAAGCTGAGTCCCTGCTGGCCTAGTCCCTGGACTGACACACCCTGAGTTCTTGTTCTGTAAGATCATAAACCCGCTTCGTGCCCCAGCCACGTCCAGCTGGGTTTTCTGTTACTTGTGATCAGAAGCTGTCTAACTGCGTCCATGCTGAGGTGAGGCGTTTGCCAGGTGTGGGTTCCCTGTCCTCCCTCCAGGAGGATGAGGCACATCTGCTGGATTATCCAGAACACGCACGGTTTATGCCTCGGCTCCCACCATAGTTCTAAGGTGTCCCGTTTTACTCTTGAAAATGGCCCAGCTTGGGATGATGAATGATGTGGTCGTCCAACCTACAGGTTCTGCCTGAGGAAGAAGTAATCGTTTCTGGCTGCAGGTGCTTGGAGGTGTGGTCGTTTGAGGTGGGCCTTGAAGGGTGGGTAGGAGTTCAATAGGCAGGTCTGGCATAAGGGCAGAGGGCATTAAACACCTCAGGGAAACGTGGGCAGACATCCAGCCTGTAAGGAAATGGGGGCAAGGGAAAAACTCAATTGGAAGGTACTTGAAACTCCTCTGAGCAGAGATATCAGAGGAGCCATGGCAGAAGAGACAAGGCATCCCGTCTTCACTGTGCTTCCACTAAGTCCCCGTAAAGCGTCCCCACACTCAGACACAGGGCAGCGCAGTGCAGTTGGCAGAGATGCATGCAGCACAGAGGTGCTAAGCGGAGGTTGCGACACGAACGGCCGCTGGCTGGGCTCAGCACCCAGGGAGGCCTGCTGCGCTGCTGGCTTTTCCGCTGATGGGAACACAAGCCAGAGTGGAGTCTTGAGCTGTGTTACAACAAGTGCTTTTTCTTAAAGCCAGGCTTGTTAAGCCGTGCGTTAGATGTGACAGACTATAAGGTTACTTCCTTAAAGGGCATGCTTCATATGCTTAGAATATTTCTGCTGCCTTTTCCCCTTAGCATGATGTTTGCTATAGGGTAGCTCAAGACCCTCCAGCACACATTATACTGCGTGATAAAATGCCAGTGTCCCTCTGAGATCAGGAAGTAGCGAAGGATGCATTTCAGTAAACATTTTACTAGAGGTCCTAGCCAGCACAATAAGGCAAGAAAAATAAGCAAAAGATGTAAAAGAACTTGAAAATTAAAAACAAAACTTCCATTATTTGCAAATTATATAATTGCATATGTAGAAAATTCAAAAGAATCATAAGAATTAAACCAGGTAGCTAGTTATAAAACCAATTGTATTCCTTTTTTTTTTTTAAGATTTATTTTATTTATTTATTTTTCCCCACCCTCTCATTGTTTGCATGTGCTGTGTCTGTTTGTTGTGTGCTGGTCTTCTCTTTTTAGGAAGCACCGGGATCTGAACCTGGGACCTCCCATGTGGGAGGGAGGCACCCAATGGCCTGAGCCACCTCCGCTCCCTGCTTTGCTGGGTCTTTCAGTGTGTTTCCTTGCTGTGTCTCTTGTTGTGTCATCTTACTATGCCAGCCCGTCACGCCAGCCTGTCACGCCAGCCCATCTTCTCTAGGAGGCACCAGAAACTGAACCACGGACCTCCCATGTGGTAGGCGGGAGCCCAGTCGCCTGAGCCACATCTGCTTCCCCCAATTGTATTCTTATATACCAACTGCAAACAGAAAATGATATTTAAGAAAAGATGCCATTTAAAGTAGCATCAAAATATGAAGTGCCTAGGAATAAATTTAAGAAAAGATATGCACAATCTCTACAGAGAAAATTATAAAGTCTCATTGAGAGACGTTAAAAAGGAGTAAATAAATGGAGAGATAGGCCCTTTTCCATGGATTAGAAAACTAAATGTTATACAGATGTCAGTTCTTCCCAAATTGATTTATAAATCTATTGAGATCCTAATAAAAGTCTCAACATTTTAATTATGGAACTGACAAGCTGATTCTAAAATTGACAAATAATAACCAAGGCAATGTCAAAGAAGAACAGGGTGGGAGGACTTGCCCTACCAGATTTTAAGACTTAATTTAATGCTGTAGTATTTAATACAGTGTGGTATTGATTCGATATAAATGTATATACCAATGGAACAGAATAGAAAACTCAGAAACAGATCTGTGTACATATGAACATTTAATTTATGGCAAAGGAGACCTTGGAAAGCAGTGGGGGAAAGTTGAACTTTTCAATAAATGGTGCTAAGACAATTTGACACTCATTAAAAGAAAGAAAGAAATTGAACCCCTAACTTACACCTTTTGCAAAAATCAGTTCCAGGTGGATTAAAGAATTAAATGTTACAGGCAAAGCTACAGAATTTTTTAAAAAGACGTTATAGGAGCATGTGTTTGTGAGGTAGGGAATGATCTCTTAAGTCATTGAAAGCACTAGTCATAAAGGAAAAGAATGACCATGCTAAAATTAAGAAGTTGCTCACCAGAATACAACCACAGAAACCAAATGAGAGTAGAGGGCCAGTCACAGAGTGTTAGAAGATATCACAACACATGTAATCAACAAGGACTAGTTTTCCAAACATTTAAAGAACTTAGAACCAATAAGAAAAATCTGATGAGTGAGTAGAAAAATGGGCAAAAGACTGTAACAAGTACTTCACAGAAGAGACCATTCAAATGACCAATAACCATTTGACAAGGTGTTCAACCTCAGAAGTCATGCAACTGCCCGTTAAAACTATAATGAGACATCTTTCTACCCTCCAGACTGGCAAAAAAGAAAAGATCTGGTAGACTCAAGTGATGGCAAAGATGTAGAGTGGCAGGAACTCAGAAATTTCTGGTAGGACTGTAGATTACTACAATGATTTTGGAAAATAGTCTCATGTTATATAGAAAAGTTGACCTTTGTATATCTTATGACTCAAAAAATCTACTTCTAGATATATAATCTAGAACAGTGGTTCTCACCCTTTACGGTGCATCAGAATCTCCCAGAGGGCTTCTCAAAACACAGATTTCTGGGTCCTGTCCCCAGGGTTTGTCAGTGGGTCTGGGGTATGACCTGAGAATCTGCATTTCTAACAAGTTCCCAGGTGACACTGATGCTGCTCGTCTGGACACCTCACTTTGAGAAGTGCCACCTTAGAGAAACTTGTGCTCATATACACCAGGATACATACATGAGAACTGCTCATAGAGTGGTAGCTAAACCTGTGCATCAAGAGTGGAATGCATGAACTATGGTGTATTCACACAAAGGAATATTATAAAGCACTGGAAACAAACGAACTGTGGTCACAAGGATGGAGCTTCCAAACAATTTGCATGGAAAAAGCCAGACACAAAAGACCACATACAGTGTCATTCCAATCAGATAAAGTTTAAAAGCAGTTAAAAATCAAATCCTGTTATTCAGGGTTGCATGCAAATGACAGAAAACTCTAAGGAAAAGCAAGGAAATGGTTGTCACAAAAGTAGGAATGGTGGGTTTCCTCCAGCGGGGGAGGAGGGAGAAAGTGAGCCAATTATTAGTTGTGGCCTCTCAGCTCCAACCCCCCCTACCATAAACTCTGCTTTGTGATGTTGGGGCATATGCATCCCAACACCTGCACCCCACATTTGCCAACCAGTTCTTTGTTAGACACCCCCCCCATTAGGTGGCACTAGAGCAAGACTGGAGGAGGAAGGAGGGACTTTCTCATTCCTGTTTCTTCCCCAGGTCTCTGCCTGCTTCCTGGCCCCGTGAACTTGACTCTGGCGAAGCTGCTTCACCTGGGCAGCACCACTTCCTTTCTGTAGCAACAGCCAACCTTGTTAGCTGTTTTTCTGACGCTTACAGAAACAGCCCACTGTGACCGCTGGGAACCATCCGCACCAGCCCCAGTGCCCCCTCCTTAAAAATCCGAGGTTCCACTCCGCTTGTTTCTAAGTGTTAATAATTCCAAGGTCTTCCCTTTGATCCTTTGATCCCCCATTAGGGTCTAAGTCCATGATTCATGGAAACCTCTCTTTTTACCTTTTGGTTGCGGAGTTAACAACCACAGACCTAGGTGACAGTTTTTTACATTAAATTCTTTCTGCTAAAATAACTCTGTGGCTTTTTTCTTCTTGCGTGTTGCCTCTCAGTCTTCTCCACCCTGTGCCCACAGTCCACGCAGCAACAGGGATCAAGTAAACGGGGAAAAGGCACTTGACAGCTGCCTTTGCCCCTTTCAGGAGCTTTCTACTAGGATGGCCAATGTCCCAGTTTGTCTGGGGCTGAGGCATTTCCCAGATGCAGGACTTGTGTTGCTAAAACCAAGAAAGCGGGAAGCAAATGTGGCTCACGCAATTGAGCTCCCACCTACCACATGCAAGGTCCTGGGTTTGGTTCCCAGTGTCTCCTGGAGAAGACGAAAAAGACAGCGAGCTGGTGCAGTGGGCTGGCATGGCGAGCTGACGCAACAAGATGACACAACAAGAGACACAGAGGAAACACAATGAGAGACGCAACAAAGTAGGGAGTGGAGGTGGCTCAAGTGATTGAGCACCTCCCTCCCACATGGGAGGCCCCAGGTTCGGTTCCTGGGGCCTCCTAAAGAGAAGACAAGCAGACACAAGAGAGCAGACAGTGAGCGCAAACAACGGGGGGGGGGGATAAATAAATAAACAAAATAAATCTTTAAAAAAACACGAGAAAGCCTGGCCAAACCCAGACAAGCTGGTCTCCCTACAACATGTGATGTCGGCTTAATAGCGTTAACCGCAGGTATGTCATATGGTCATCCCTGCCTTCGAGAAAAGCTGGGAAATGCAGTTTTTTGGCTAGGCTCATTACTGCCTCAAGCAAAATCAGGGCTCTCTTAATAAGGAGAAGGGGAGAATGGCTATTTGATGGGAGGCAGCTCGTGGGTCTTTCCCACCTGCTCCTTAGACTCCAGCCTGCAAACATCAACCACTTGCAGCATTGCCGGGGGTCATACAGCTGTCCTGGAGTTGCCACCAGAAGCCAGCTCTTCTGACTGTAGCCTGCCTCCACCACACGGCCGGATGTTCTCATTCAGACAATGAGTAACTTCCGGCAACCTCTAGAGAAACATTGCCCACCGTTAGCATTCGAGGTCTTCGGCAGCTAATTCTGTTTCTAGGTGAGAGTTGTATGCAGCGGCCCTTCCCTCCACGGGTCCAGGAGTCTCTGAGAGGTGCTCACTAAAGTGTCACACGGTGGTTTTTTCGGAAGGTCCACTTTTCCTTTGTGTTTACAATCAGGCCCAGACACCTCTTTCAGATCAGGAATTGGGGTTTTAAGTTCATGGTTTTCAGAGGGGTTAGGGAATCCTGTGCTCTGTCCTCTCTTATTACTTCATTTTTTTTTTTTTTTCATTTTTATTTCTTCCCACCCCCTCGTTGTTTGCCCTTGCTGTGTCTGTTTGTCTTCCTTGTTTCTTTAGGAGGCAGGGGGAACCAAACCCCGGACCTCCGATGTGGGAGGAAGGCACCTAATCGCTTGAGCCACCTCTGTTCCCTGCTTTGTTGTGGCTCTCACTATGTTTTTCTTCTTGTGTCTCTTGTTGCGTCAGCTTGCTTCACCTGCCCATCACACCAGCTCACTATTTTGCTTGTTGTCTTTAGGAGGCACTGGAAACAGAACCAGGGACCTCCCATGTGGTAGGTGGGAGCTCAATTGCTTGAGCCACATCCACTTCCCTTATTTTATGTTTATTTGGTGATTTCCTCGGGCATTAATTATTATTTTATCCTCGTTTTTTTAATTCTAGATATCACATGGTACCTGTATTTACTGTTATTGACTTCTTAGGAAAACGCTTGCAAGGGAGGATTTCAAATCTAGTAAATCAACATGCAGACTCTAATTTTAACAACCAGCAGCTTATGCTTCATGTCATTAATATACATAAAAAGGGGAAGACAAAATTATGTTTTATAGATTTAATCTTTTGATTAATTTAGCTGTTGCAAGGCTCTCTTAGCCAGCTTGTTCTTTTCCTATGCATAATAGATATATAGGGAAAATATGATCAATAAGTATTAGAAAACCGGATGCTAGGCCATGCAAATTTCATATGCACTTTGGCATTTTGTGGCCTCGCCACCCTGCATCACTGTTGGAGGCTGCCTGTCCCCAAGGTACACTCAAAACAGGCATCTCATCTGCTTTCAATTTCCCCAGCAATGTGTGTTTAGTTCTTACAGATGGCTGAGAGCTGGGCTGGAAGCCAGGGCTTCTCAAATTCCATTTCCTTCTCTAGGATATGAATTTCTACATAGATGTGAGAAGCTACCTTTGTTTCTTCCTTGCCTCCCACTTCAAAATAGGGAATGCGTTAATATCTATTTAGAAGAGAGAGGAAAACAAGCAGTTTCTATGCCTGGCATATAATTCACTAAAGCCCAATTTGATTTTCTTGCATTGTCTCTATTTAATTTCATCTTCTTCCCTGTCCAGAGCACTGAAGATTTCTAGTTGAACTCCTACACTTTGGGACTATTTTTAGATTTCAGTTTTGATTATAATATTAGGTTGAACCATATGAAATCAATGATAACTGACTGCATTTGACCATTTTTGAATGGCGGTTATGATTCAGCCTAATGATAAGTCACATATACTGAGCTCTGGTTTCCATGCCAGACCCTGCACCCAGCCCTTTGCCCACCTTACCCCAATTTTGCCAGGAGGTTTATATAAAGTGGGGAAAATGAGGCATGAGGCAAGATCATGTGACTTGTCCAGGGTCATACAGTTGGTAGTGAGAGGTAGAGTTGTGGCTGGCACCCAAGGGGCCTGGTCCGCAGCCCCGTGCACTAGCTTTCCCTCAGCCCCCCTCATCTCAAGGACAGAGCGGGAGTGTCATCTGCGGAGGTTACAAGGCACCGAGCAGAAAAGTACGAAGGGAAAGTGTAGAGCGTTGACTAGTGTCCCCAAAAACTCCGTGCCCACCCAGAACCTCAGGAAGCAGCCTCAGTTGGAAATAGGGCCTTGGCAGAGAGCATCAAGTCAAGACATGGCCCTACTGGGTTCGGGTGGGCCCTAAATCCAATGGCAGCATCCTGATAAGGTGAAGAGTGAGACAAGGGAGTGACGTGGCCACTAGCCAAGGAAGGCCCAGGAGCCCCCGGAAGCAGAGGAGGCCGGGGAGGTTCCATCCCTGCAGGTTTCCGAGGGACGGCGGCCCTGCCCTCGCCTGCATTTCAGAACTCTGGGCTCCAGAACCAGGAGACAATCCCTTTCTGTTCTTTGAAGCCCCCCGGTTTGTGGTCATTTGTTAAGACAACCCTAGGAAATGAATACAGGAAGCTTTTTTCTGATGCATTTTAGTAACTTCTCTTCAATGAACAATTTCCATCCATTTGCAAAGAGCAGGTGGCTGGAAGAGCCCAAGTGGCCTCGGAGAGGCCCAGAGCTAAGCCTCAGGCGAGCTAGTCCACCTCGAGGTTTGGTTCACTTTTCCTGCCAGGTGCAGCGGGGCCGGTGGTCTCGCCTTGCCTTTCCCAGGGTGGTTGGGAAAACTCACTCACATATGCAAAGCGCCTAGACCCTCACTGCGTGCCCTCCCACTGGCTGTTAACTAAAAGAAAGTGTGACTCCGCGAAACTGCAAAAGGAAGAGCTGGGGGCAGAAGGGGTGGGCGTGCCTGCAAGTGGCCCGGTTGGTTTTTGACTTGCTGCTCTGCGAGCTGACCGAGTCAGAGCAGCCCTAGCTGTAGAACCCGGAGGGCAATGGTCTCTCCACCCACCTCCCTGGGGCGGGGGTGGGGTGGGGGATTGTGGAAAGACCCTGGACCAGGTGGGGGTGGGGCTCCCGGCCCATCCGACAGGCAGGAGGTGCCAGTGCAGGTGCACCGTCAGCCCGGTACAGCCTCTGCTGCCCACGTCTCCTGGCTAGCGAACAGGAAGGCCCATGGCTGCCTTTGTTCCAGTGCCTGCAAACAAGGCAGATGAAAACAACAAAAATGACAACTTTGCAAATGATCGAAATAAGGTATTCATCTTATAAACAGGAACTAGAAGCAGAAAGTAGACTAGAGGTTACCAGCGGAGGAATGGAGAGCTAATGCTTAATGGGGAAGCGAGTTTCTGTTGGGATGACAAAAAGGTTTTGGTAATGGCTGGCGGTGAGGGTAGCACAACACTGTAAATATAATGAAAGCCACTGAATTGTACATGCAGCGTGACAAATTTTACGGTATGTATACGTTGCCACAATTTTTAAAAAGCCATCAAAAAGAAAGATGTTGAAATGAGACCCTGACGTCTAAGTCATGAAGGAAGTACATGACTCAAAGCACATGAATTTATCTTGGCTGGCTTTGCAATAAGCAAAGCCAGGGCCAAATGTCTCCTTCTTTGGGGAGGTCTCTTGCTGGGGCTCCAAGATGAGGAGGTTGACCGTGGCCGCCTGAGGGGGAGCAGGTCCATTGGCCCCCTTCCTCCAAGAAGCCGTGAGAACTATTCCTGCTGCCTGGCTGCTCGCTGTCCCTACGGCTCAAACGCTGCCATCAAGACAACCGGACGACACGGCCAGGGAGCCCCCAGGAACCGAGGACAAGTGGTACGTGAAAAGGTTCCTCTCCGTGAATCCACTTAAATAGGAACCAGAATTGTATAGAATGTCACGAAAAAGGAATGATTCAGAGTTTACCTAGAGAGAGGACTAAACTAAGTTGTTTAGCTTATGCTTAACTGAATTTAGTTTATAGATACAAACCCGTGTTGCTTTTTAACAGTTTTACTGAGATGTAATTCACACCCCACGTAGAGTGTACAATTCAGTGGTTTTTAGTATATTCACAGAACCGTGTATCCATTACCGCAATCGATTCTGGAACATTTTCATCAACTCAAAAGGAAACCCTTAGCTCTCGTCCCCACAAATTCCCCTATCTCCCCAGACCTAGGCAATCACTAATCTACTTTCTGTCTTTATAGATTGGCCCATTCTGGACATTTCATATAAGCAGAATCATACAATATTTGTCCTTTTGTGTCTGGCTTCTTTCACTCAGCACAATGTTTTCAAGTTTCATCATGTTATAATATATATCAGAACTTCACTCCTTATTATTGTCAGATACTTTTCCATTTTGTTTATCTGTTCATCCATTGAGGGACATTCGGGTGGTTTCCACTTTTTGGCTGTCAGGAATAATACCTCTCTGAACATCTGTGTACAAGTGTTTTTGAGTGGGCCGACGTTTTCAGTGCTCCTGGGTATCTAGGAATAGAAACGTGTGCTAAATTCTTAGAATGAAATTGGGTATCTAGGAAATAGAAACGTGTGCTAAATTCTTAGAATTAAAAAAAAAAAAAAAAAAAAGAACAAATTAACTGTTTTTTGTTTGCTTGTTTTTTCACTTTTGGTGTGCCTGCATTGTACAGGCCTGGAAGGGCTGCTAATGTCGTAATGCTCTTTTAGGTTTACTTTTTATGTTATGACGTTTCTTTTCCTTCACATCTGCAGAATGATGGGGTTTGAATAATGAATATTCATGAGTGAGGACTCTGCAATGTTGCAAGAAGCCACCTTCTTGGACCTGGGATTGAAAGTCTTACTTTCAGGGGAGCGGATGTGGCTCAAGTGGTTGAGCACCTGCTTCCCGCATGGGAGGTCCCAGGTTCAATCCCCTGGTGCCTCCTAAAAACAAAACAACAAGCAAAACAAAACCAAAAAAAACAACTCAGGGGAGCCAATGTGGCTCAGTGGTTGGGCACTGGCTTCCCACATACAAGGTCCCGGGTTCAATCCCCAGTCCGATACCTAAAAAAAAAAAAAGTCTGACTTTTATGTTGTCTCAACCCACTGCCATTTCCATTGCTGATAACCACTGTGCAGCGGCTCCATCACCTGTGGAAGGAGTGTCGGTCCCACAGCTTCCTTCCCTGTCCCTAATAAAGATGTGGGAATAATGGTAGAAATTTATGGGGCTGTGTATCCCCCAAAGGTAGCTCCAAGTCCTAACCTAGGTCCAGTGAATGCAACCTTATTTGGAAATAGGGTCATTACAGATGTTATCAAGGTGGGGCACATGGTAGGGCGGACCCTAACTCCACTGTGGCTGGTGTCTTCATAAGGAGAGAAATCTGGGCAGACAGAGGGAGATGCTGGAGTGATGTTAGGACAAGCCAAAGAATGCCCTGGGCCACCCAGAGCCAGGAGAGCGGCTCGGAGCAGATTCTTCCCTGGGGAATTCAGGAGCACGGCCCTGCTGACACCTTGATTTGGGACTTCTGGCCTCCAACACTGCGACACAAAAAATTCCTGTTGTTTTGAACCACTGGATTTGCAGTGCTTTGTTCCTGCAGCCCTGGGAAAATGAAGATACTGTCTACCAAAAATTGAAACTCCTATGAATAGTTTGGCTTTTTTTTTTTTTTTTTTTTTTTACCTTATGGTCAGAATCTGGTAAGTGAACTTATTTCTTTTTTTGTTTGGGCTGTTAGGAAGCTCAGAGTTAAAAGTGGGATCAAGCTCTACCACTATATTCAACTTTAAGGTTGCCATTTGGTATACTAGCTGTGTCCATCGCCTGCTTCCATTTCTTCAGTCACTTATTGCCCTGTTTTCCAGTTTCCTCATTTACTGATACATTTTTATTTTGATATATGTATATATCTGAGTAAGCCATCCAAAATGCTTTTTTTTTTTTCTTAGTTCAGATGAACTTATCACAAGATACAATTAGCAAAAGTCAGACAGACTGGGAAACTCTAATGAACAAATGACTCAGTTTCATAAATAAATTGAAAGGAAAAAAAAAAGGAGATGGAGGGGAAACATAAATTAAAAGGGATTAAGAAAACCCTCATATATTATTGTTGAGGATGTAAAATTGTGCAGCCACTTGGGATAACAATTTGGTAGTTTCTTTTAAAAAGTTAAACAGACATTTAATATGTAACCCAGCAATTCCACTCCTAGGAGTCATACTTGAGAGAAATGAAAACAACATGTCAGAGACTAGTATGTGAATGCTCTTAGCAGCATTAGTCATAAAATCCCAAACTGGAAACAATCCATGCGTCCCTCAACAAATAAATCGGTTTCAAAAAATCAGCGGTGGACTATTCATACAATAAAGCATTGGCAGCCACAGAAAGCAATGAATTGCTGATATATACATACAACAACCTGGGTGAACCCCAAAACCTTATGGGAAGTGAAAGAAGCCAGGCACAAACACCACAGGTTTTTAGGATTCTATTTATATGAAATTGATTTTAAAAACAAAACAAAAGCAGAGGAAACTCTAGAGACAGAAAGCAGACCAGCTGGGGGGGGGGGCATTGGCTGCAGATGGGCAGGAGGGAACTTTTTGGGGTGATGGAAGTGTTCTCAAACTGGATTGCAGTGACGATGGAGCAGACGTCCTCTGACAGTGTCTGAATTTTATGGTATATAAATTACACTTCAATAAAGGGGTTTAGAAATGGAAACTTAAACACTTGCTGGAAACTTAATAATATTGAGGAGTCTTTATTAAGAATGGTTTTAGGTGTGATAACGGTATCGTGGTTATGTTTTTAAAGACGAGTTCTTACCTTTTATTGACACATATCAAATGGTATGAAATAATAGAATGCCTGAGATTTGCTTCAGAGGAATATGGGAGGGTCTGGGTGGAGGGGACAGGAAGTGAGACAGACCGTCCATTGGTCATTGTTGAAGCTGAGTGATGGGTACATGAGGTTTATTTTCTCATTCTGTCTTCTTTTGTTTAGGCTTAAAATGTTTCCATAATTACAATTTGAACAAGATGAAGTTGGAGTATTTAAGAAACAAAACAATGAATTGGCCGAGTCCTGCATGGTCACTGACAAGACTCAGCTGGACCGAGGCAGTGGCCATTGACTGTTTGCACCTGCTCAGCGCTCCCTCCCCTTCTGCTAACACGAAGCAGACGCTGCCTGTCATCTTCGAGGTCTGCGCACCATGGCGCCCTGGCCTTGAACCCACACTCCACCTCTCCCTTCTTAATCTTGTAGAATGATGCAAAAAAGGGAAAACACTGGGGCTGATTAATCCCAGAGGGGGGCTTCCTGAGACAGAGGGCTTTGTGGTTGTCACTGGGTTTTTTTTTCATGCAAGGTAAGACTTTATTCAACTAACACTGAGCTTCTTGTTGTCTCCCCATGAGGCAGCCCGTTAAGTAGATAAAAAGTCAAAGAGACTGGTCAAAGTGATACATTCCTTGCACATTTTTCTTTGCCATATTGATCAGTCCGTTGATGTCTGGACAGAAGAAATTAATTAGGCCTAGGCCTCTTTGAGCAAGTTAGCCCTATCACCCCAAATCAATACAGGTAATAATTATAGGTTGACCCCATCGTGGGTTGAACTGGGTGGCCCAAAAGAAGGATGAAGCCCTAACCCCTGGTCCCGGTGACCGTGCCCTTATTTGGAATAGGGTCATTGCACATGGATTTTTGCAATTAGATTAAGATGAGGTCCCATGGAGCGGGGTGGGCCCTCGGTCCAGCAGGACCGTGTCCTTATAGGAAGGGTAACAAGACACAGGCCTGGCAGACCCGGGGGCCGGAAGGCTGACCTCCAGGTGCCGGCAGGGCCGAGGGAAGAATCCCCACCATGCCTCTCTCCATCCGCGGCACTTCTTGGCTCGCGCCTCGGTCGTCCCCTGGCTGTCCTCTCTCTGTGTCTACGTCTCTTCTCCCAGATGGATTTGGAAATGCCTGGGGGATGTTTTAGACACCCGTGATTCAAACACGGTAGCCGCTGGCCACTCATGCCAGTGAGCCCTTGAGCTGCGTCTTCCCAAATGGTCAGGCCTGAGGTTGCCCACCATGTCTCCCACCCCACGGCTCCCAGCCCAGATGGGCTGCCTTCGTCTGCGCTAGGAGGAACCTGACCTTGCGCGGCCAATTCGAGGTCAGGGAGCCAGGCGTGAGTGGGGACCCTCAGTCCAGAGCTGGCTTTTGAGATACAAGAGAACCCGAGCTCCCTAACAATGTATTCAAGCTGGGTGGCTTAAAGCAGCAGTCCTGGAGGCCAGGGGTCTAAAGTCAAGGTGAGGCCAGGGGAGCCCCCTTCCCTGCCCGTTCCAGTCCTGGCGCTGGCCGGCCAGCCTTAGCATCCCCGCTTGTAGCTGCGGCACGTCAGCCTTGGCCTCCGCTGTCACCTGCCTGTCTTCCCCCTGCCTGCCTGTATGCCTCCTGATCCTTCTCTCTCTGTAAGGACACCGGTCATGTTTAAAGCCCACCCTACCCCGGTGTGACCACATCTCAACTTGATGACATCTGCAAAGACCCTATTTCCAAATAAGTATTGGGGGATGGGACTTTGACGTATCCTTTGGGGGAACGACACATCTCAACCCGTTATACCTTGCAGAAGCTGTTCGGCTGGGAACCTCAGTCCCTGTCCTTGTTTGGGGACTGAAAGGCCTACAGGACCCAAAGCTCCTCCAATGGCCACGATGGCTGGTCCCCCCCTCGTTTAGCAGCAGGAATTTGTGGGTGACAACTCTAGAGCCACAGGAGGGATGGAGGAGACATACTGAGCGCCAGCTCTGTCTAAGTGCTCGGGGCTCTTGACAAGCACCAGCTCATTTAATCCTCCCAAGAGTCCCCGGACGGAGCGTCGCTCCGCGGACACCTTGATCTCGACTTCTGGCCGCAGAACAGCGAGAGAACACATTGCCTTTGTTTCAAGCCACCAGTCTGTGGACCTTTGTCCCAGCAGCCCTGTCCATTACGACGGGACTTTTGCTGAGATTTGTGCTTTCCTCGCTTCCAAGTTGGAACTTAGGAAACACTGTTTCTTGAGGTTCTGAGCATGTGACTGCCACACTTACAGCATCTTTTTTTTTTTTTTTAAACTTTATTTTGTACATTTAATAATTGAAAACATAAGCAATTAAAAACTAAAAAGTAAACACAGATGAATAAATATATACATTTCTCAATTAAATGTAATGGATACGTGTAAATTTTTTTTTTTTTTTTTTAATCAAACAATATATTACACAATATATTTGGTTCACAGTAATGCATTCATTCAGTATTTGTCCTTTTGTGTCTGGCTTGCTTCACTCAACATAATGTCCTCCAGGTTCATCCATGTTGCCATATGCTTTATGACTTCATTTCTTCTTACAGCTGCATAATATTCCATCGTGTGAATAGACCACATTTGTTTATCCATTCATCTGTTGATGGACACCTGGGTTGTTTCCAGCTTCTGGCAATGGTGAATAATGTGGCTATGAACATCGGTGTGCAGATGTCTGTTCGTGTCACTGCTCTCAGTTCTTCTGGGTATATTCCCAGTAGTGGTATTGCAGGGTCACGTGGCAAGTCTATATTCAACTTCTTTAGGAACTGCCAAACAGTCCTCCATAGTGGTTGTACCATCCTGCATTCCCACCAAGAGTGAAGAAGTGTTCCTATCTCTCCACATCCTCTCCAACACTTGTAGTTCTCTGTCTTTTTAATAGTGGCCATTCTGATAGGTGTGAAATGATATCTCATTGTAGTTTTGATTTGCATTTCCCTAATCATGAGTGATTACAGCATCTCTTTTAATCCCCCAACTACCCTCAGCCCATTTTATAGTAGAGGAAACTGAGGCCCAAGGAGGCCTGACACCCTGCTGAGACCACAGAGCTGGCCCCTGAGGTGCTGTGTGGCTTCAGCTGACCACATCTCGTCGCTCCAAACAAGCCAGGGCAGGATGCACTGGGATGGTTTCCACTGGCACCACCAGCGTGTCGCCAGGCTGCTGGACACACACGTGGAGCAACGACGCCCCATGCCCACTCCCCTCCGGCTTTCCCCACCTGTCTGGCCCCCTCCCACACTGAACAGGGTGGGTCTGCATAGCCACCAGGATGCTCCAGAGACGCAGAGGGGACTTCCGAGGCTGGGGCACAAAAGGCATCACAGCACGTGAGGCGCGGTCATGCGGCGAGGACCAGAGGCTCCCGGCTGGTCACAGCACCGACTCGCGAGGCCCACGAGGGCCTTTAACCGCCAGCCCCAGTTAAACCTGGAAACCAGGGAAGCGGCTGTGGCTCAATCAGTAGGGCTCCCGTTTACCATATGGGAGGCCCCGGGTTCGGTTCCCGGGGCCTCCTGGTGAAGGCAAGCCCGCCCGCACGGCGTGGTTAGCTGACCCAGCGAGCACAAGCAGCAAGGGGGGGGATAAATGAATAAATAAATAAAATCTTTAAAAAAAAAAAAAAAACGTGGAAACCATACAGCCCCGGCCAACATCTTGCAACCTCATGAGAAAGCTTCCGCCACGACCACCCCGCCAAATGGTCCCCAAATTCCTCATCCACGGGAACTGCAAGACACTCAATGCTTATTGTTTTAAGCGGTAAGTTCAGTTAGGGGGTAATTTGTTACCCAGAGATAGACAAGTAACTCAGCACTTCTCCCTCTTTCTATGCTCCAACACAGGGTATTGTGTGTTGTATTTTTCTACCCGTGCTTTGGTTTGAACGAGCTTTCTGTGGTGTCAGAGTCACCCATATCTTTCCTGAATTGGTGTTTAAGAAATATGCACTGGGGAGTAGACGTGGCTCAAGTGGTTGATGCCTGCTTCTCACATGGGAGGTCCCAGGTTTGGTCCCCAGTACCTCCTTAAAACAAATGAAAAACAAACAACAAGCAAACAAACCAACTCAGAGGAGCCAATGTGGCTCAGTGGTTGAGTGCCAGCTTCCCACACATGAGGTCCCGGGTTCAATCCCTGGCCCGGTACCTCAAAAAAAAAAAAAGCACTATGCATGCGCTCTAACTGACAGCGTGGCTGGGGAGAGGCTGTGGACAAGCTGGTCGTCCCGAGCAATGTGAGGGAACAGGGTTCTTTGCTCTTAGGTTTGCAAGCTCTGGTCCCTCATGGGAAAGGCAACGTCCACAGCGAGGACTATTCTGTGCTTTGCACACAAACAGAAACACTCGCTTTTTGGTCTCTGTCTTCTGCAGTGACACAGAGTGTGGGCCTTTTCAGTCGGAGTCCCAGGACCCATCGCGGTGTGATGGGAACAGGCAGGAAGCAGTAGAGGGGGTGCAGGAAGGGGATGGTGGGAAGACGGGAGGATGGTCTGGGATCCCCATTCCCCAAATACACCTTGCACTCAGGCTTTCGGATTCTCACGTGGACTGGTGGTGTTTGGGCTCTGAGGCTCCCCGTGTCACCCACCTGCTCTCAGATGCAGCGACTGCGAGGGGTGAGGAATCCCCACCCCTCTGTGACGGGGCCTGCACTGTGCTGCCTTGTGCATATTTATCCAGGAGCAGCGTCAAAAGCATGGACGCTTTGGTAGGTCTCGGCAGCTGCTCTGTGCAGGCGTGTGTCCTGCATGGCTTTGGAAGATAGAGGAGAAAGGAAAAGAAGTCGCCCCATTGTGTTCGTTTCCTAGAGCAGAACTGGACGGTGGATCTTTCTGCAACCATGACGATGTTCTTTATCTGTAATGTCCAACACGACGCCATTCACCACACGTGACCACTACGCACTTGAAATGAGGCTGGTGAGACTGGCGGGGGAGATGATGATGGACGACAGCCATCCCAGGGAACGGAGAGAGTCTGCAGCTGCACGTAGGATAGTCCCATCCATCTTCCCCATGGGATGTAAGCCCCCTCTCAGCTGGAGGTGGAGTGGATGTCACCATCCCAGAATCCTTGGGATTGGGGAGAGAACTATGGACTAGAGTGGACTTGCTGGTATTCTACTATAGACTTAATGTGATTCTAGCAATGGAAGAAATTACAACATTGATGTGGAGTCAGTGGCCACTGGAGGCAGGGGGAGGGAAAAGTAGTTGTGATACAGGGGTTTTTTCAGGACTTGGGAATCATCCTGCGTGACGTTGCAACGACAGATATAGGCCATTTTATATCATCACACAACATGCAGAACTGTGTGGGAGAGAGTGTGGTCTACAGTGTGAACAATGGTCCATGCTCAGTGGCAAAGCCTCAGGATGCGTTTATCAATTGCAATGAATGTGCCACACTAATGAAGGATGTTTATGTGGGAGGGTGTGGGAGGTGTAGGGAGTGGGGCATATGGGAATCCCTATATTTTTTGTGTAACATTTATGTAATCTAAGAATCTTGAAAAAAAAAAAAAAAAGAAAGTTCCGGAAAAAAAAAAAGAAAAGAAAAGAATCAATTGAAACAGCCACACGTGACTAGTAGCTTCCGAATTGAACAGCACAGTTCTCGCTTTGGGTCTACAAACACGATCTCTCTAGTGATTTCTTTTTAAAAGTTTAAATTAAGGTATGATTTACATAGAATAAAATTCACTCCTTAGTGCCCAGTTCTGCCGGTTTTGACCCAGGCAGACAGCCATACAGCCACCACCACAGTCAAGATAGAGAACAGATGTGTCACACATACGCTCCTTCCCCACCCCCCAGACCCCCACATGCCAAATCCAGCCTCTCCCCACACCTCCAGCTCCTGGAAACCCTTCATCTGTTTCTGTCCCTATCAGTTTCCCTCTTCCAGAATGTCATATAAAATCAATCATACAGCATAAGGCCTTGCATGTGGCTTCTTTTAATTTAGCACAGTGCATTTGAGAGCCATCCGTGGTGTTGTGTTTTGCAGTAATTTTTTCATTTTTTGTTGCTGTGCAGTATTTACCGCGTGGATGTACCAGTTTGTTTCACCTCCCCAAGTTGAGATGCATTTGGGTTGTTTCCAGTTTGAGGTGATTATGAATAAAACCATGGTAAATATTTGTGTACAGGGTTTTGTATGAATGTAAGTTTTCATTTCACTTTGGGAAATACCTAAGAATGGGATCTCTTAGTCATATGGCAAGTATACGTTTCACTTTTTAAGAAACTGCTGAACTGTTTTCCAAAGTGGCGTACCGTTTTTCATTCCTTCAGTCTCACCACCACTTGGTATTTCCCGTTATTTTTACTTAACTATTTTAAGAGGTGTGTAGTGGTATCTCATTGTGGTCTTAATTTCCCTAACAATGATGGTGAGTACCTTCTCATGTGCTTCTTTTTTGTGAAGTATCCCGTTCCCACCTTTTGCCTTCTTTTTAAAAATGGATTGTTCCTCTAGATATTTTATTGCCCCTTTTTTACACTGATTTAAAGGTCACCTCCGAATACAGTGTGGCTTTCTTGCAGCTAGCTTAGTACCTTGGAGTTCTGTTCCTTTTTCTCTCTGCTGCCAGCACCATAGGCTTCCAGCAAGGTAAGACTCTGGGTATCCTGGGATTCCAAAAGGTTGGCTAGGTTTTCCTTGGTGAGCTTGTTTTTGTTTTGAGTTTTTTTGAGCAAATGCTTCATGAAACAGCTTCCACCTGCCCTCTAGACCCAGAGGGGGTGAGAGGAGAATTCGGTCTCTCATATTTTGGTTATGTCATGGTTTTATTGTCTCTTTTCTTGCCCTTTCTGTCAGTCCATCCTAGGACTCACTATTTGAGGAAAAAGGAATTGCAAACGATTAAACACGTTCACAGGCCGGTGAGGTCACAGCAAGCCTGCCCTTGGTGCTCCACTCCCAGCTCCTCATGGAATCACCTGGGTTTTGTCAGTTAATTCTGCACAGTTAATACTAAGTTAGGCCCGAGGTGCCTGTGAGCACATCATATGCGCCTCCTGTCATCAGCCGACCCTTCATCAAGATGTCTGAAGCCACCGCAGACCACCCAGAGGAAAGAGCCTTGGGGGCTGTATGGAAATCTCTCTGTATGAAAGAAATACTTCTGGGTCCCTCCACTCTCCACTTCCCTCCTCAAGGAGCTCTTGCCTGGTCAGCTAACTTCCTAACTGGCCTCCCGAGGTTGCTCTGACCCCTTTCTAGTTCTTGCTCCAAATGGCAGCCTGAGTGATATATATTTTTAAAATCTGAGGTCTGCTTGCTCCCCTTTGGCTTAAAACCCCTCAGTGGTTGTCCACTGCTTTGGGGATCAGACCCAGATCTTTCCACGACAACCTGGTCCCTCCCTCCGCTTCAGGTGCTCTCTTCCACCCAGGGTGCATCTGTCCTTGCTCTGAGGCTCCCTGGCTGGATGGCCGTGGCCCCCAGCCCCAGCCTGGTCCCCTAATCAGCTGCAACTCATCCTTTGGGCCTCAGCTCAAGTGTCATTCCTTAGGGAAGCGATCCCTGACTCCGATTTTACTTTCCCAGGTCAAGTAGGCCCTGTAGTTACAGGTTCTCATAACAGTGTGTTACTTGCCTCCTCAACACCTGCCCGTTTGTATCTAACTCTATACCTCCATCCACATAACCCTCTACGTGTACATATATTCAGTAATGGGCAGTTGGGTCAAATCCACTTCAACCCTGGAGGGTGGGCAAGCCAGCAGCTTCCCCCAGGCAGGCTGAATCCCCGCTGCACTCACAGGACGCAGGGTGACTCTCCCTGGCAGCACGTCCACACTGAGAAGTAGAAGGATTTGATGAGTCTGTATCTTCCACCAGGGCGGGAAGGATGTCTAGCTTCACACACTCTGTGATTATGCACTAAATGAGCGAAGTGGGAAGCATCATCAACTTTGACAGGGGCACTGGCTGGATGCCCCGCGGCAGGTTTCCAGCCCAGACCTCTGGGCGCGCCCCGGCCCTGAGGAAGGGCCTGCGTCCGCGCCCTTTATATCCTGCACGGTGTGCCCATTTGTTGACTGGCCAGAGGGCCTAGAGGATCCGCAGGCGACCCAGACCCCGAGTTACAGAATGAAAATCCTAAATTTGGGGACCAAAGCAGGATCACACTTTAGGGTTGGGGGACGAGAGAGTGGGGTCCAGTACTGCTGGGGTCATATGTCCCTTTCTCCAATGACCCCGGATCACAGCTTTCAGGCTGGACGGTCAGGGCTGCCCCGGGGCGGGGTGAGGGGCAGCCGGGGGAGGGAGCGGGCGCGGGGCGAGCCCGGGGGCAGGCGGGCAGGGCGGGCGCCAGGCCCCGCGGGCGGCTCCGCTCCGGCCGCCGCGC